>CACTHL010000362.1:0-185864 GCA_902712375.1 Dioscorea dumetorum
AAATTCTGCTTCAAAGATAGACATCTCTCAATGAAGATTTTCTGCTTCTACGGAGAATTTGAGTTTAAATGGCTTATTTACTATCTTGATCAACTTCATTAGTACCAATTTATACATCTTAGTTTTTGTATTCTAATTGTACTTTTACTCTAGTGGAATTCACATTTGCAGCTCCCCTATATAATCATAAGCTTCTCTTATTTTTAATATATGGATTTATTTATTTTGTCAAAAAAAAAAACCATATTATCACTTGAATTTTTAACCATTCTAACTTTAAAACTATAAAAAAAAAACAAAAAACAAAAAGTGAAAATTTTCTCCAACCTCGTTCACATTAATAAAAATGTCTGATTTCTATGTCATAAAGTAACAAATTAAAAACAAAAAAAAAGCCCAAATAAATCCATATTTAGTGAGGAGTATAATTGTATAAAAGTAAAAAAAAAAATGCAAATAATAAAATAAAAGCAAAAAGAGGAAGTGCCCATTCACTAATATATAAACAAAGAGAAAGGTCACCAGATGAAAGCGATGGACGAGTTCTGACGAGTTTCAGGAAATCTTTGCAAATACCCCCCTCTCTTTTTCCTCGAAATTCGTACAGTGTCCTCCAAAAGCCACCCCTCGGATTCAGAGGAAGCGCAGAGGGGCCCATCGCCGATGGCTTTGCCGAACCGCCATTGCCTCCTCCGCCGGAGCACCACACCGACCCCGTGACTCCAACACCTCTCTCCAACGCCGCCCAGGTAACCGCCCAAACCCAACATTCCCTTCGGATCCGGTCTGTTGTCCCCCCGTGCCTCTTGCTCTGTTAACCGGTCTCAGCGTTGGTATTTTTGCGTGCATAATTTATTTGATTTTTATTTATGGAGTTTTTGTTTGGTTTTCATTTTTTTTTTTTTGTGGTTTTCCGTCCAACCCCCTAAAGCAGCCCATATTTGCATTTTTTGTTTTAGGTTTTTCATTTGACTCCCTGAAAGTCTCCATATTTCTACTTAATTCCCTTGAGATCTTCAAAATTTTTGGGGAGAACCCAATGTACTAGTTTTGTTACCAATTGATATCTTAGTATGACATGGAATTACTAAATTTCAGAGGTTCTTTCAAGGAAAACTTCTTTTTAAAAGTTAAAATGTTATTTAATATTAGTTTTTGTTATTTGAATTCTACCCACATCATAATACAGTCACAGTCACAAGGGTAGAATGGTAATATTTGCTCCATGGTAGGGGAATTAATTGATTTAATTAACAAATTTTCGTTCAAAAATATATTTAGTATTAAGGTGTTTTCTTATAAAACCCCCAAAAATATCATAATTTCACATATATTTTTGCAAAAGTGTTAATGTGTCTTTTATTATATACACAAATCCTGTTTATATGAGAAGTGTCTTCCAATTATCAATTTTCATAGTGATGCATGAAAAATAATTCCAAATGATCAATAATTTTTGCGTCTATTGGTACTTGAATCCACATGAAGTCCTTTCGTAATTGGCAAAGAATCGAACTCCTACAAAATGAGGATACCGGAGTCAAGTGATTACGGTAGCTTATCCACCTTATAATAAATAAATAAATAAATAATCCCATGGGTGTCATTATGAAAAATTCTTTTAGCTTTTTATTTTCTTTTAATGTGGTAAAAAACAAATTTAGAAAATAAGGCTTAACGTTTAGCATAATAACATATATGCCCCTGTAACACTTGGATGCTTAAGATTTAGTCAAACAGACATGGATCAAATCAAATGCATTTCTTATTATTTTTTTTATTTTTATTTTTTGGGTAAAAGGACAACTTGCAGAACTCTGTCGAGCTATTAAATATAATATCTTTCTCAAAAACTAAAAAAAAAATCAAATTATAATATTCAGAGAATCTGAGATGCTTACAGGCATGTTGATGGCATTAATGAAAATGTTCTCTTTGGGAATTATTTATTACCACACAATATAAAAACAATTTTGGTATAGAAAACATATGCAAATATTTTAGAAGATGCTTATTAAATCAGGATCAAATCAAAGATAATTGTGAACCTATGGCAACTTTTTTCTTTGGTTTTCAATTGTAATATCTTGTTTGGCCTATTTGGTGTTGATGACCAACCTAAGTTATGTCTTTTTTTTTTTTTTTGAATAAAAGTCATGTCTTTTGGGGATCATATATAGTTTAATTGTATTTATAAAAGTCATGTCTTTTGAGTTATCTATATACCTATATAAATCATTAGACAATTCTATTAATTAAGTTAAATTAGAATATTTTTCAATGAATTGTCAAGCAAATCAAGAGATCAGAAAACAATGATGCAACCACATCCACCAAGTTGGTGGTGTGAAGCTCAATCAACCAAAAGACATGACATTTTATGAGGTGGTAAGTTGGTGAGGTTTGAACAGGTATGTATAATACCTACACTCACTTTTATTATTTTGATTTTTATAATTATGGTGAAATTTTACAAAAAAAAAAACCAAAATGGAACCCTAATATCTCCTGGAAATTAGAGGGGAAAGAAAAAGAAGAAAAAAGAAAAAAGGATAGCTTGGCGCACATAAATGCCATTTTGCCCAAATGAAGTAAGGGCCTATCACAGAGAACCCAAGATACAAAGGACCATTTCCTAATTTTCCCATTGCTTTAAAACATGAACCTTTGTTCACGTCAGTGACCAAAACTAGAGAGTATGCATGTGGCATGAGCTGCTCATGTCTTTGACACCACTCTGATCATTCTCAAGCTATTTTTCAATCAAACCAGGCTCATATAATTGAGATGAAGGTGGCAAAGGAGAGATCGAAGACCATTGGTGATGCATGGAGACGTCGATCACCACCGACTGTTGAGCCACCTGACATCGTCGAATGTTCCGGCAAATGTTGCAGAGCGTGCACTGCATTCATTCTTGCAGATTGCATTGCAGTCAGTTGTTGTCCTTGTGCTGTGTTGAGCTTGTTGACCATGGCTCTCTTCAAGGTTCCATTGATGGTTGGTAGGAGGTTCTTCAGCTCATTGAAGAAGAAAGGAGGAAATATTAGTAATAGTAATAATAATAATAATAATAATAAGAAGAAGAAGAAGAAGAAGAAGAAGAAGAAGAAGAATATTGCTGCTGTTGTTGTGGACAAAGATACCAAGAGAGATGATGACGTTGTGAAGGATGTTATTGTAAGTAAGAAGAGCTTTAAAGAAGAAGAAGAAGAAGAAGAAGAAGAGGAGGAGGACATTAATGCATGTATTAATGGTCATTTGTTTGAAAGTTTAGAGGCAGAGAGAGTTTGGCTTGAGATTTATCAGGTTGGTAATTGGGGGTTTGGTAGGGTTTCTTCTCTGGAGTTGAAGGGGAAGTGATGATTTAGGCTTTCTGTGTCAATGTTTTCTTTTTCTTTTCTTTTTCTTATTTTGCCTTAATTGTGTATGATTTACAATTTCGGGTGATTTGTTACTTCAATGCTTTATTACCTATTTCCATCTCTGATGCATCTGCTTGATGTGCAATTGCATTGCAAGCAGTGAGATTTTGGGGTTGTGCATCTTGTTTTGTTGTTTACCCTTTTAGGTCATTTCATTTGATGCATTTCCTTTCATTAATTGCATTAATTTTTTAGACTGACATGAATACGTTAATTTATTTCACTCTCTAATGATGTAGACACAAGCTCATATAAATACAGCTGATAGTTGAACAGTCTCAGTCGCGCGATTAACTCAATACATACTATCAGTACAAGGAACAACAATGCGCAATGCACAATGAGATGGCTGTCTTAGTGACACCATCCCGAAGTAGAGATCAATCTAGAGAGTTTGCTGTTACACAACTCGAACGAGTTTGGGTGGTCGAGGGTGGTGGTTGTTGTTCCAGCTATTCTGTTTGGAATACCGAGTTGTCGCTCCAATTCGACAGAATCTTCACCTCTTCTAATGACATTGTCATAGCAAATGTACCTCCCACAAGCTGTGCCATCCATTGCTTCATAAACACAAACATGTGCTTCTGCCACTCTGTTAACATTCACTGTCGCCAATAACCCCTCGGTGAATAATTCTTGCGATCCTGCATGAGATTTTGATAACTTTGTTTTAACATCTCTTTTCTTATCATCGATTGCTTTTGATGATCGAGTGCTGTGTTAAAAGATAGGGATCAATACTTTTGAGGTATGCAATGGATGCAGTAGCATTACGCCTGGAGAATCCCGGACCAGTGATAAGTGCAGGGCATACTGTTACCAGTTTCAGGTTCCTTCCGCGAGCTGCTCTCCATGCAGCCTTCTCTGCCATTGTTTTGCCCAATGCGAGCCATAACTGCAATTGAAAGATCAATGAGTTTGGTTTTCAAGAATTATTCTATATGTGTTTCTGAGCAGTAAATCAGATTCACTCTGAGTTGAATTGAATGCTAATACTAAATAGAATCACTGTTTTGGATAGTATATGTATCAACATTAATACTGCAGTAAATATTGCAGAAACAGACAAAGACGAGAATCTGTAATGAAGCAGGAGTTTTCACAGTGATCAAATTGTACATTATCGATACCTTTCTATCTCTGCATAAGGTTTCGCTCACTCCAGCAGTTCTCGTCAACAATTGTGGGGGAGACGATGGTTATGATGGGAGCTCCGTCTCCAGACACAGGCAAGGAGTGAAGATGTGAAGACGCACTTCCTCACAGATTCAGTTCTCACACATGCTTCTATCACCTCTCTGCCGCTCTTGATTCCATCTCTGCCATTTGTTTCTGAAGACAAGACAATTAAAATGGATGTTTAACCTTCAAATATGTTGCAAAAGGAAGAACTCCAACACAAAAACTGCCTAGACTTATTCCACGTTACAAAGAAATAGTTCATAGAGGTGAGAAATGAAGATTGACTGCATGACCCTTCCTCCTTCACTTTGACAAGCATAAGATAGGATGGGACAAGTTTATATGTAATTCTATTTAATTTTAATTAATATTGATCAGTATTGACTGCACAACTTCTATATTCGTAGGACAATCACAATAAAAGGAATATGAAGAGAAAAGAGAAAAAGCAAGAGTCCAGTATGAAAGAAAATCAGTAGAGCTTTATTCCATTTGCCAAATAGAGGAAAGTCGAGCTGGCGACAAATTAGAGAAGCTCCATGGTTTTTTATGACCATGACTCACCTAGAACCCACCTAAAAATTTGACCAATTCTGAAGTCATTGTGTAGGATGCGAATGTCATAATCAAGTGATCAATCCTCATCCAGTCTTAGAGCCATATACCACAAAAGATAATCTATAAACTCTAATATTTTCTATATTTGTTTTTCTGATTGCGATGGGCTTCAAGATGTCTAATGTAACCACCATTTAATGGTACGTTCAATACCTACCAACTAAGCACACCAACCAATCTGACATACCCCATTGAATGGCATGAGAGTTACATCATGACAGGATAGTCAATAAGGCCAAATTTTATAAGATTATATGTAAATATCTGAACCTTTACAGCGGTGTATATATAATTATAGTGATGATTACATCGGTTTATGGATAACCACAACCATACAATGAACTGTAATGAAATGACAATGAGATGACACCTACTCAGCCTGCTTCATCTTTTTTCTTAAAATGGATTTAAACTTATGCCCCAGTCTATCTATTATTTGTTACATGATCTTCTTTAACTTGTTATTTATTAGTTTATCAAAACACCTTTATAGTTTAGGCACAGGTAAGTTAAAAAGAGGGCAAAATGTAAATTGAAAATCTTACAGAGTAGCCGGAGACACCAGAGGGATCAATGAAAGAAGAAGTGTGAAACACTGCCACGCAACCATCAAAGGCACAGCAAAGGCTGTCCAGATCCATGACATTGGCGATCACTGCCCAGACACCGCCCCCATCACCCACTATCCCGGTCCGTCTCCCTGAACATCTCCAACTCCCCACCTTCTGCAAGTCCTCTGCAACACCAACACACATTTCATGTGTGAGACTTCCATGCCTTGAATAATTGAACCCAATATGAATTTTTATCTTTCATCACGTAACAAAAATCACTACATCTCTATCCACACCACCATGGCACAAAGCAAGGGATTTTGATAAATTGACAAATCAAAGAAATACATACAAGAAAGGGAGAAAAAAAAACTGGCATATAAGGTCTTCTTCCATATTTCATTGGTTTTATATCCTTAACAGTCCCAACATTGTTCTTTAATAAATTCTTCCTCTAATCTCAATGCAACATTTTGTAAACAAACAGGGCTAGATGATATACATTCACAACGAAAAAAACTAAGCATTAACAATGTGGGATGTCTGGCCTATTTGCTTTCCAATGGTGTAGAATCCCATTTATCTGTGTATTAACTGAATTTAAAGTGTGCACAAATAAATTAAAAAAGCATATCTTTGAGAAACTCAATTCATGATCTTCTCCTTCACATATAAGAAAAGAACAAAAAAAAAATCAACAAATATCCACAAAGAAAACCATTATACACTAGAAGTAACCAAATAAAACATAATGGATGCATACAGACACACACACACGTGTGTGTGTGTGAAGTGCCATTTATCAGAAATATATACACACGTATAACACCCACACACGAGCGTGCGTGCGCGGACACACACACACACACATATAGGCTTGAAGTATTATATCAAAGTGCCACACTAAATAGATGAATTTATCACAGAATTCATAATAATGGAAGAAATAATAACTTTTCCCTCCATCTCACAAATAAAAATAATTAAAACATCTAATTTTCCATTTAAGCCTCAAGCTAGTTTAAAGATATAAAATTTAAATTTGACCTTTAATGTTTCTAACTTCTAAAATTCAATCTGTAATCATTTGGGTAAAACATTCAACAATACAACACTTCTTAAGCAAACGAGATGAATTAAAAAAAAAAAAGACATAATTATCACAACTTATTAAATTTAAAAATATAAATAAAACAATTTGATTTCTCTTCCAATTTTCGTTTATTAACAACAATTTTCTGATCCAAGATTGGTTGACAAAAAACAGAGCATAAAAAAGAAGAATTTAACAAATATATTTTCATATATTTTCTGATCCATTTATTAACAACAACTTGATTTCTCTTCCAATTTTCGTTCTCTTCCACTCAATTTTCCCCACTCCAAGCACACAAGAAGAATCAAAACCAAGAAAAGAAAAAAAAGGAAGAGAAGAAAAGGTTCTATTGTATTTAGTTGAAGAACAAACTAAGATTTCTAATTTACAAGCAAACAAAGCAAAACACCTTATAAAAACTAGGTTTCCCCAATTTTCTACCAATCAAAGCAAACCTAGCTATCATCAGCAAAAGATCAATACGCTCTAAAAACCAGACGAGAAAAAAAAAAAAAAAGAAAGGATACCGAACTCGATCTGGCAATAACTATGTTAATGAAGTACCTTGAGAATCTAAAGCGAGACGGACGGTGAAACCACGAGAGAGGAGGCGATCTACGAGGGCAAAACCCAAGAAAGAAACACCACTTGTCACACACACCACCCGGCCATCAGCACCACCCGGTAGTTCGTGGGCGACGCCGCTATTCCTTTTCCATTCCTCTTCTCCCGCCCTCTCACCTTGGATTATCCTTCGGATCTCCTCCATCTCCGCTTCCTTGCTCTCCTCTCTCTCCTCACCACCCCCATCTCGCTCTACTCTCTCTCTCTCTCTCTCTCTCAAAACCAGAGACAAAATGGCTCAATAATAATGAAATTATTATTTAAGTGGGAACATAAAATTACTTTAATTAATAAAAATAAATTTATGGAAGACAAATTTGGTTTTTTTTCAACAAAAAATCACTCTTTAACTTGTTTTTTTTTTAAAATGTCTTTATCTTTGTTTTCACGTAAAACAAAGATAAATATAATATATTAGTCTTATGGTCAAAATACAAAATAGTAATATATATATATATATATAATATTTATTTTTTTGAGAAATGTTTTTAAAAAAAAAAAAAAGATTTTATATTTTTAATGAAAACTAGCTCTGTAAAGGGTCAAGACATTGATAAATGTAAAATTAATATCTCAATTTTTATATACATTTACTCCACATGAAATGAAGATTGAATTTATTTTTAATATAACTACTCAGTCAAAACTAATAGTTAGAGTAAGAGTAACTTTAATAGTTATACTATCTTAAAATTTGATATGTGCGCCACTTCATCAACCCATTTAATTTTTACACATTAAACACTTACCTATTAAACCATCTTCTATAGTAATTATATCTGTAAAATAAGACCTACACTTATTACATTTATATATTTCATTAAATCATATGTATTTAATAAATTCTTAAATATTATTAATAAAATAATTAAATAATATATTCTGTATTTGTTTGTGGACTTGTCATGTTTGGATTGAAAAAGCTGGGTCCATAAAACATAATATAACCATATGAAAACTTTTTTGATCTTGAACATTTGCATAAAAATGGAAAAAATTTGTGAGGAATGATAATTTTGTGATATTTAAGGATAATTTTGAAAATTTTGCATATTTGGTGCAAAACAAAATATGAAAAATTTTGAAAATTATTTGAAAAAATTCGGAGCTCGGGAAGGTGGAGTATTTTATACAGTATATAGTTGAAAATTCAAAGATGAAGAAGTGGAGAATAATGTAACTGTTTTGTTTGAGAATGTAGATCCATTTATAGAGGTAAAATAAAAATTAAAAAAATTAAAAAATTAAAACAGCGGTTGCAACATTTAAGTGTATTTATTGAGTTGTTACAACTTTATTTGAATTTAAAAAAAATTTTTTTTAAAAAAAAGGAGGTCCCCAAATTATTTAAAAAAAATTAGGGCACCAATATTAAACGCTCATTGGCCATTGAAAACTAATAATGGGGTGAGGTTGAGCGGAGTAGTCATCAGCCCATTAAAAATGCTCTTACATGCATGGTTAAAGAAATACATATATTTTTCTTGAAATTATAATATATATATTTCTTTTAAAATTTCTTAAGCTTTTTATATTTGTATCACCTTTATTAGTTATATATAAGTGTTTTGAATGTATTTGTGAGAATAAAACTATGGGAATGATAATTTAATAAGTTCTTAAATTTATATGCTAATTCATTTTTGACTTGGATTATTTAAAATTCTTTTTTATTATCATCCAAGACGGTTCTTTCATTTATTTATAAAGGTCAATAGCTCCATAATAAGCATCAGGCGTCATACCTAATACACATATTAGACCAAGTCTAAGGTTAGTTACCAAATTTATATATATATATATATATATATATATATATATGTCAACATTAGATATTACTTGGGAATCCAAAATAAATATAATAATAAACCGATTCAAAAGAAAATTATGCCATGGTTGGATATGTTAATCTTGAGAAGAGTTCCCTTTGAATGTAAAAAGATTTTGTTCAAATTGGTAAACTTGTTTATTAACTTAAAAGGTCCAAATCAAATAAAATTTAGATATTAAAAAGGGTAATTTCGCATCAATGGGTTGTTAAACTGTGGATTTCATGAGATCAATATTTATTCAAATACTAAATACCCGTAAAATCTTGTTTCACAATATTATAATTACAAATATAATTTTTTGACTATGTAGTTTCACAAATATATTATTTCTTACTGTTTAATTACTGAATTGTTAAAGTATTTTTAAGTACCCAAATTCCCTCTTGATGTATGGTTAAGATGTAAACAGAATGTGTCTGTCGGTGATGATTTGTCTATGTTATAAAAAAAAAAATTAATTAAAATAATTAAATAAATAAAAAAATTTAAATTTAAGAACCACTTCCTTTGAAATATGTAACGAATGGCTTTCGATGTTTTCAAACTTTTAAAGGGGTGTTTTGGCAAAGCCTATTTTGACGTGACAAAATTTATCTATAATTTGTTGAATTACAACTTAGCAAGTTAAATGTAAACTAATGGATTTACTTGATTAAATCCTTCTTTGATTTGATTAAGATGGTGACAAAGATGGGCCTTATTGTCTCATTTGTCTCACATATTTGTATAGTTTTATTTTTATTTTAATAATTTGATTAGCATTCCGTTGTCATTGTAATTAACATTAAAATAGGTATTAACTTTTGCCGTTTTTCCATCATCTCAAATAAGTTTGAACTTGCAGGATGAGCAAGATTTTGCTGAAATTGAAGTTATAAAATCAAGGGTCTTTTTCTGTTTAATTATTACTGTTTTTTCCTAAGTATTTATGGGTTTTTGATTTGGTTTTTTTTTTAACTACCAAAGAAATCGACACTTGAAGTTAAAGGGATTGAGGTTTTTTTAATTTTATTTCATATTAAAAAAATTTAAGATCTATGTTGGGATATATTTAGTATTTAGGTGTATTTCATAAGTCTCTTTTTTAAAAACATTATTTTTTTCAATGATATCTAAAAATATTTTGAGTTTAAAAAATAAACCCTTTTATATATGGCACATCTCCGATTCAAAACAGTATAATACCCATAAAATCATAAAAGTAATAATTTATTTTATTGTGAGTCCTCCAGTATCAATAGTACTAGTATCAATATCAGAAGATTTGGTATCTCATTTTTTTTTTACTCTATGGCTTACGCTTTTGAACAATGAAAAAAACAAAAATTCAAAATTTTATGTAAATCAAATTATGAGAAAGCATTCAACAATAACTACAATCGTCACTGTATCAATGAAATACCCAGAAACAACAGTTAACAATCAATCACATATTATGCGCATCATTTTTATTCCTACCATGGTATCATGAACATCACAACTAATAAAATTAGAACCATCATTTCATTGAGTATTTCAAATATTTCAGTATTATCAAACAACACATGTATTTCGATATTGTCTGCATTGTACTCTCAAAAGCCGAAGTCTCTGTTAAAAAAAAAAAAAGGATTTATATACCTAAAAATTGTTATGCTCTCAAAATCAAGCCTCTTTGCACATTGGTTGGGATCCTTGGGGTTGAATTCATTTGGTTTTGGCAATACTAGCCTAAGGGCTTGATCGACATGATTCTTAAATGAGATCTTCCTTAAAAGACCTGCTGAGTTCTAGTCCACTTGGGCCAGAGTGGCCATGGTTTGCACCTGAAATCTTCGGTCCCAAATGCCATCTTGCGGAAGTTATTGATGTCTGTTGAGTACTGGGTAGAATTATATATCATGCTCTGACCGAACTTTACACCATTGGAGAGGTCTGGCATGTCCCCTTCACTGTCCAATGTTCTTAATACCTGCAAGAAGTATGTCATTGTCACGGATAATTTAGAGTTTATAAAGAGTATTTCAGATGTCATGATCTCGGAAAATGTTTGCTCTTGCATGGATTGGGTTCTTAATTTTTCTCTGACAATAACTCAGTTATCCAGGGGAAAAACTACAGGAATATCAAGATATATCTGTAAATTAAGGCAGTAATTAAAAAGAAAGTGTGAACATCTCAACCTGAACCATTCGAGGTCGCTTAGGAGCAGAATGACGGACACATGCAGCAGCAACTTCAATCATTCTGCTCATTTCATTCTTCACAAAATTGTTTTCAAGCCTGGGATCCACCAAATCTTCATATTCTCCTGTCTCGAGAGCATTGACTAGTAATGGCCGAGCCTAGGAATAAGGCAAGAGTAATATTACTTGAAAAATCATAAAAGCCTCCCTAGGAGTTAATTAATTTTGTGAACAACGCCATAAAAGAAAGAGATGATGAACATACAAGATTTTTAATAATATCATTAGAGGGGTCCCATGCATCTACCAACCATTAGAGATGCATGACAAATGAGAAAAACACAGAAATGGATCTTTTTCTTAACTTCACAATGAAAGAAGTTTAGAAAAAACTAATCAAAGTTTGTTTCCAACTGCCCATAAACTCATGTCAACCTCATTTCTTTATAAAAAAATGGCAAAAAAATATGGGCACAAACAAAAGATCAACATGATGAAGATAAAATGTAAAGCCTATATTCTATGAAACAAATTGTTTTCATATTTATTGTGCATCTAGCACTAGTTAATCTTTTACATGCCTATACATTCATGATTAGTCTTAAAAAGTATGATCAATATGCAAATGAATAATATGCATGCTTATTGTTCATACAACTTTTCATATACATTATTAGTATGCACTTCCGTGCTTCTCTAGGTATATAAAGGAGTATAATAGCTTGAGCATAATATTTTCTTGGAGGAATGTTGGTAGCCTAACAACACAAATTGCTTATAGAAACATTATAGACACTAAAATTACTAAAAAGGGGCTACATAGAGAAACTTTATGAGAGCAAGAGTGTTTATGCACTGGATGATCACACTGTTAACCTTATCAACCATCTCTTGTAGACCTCCTTAGTTGATACCTTATTCTTTAGGCCTCCATACACATAGTGGGATTCTCTTTCATATCTTACCTATCTTTCACGGTGTCAATTAGAAATTCTAATTAGTCTCTAGTTAGAGTTTCCAATGTCATAGATGAGTGTCTATGGCTCCTGAATACAATAGTTAAAAAAATGAAAAAGAGGGGTGTGGTGGTGGAATTAGCTATGAACATTGTTTACTTCATGTATCTAATTAAACTTAACAAATCAGTAATATGCTAAATCATTCAAGACACTCTCTCAACATTAAATATCACAAGAGTTTTTCTTTGCATAAAATGAACTTGAATAGAGATTTAGTGATTTAATTAAGAAATATTTCACTTTGAGAGGACATCAAATCCATACCTCTAAAGCAAGGAAAAGTTATATATCAAATTCCTATGCCAATCCATTAGTATAAAAATATAAATGTGAATGCCTTGTGATATAAATAGCTACCAATATATACCCCTTTAAGGTCGTAGTCTCTTGTTTATTGTGGCTAAAGCAAACTTGCACTCTCATAAGGTAAGAAAATTTTTTCATGTCAGGACAACAATAGATTTCTTATCAATTAAGCAGAAAACATAAAATTCAATGCTGCCATTGTATTCAAATGCTTAAATAAAAAATAAATTGTTGTAGGTTTCAAGCATACCCATTCAACTAGACTTTCATCCCCAAAAACAGGTCTACGTCCAGTAATAAGCTCTAAAAGCACCACGCCAAATGAAAAGACATCACTTTTATCTGTTAATTTACCACTTGTTGCATATTCTGGAGCTAGGTACCTAAATAAAATGAAACATGCCATTAAATAAGTGATTTTTTTTTCCTTGCATCGGCAACATAGGATCAATAAACTTTTGTTTTATAAATCATGTGATTTGTAAAAGTGAAACAATTTAGATTCTAGTATGCCAATTAACATATCATTACCATAAAATGCTAAATGGAACTAATACGTAAAGAAGTTAGTGCATGTGTTAGAATATCCTTTGAGATTTAAAAATAACTAGAAATGCTCATGGGTTTCATATGCTTGTTTGGTCTAGGTTAAGTAATTTTCTATTTATCAAAGCATTATTTTTATACTTTTTAAAAGCTTTTTGAGCACACTAGAGTTGAAAAGTTCTTATTAGTTATGGAAAATTTTATATAAAAAGAAATTAAAAACGAAATAAAGACCACAAGAATACAGTCTACATAGTTTGTAGGATAAATCTTCACTTACATTTTTCCCATATTCATGGCTTAATCTATCTTAAGATTCAAGTATGAGTAAATTTCTGCTGTACGTAATGGATGAAATTAAAGTTGTAGAAAAAAACGTTTTTATTTCATTCACTAAAAAAATATTTAACATAATTTATACATATATAGAATATGCATATCTAGGGTTTTCAAAATATGGTTGTAAGAAAAACAAATTGAATTAGAGTAATTGTTGTACTCATATAATGAAATTAAAACATACCCAAATGTTCCCATAACACGAGTTGACACATGAGTGTGAGAATCATCATTAGCCAGTCTTGCAAGACCGAAATCTGCAACCTATTAGTTTATAAGTGTTATATTTGATAAGTTTAACCACAATATACCTTAGGAACATCAATTAATTGTTACCAAGGTTTTGACCAAATAAAATCAGTGATAAATACAATACTCATACCTGTGCCTCAAAAGATTCATCCAAAAGAATATTTGCAGACTTGATATCTCTATGTATGATTCGAGGATGACCTGGAAAAATGAGAAGAGCAAATAATTTATTGTTATGATAATCAAGATATATTAATAGTAATATTGAGTAGCTTGCTACTTACAGTCTTCATGGAGATAAGACAATCCACGCGCAGAACCAATAGCAATTCTCAATCTCTTTGGCCACTCTAAAACTAGAAGTCCCTTCCCTGATTAATAGGAATTGATCATAAAATCTCTCATCAGACTGAAAATAATCCATCTCTAATAGCCCAATGGGAAGTAGAAGTTTCATAAATGTACCATGTAAATGATGTTCTAGAGTTTTGTTTGGAAGAAATTCAAACACAAGCATCCGACGATGCTCTGCCACACAATATCCAACAAGCGAGACCAAATGCCGGTGGTGAACACGACTAATGACATCAACTTCAGCTTTAAACTCCTTCTCACCTTGTCCACCACCAGCTTTCAGTTGTTTTACAGCAACAACTCTTTCATCTGGCAACTTACCTTTATAGACAGATCCAAAGCCACCTTCACCAATTAGGTTATCATAAGAAAACCCATTCGTTATATCCATTAGCTCTTCATAGGTGAAGCAAGTCTTGGATCCGGCAGGTTCTGATTGGCCACCTTGGTATGCTTGACCTTTAAAGTTACCATACATATTTCCAGGAGCAACACCCGGAGATAATGGACCCGAAGCCATCAAATGTGATTGTCCATTGTAAAATGCATCTACAAAGGAAATAAAAAAAAATTAGAAATGGCAACAATCAGCCATCAAAGTCAAGTTTGACAAGTAAATACCTGGATTTGTCAAGGCTCCTGATGGGAGCATATAGTGGTTTCCCAAGTCATTTCTTTGGCTCTTCTTCGTCTTTTTTATCATAAAGAAAAATGCAACAAAAAATACTAGCACACCTGCAAAAGTTGCCCCAACTATGGTATCCTTCATATAACTACCATTGGACGATTTTGTAATAGAACTTGTCACTGGTGTAGAACGACTTGTAGTTGATTGTGTGGTGGTTGTTTCGGCCTCAAAGGGACTCAAAGGTGATGGCTTTGAGGATGGGGCTTGAGCCGAAAAAGTTTCTGCAGATTTTGATGCTTTTGGAGAAAAAAGGAGATGATATATCTGGTACTCCATAATTTGGAACACCTTGATCAGGTGGAGATAATATTGGTTGAGGTTGAGGGAGATTAGGAGTGGGTAAAGTGGCTTGTGAGGAAGTAGGAGGTGGAAACACCACAATTGGTGTGGAAGGAGGAGAAGAAGCAGGAGTTGAAAGAGATGGAGGAGGTAATGGTTGATCATTTGTTGTCAAAGGAAAAGGAGGAGGTGGAGAAGATAAAGCTGGCGGTGCCAAGGGCAAAGAAGCCTCTTTTGGTAGTGATGGTGGTGGTGGTGGTGGAGAAAGTATATTTGGAACATTATCAACAAGCGGTAAGGGAGGTGGAGCTAGAACAAAGTTCATTGATGGAGGAGGAGCAGGAGACGCCTCTTGCGGAGGAGAAGCAGACTCATTAGAGTTAGGTGGCAATGCAACAACAGCATTAGGAGAAGGAGGTGATGAAGACGGAGGAGGAGGTGAAGGAAAGGTTTCAGAAGGAGGAAGAGGAGTAGAATTGGAATCTAGGCTTTTGATCTCCGATTGAGGAGGAGGAGGAAGGGAACCTGAAGAATTAGAACTTTCATTTGTAGGCAAAGAACGTAGAACTGAGGCTAAATCCATCGGTTTCTACCTTGTTCAACAGAACAATCTCTTTTCTCTTTGTTTCCAATCAATTTTCACAAAAACAACTGCTCAACCAAATCAATGTGGGACTCTAGCAATCACCATTGATGGAAATCAATGCCTTGCTCTTCTTTTCCAATCAATTCTCACAAAAGAACATGAATTTATTTGTCTATAAACAACTCCTTAATCTCATCAACATGGGATACTAGCAATCAATGTGGATAGAAATCCAATAATTTCAATCTCAGTTGTCACAAAAAAAAAAAATTTGCAAAATTATTCTCAAAAATAATGAAATCAATCTAAAAAAAGAAGACGAAGAAGAACAACGACATCAACAAAGCCCTAACACTAAAAAACCCAGGGCAACCATGATGATATCTCAAAATTTTCTATTTATCGTCTCAACTCATAGATTGGAGCTGTAAATATTCCCGAAATCTTAGCCTATGACCCGCATTTGATGCCCTAAATGAATGGTTGTGCATTGCTTCCCAAAAACCAAAGAAAATAGAAGGAAAATTGAAAAAAAAAAAAAAATAGAGTTTCCTTCCCAACCAAAGAAGGCTTCACCTAACTCTAATTTTTTCATTCCACGGTTGCAGACGGTTAATGCAAAGGTTATTTTCATGTTTATACCCATATAGATATATATACACACACACACACACATTTCTATTTATACGTTATTTATAACATTTATATAATTTCATGTATTAGTAACCAATTATTGTCTTCAAAATTTTATAAACTAGAAGTAACAATTACCCTTCTATTTTGTTAATAAATTCGGATAACTTTGAAATTCATTTTAAACAAATTTTACTCTACTTGGTTTTTAGTAGTTTTATGAAAAACCCTCAAAAAATTGAAAAATAATTAAATTAACTCGATTTTATTTTTCTTAACCAAAGACAAATTTCCACTAATGAATATGGTTTTTAGTTGTTGCATTATGAAACTTGGTATTTGGGGTACTAATTTACTAACGAGTCAAATAACAAAGAAATGGATATTTCTATATACAACATCGATCATATTCATAATAATTAATGAGTTTTAATGTCTATAATAAAAACAATTCGCCTTCTCAATGCATGATTGAAACGTATAATAATAAATATATGTGCATGTTTGGAGTGGTTTCTCCATATTGTATGTATATGTGTGTGTGGACCATGGATCTAGCATCACTTAAGTTTCAACCAAGTCCCATACTATTTTATTGTAGCTAGTATGTAAAAAAATAATTTACTCATTTTTGATATTATTGTAGTAGTTACTGCAACATAAGAAAAAACTCTCTTAAGATCAATGAGCATTAGGGTGAGGTTTTTCTAGAATTTTGTAAAATAGCCTTAGAATATGTCCTTGATTTTGTATATGCTAAGCAATGGAGTAGCCTTAGAATACTAACTTGAGAATTTTTGTGAATGCCCATGAGTTATTAGTCAAAATGTGTATTAATTAAGAATGGAAGCCAAAATTTTAACTGATAATCAAATTAATTTTTATGGAGCTAATGATGGTAATTTGAGAATAATGGCTCTTTGTTAAGGAATTTTGGTTTACTTGGAGTGCATGTGACAACTTAGATATGTACTTGTAGGTTTACTTAATTAGGTGACCCTGTGGAGTGTGTAAAGCATGGAATTATTTTTGAAAACTTGAAGGGAAGATTGGGTGAATTTCTTGGCGTGCATGTGCTTATTATCTGTTGAGATGTATATGTGTAATTACATGATCAATATGGTTGTTGGTATACTTGAGTTTGAGTTTATTAATTTAGATGGGTTGGCATTGCTTAAGTGAGTAGAATCCATATTTCAGCAATTGAGGTTAGTAATGGATTGTTTTTAAAATATTGAAGCTCTTGTGAAGAAGGTCTCTCTAACAATTTTGTGGAATGCCATAGAGTTGTAAATCGAGTACATTTCTTTTATGCTGTCATGGAAAGTAGATGTATTAATACTTGAGTTGCTATTGGAGTTATTTCCACATATATGTGATGCTTAATAAGATTATTTACAAGGTTAAGATGGTATGGTGGGAAGTATGGGTTTAGTTGTAATTGTTAGAAGCATAATAGTGATTATGTTTTAAACTCTGTTCCTAATTACTGTAATTTTTTGTTGTAGCACTGAATTTAGTAAATGTCTTTTGAACTTGATCTTCTTTAATACAGGTTGGTTTAGATTTTCTTATTCACATTCCAGTTTGTTTAACTTTATTGGGTTTTGGTCAGAGCTATTTTGCTAGGTTTAATATGTTATAATCCAAAACAATCACATTTTACAATAATGAAATATAAACAATAACAATAAAATAGAAAATATGGAGTTAATAGATTGTTTAGGCCCACCTTTATAAAAAAATTATTAACAACATCAAAATATAAATGATAATAATAATAATAATAATAATAATAATAATAATAGTAGTAGTAGTAATAATAGTAGTAGTAGTAGTAGTAGTAGTAGTAGTAATAATAAATTCATCATTTCAGGACCATTTTATAAATATAATTGAGATTATATAGCAAATTAAATTAATTTATTAATTTTCTAATTATTCAAAATAGCAAATACTAATTAACAGTTCCCGAGGGAGGGAACGTCGTTTACTTATGAGCCCTTACAAAGTTCAAAATTACTTATCACTCCACAAAGGACTAATGAGACATTTCAATCGTTTTAAAATTCTTATCAAGTTCCAACATTTTCAAACTTCATCGAATTCGACCTATAAGGAGTGATTACAAATTTCAAACTTGTAAAGGGGCAAAACGTAGAAACGCAACAATAAAGCGTTCGTCCCCTTCGCAAGCAATCAAATCTCAGCGACGAACTCGAGAAGATGCTCGGCTTCTTGCGCCGGCGATGGTTTCGCCGGCAATCGGGATCACTGGATCGACAGAAGGCGAGCGGTGCGGGATACTCGCGGGTTGTGCATTGCAACGATCCGGAGATCCAGGAGGATGACAGGCCCTTGTACCCTCTCAATGCAGTGTCGACCACCAAGTACACGATCGCCACGTTCCTGCCCAAATCTCTGTTCGAGCAGTTCCGGCGGGTGGCCAACTTGTTCTTCTTGGTGGTCGCTTGTGTGTCTTTCAGTCCATTGGCGCCGTATCGAGCCGTGAGTATCTTGCTGCCGCTTGTGGTTGTCGTTGGGGCAACCATGGCTAAGGAGGCCGTCGAGGACTGGCGTCGCAAAAAGCAGGTAAAGCTCATTTTGATGCCGAATTTGTTGATTTTGATCGAGATTTTGTTATTCTGATCCAAAAAACATTGAGAAAGTTGCAATTTTTTATTTTTATTTTTGATTTATTGAATTGGAGCTTCAGACAACTTGCAACGGTCTCGGTGGCATGAGGTAGAGTGAGGAAACCGAAGTCCAATATATAGATGAACTTTTCAGTATGAGCTATCTTTTGGAAAATGTTGCCTCATTTATGAGTCCTATAGATTGAATTTTGCTGAATTGATTGTATTGATCGGTATAATGAAAGAATGCTAAATGTAGTGATAAGTAAGAAATAAATCATTCACTCACTATTATTTTGACTAGTACCCTATGTATCTGTAACCTTAGCCTGGAAACCGTACCTTTTCAAAATTTCTTCTGCTCTTTTCCAAGCAATGACTATACCATTGTGTATTCTTGGTAAAAGGCTAAAAGATATTGTAATATATATATATATATATATATATATATATATGACAGTACCGTTACCCGGGGAACTGAAGTGTTTTTATATGGTTTTTGCTCTGTCTCATAACCTTATGAATAGAGGTTGACTCTTATATCCAGCATTTGTGTTGAGAATGTGCCTGACATTTTGCATTCAATCTTTAACTTCTCTCTTTTACTTTCCCTAAATATGTTATTAGTTTCAGTTGTTGGCAAACAACTTATATAACTAGGCTGATCTTATTCTGCCTCTTGTGCTTGTTTTGAATTATTCATTTGCAGGACATAGAGATTAACAACAGAAAGGTCATGGTTTATGATGGTGGCCATGCGTTTTATCAAACAGAATGGAAGAAGCTTAGAGTGGGAGATATTGTCAGAGTGGAGAAGGATGAGTTCTTTCCAGCTGATCTAGTTTTGCTTTCATCTTGCCATGATGATGGGATTTGTAATGTTGAAACCATGAACCTTGATGGAGAGACAAATTTGAAAACAAAGCAGTGTTTGCAGGTTACTACGATGCTATGCAGTGACCACGCTTTCCAAAAATTCAAAGCATTGATCAAATGTGAAGATCCAAATGAGAATCTGTATTCTTTTGTTGGGACCATGCATCATGAAGGTACACAGTATCCTCTTTCTCCACAACAGATTCTGTTGCGAGATTCTAAACTTAGAAATACCCAGCATATTTATGGTTTGGTAATTTTTTACTGGACATGACACCAAGGTCATGCAGAACGCCATGGATCCTCCTTCCAAGAGGAGTAAGATTGAGAAAAGAATGGATAAGATTATTTATATCCTTTTCACTTCTCTTGTCCTTCTCTCCTCCACTGGATCCATCTTTTTGGAATTCAAACTAAGCAGGATATTAGTGATGGGAAATTTCAGAGATGGTATTTAAGGCCAGACAAATCATCTGTACTCTTTGATCCTAAAAGAGCATCTTTGGCAGCTTTCTGTCACTTCCTGACAGGCTTAATGTTGTTTGGGTGCTTCATTCCAATCTCATTATATATATCCATAGAAATCGTCAAAGTTCTACAAAGTACTTTTATTAATAATGACCAGGAAATGTACTGTGAGGAATCTGACAAACCTGCACGTGCCCGCACGTCAAATTTAAATGAGGAACTGGGCCAAGTTAGTACCATACTATCGGACAAAACTGGTACATTGACATGCAATTTGATGCAGTTTGTGAAATGTTCTATTGCTGGTGTTGCTTATGGAAGTGGATTGACTGCAGTTGAGCCTAGTCTTGGAGGATTAAAAAAACACTGTACATTTGAAATTGAGGATCCGTCACACTCTTCTGCCTTGTCAAGAAAAATTGTCAAAGGCTTTAACCTCAGGGATGATAGATTGATGGACCGGCATTGGGTCAATGAACCAAATTCAGATTTTGTACAAAAGTTCTTCCGCACATTAGCAATCTGTCACACTGTTGTTCCTGTTATGGGAAATAAATCTTCTGAAATTTGCTATGAGGCTGAGTCCCCAGATGAAGCAGCTTTTGTGGTAGCAGCAAGAGAACTTGGCTTTGAATTTTATGAAAGAACCCAGTCAGCTATATCATTGCGTGAATTTGATCCTAAAGCTTGCAGAGATGTTGATAGGTATTCAGACATAAATTACTCTTACTTTGGATTTTAGCTTTTATATTAAGCTAAAATTTCATTTTGGGCTATTTTACCACTGTGCTTCTGAATTTCAGGTCATATACACTTCTGAACATGCTACAATTTAGTAGTGCTCGTAAACGAATGTCTGTGATTGTAAGGGATGGGGAGGACCAATTGTTTCTTTTCTGCAAAGGAGCAGACAGGTTTTGATGGTTTGGCCCTGCACCCTGTTTAGAATGGGTACATTGTTTTGTCAAATTTGAGTTGAGTCCTAAAAAATGCTTTTGTGTCTTGGTAGTGCAATATTTGAAAAACTTGCTGATGATGGGCGGTTATTCGAGCTAGAGACCAAAAGTCACATTGATGAATATTCTGATGCTGGTTTGAGAACCTTGGCAGTTGCCTTTCGCAAGCTCAGTGAGGAAGAATATAAAACTTGGCATGCTGAATTCTTAACGGCCAGCAATGCCGTCACTGCTGATCGTGATGAAATGCTTGATGCTGCTGCTGAAAAAATTGAGAAGGATTTTATTCTCCTAGGAGCTACAGCTGTTGAGGATAAACTGCAGAAGGGGGTATATTTTATAATCTGCAATTCCCCTTTACTATTATTTTCATAGGTTCCACGCCAAATAATACCAGGAGTTTTCAAATTTTTTGCTGATTTATATATATTTTGTATAGAGTTATATTTAAAATGTTTAAACTGGCCTCCCCAATAGTTTTATTATTTACAATTGAACTTTGGGGTCTCCCCGAGACTTAATGTCAAGATTCACCACTGTATGACAGTTCATGATTTGCTTTCATCAGGAGTGGGATAGTTTGTGCTGTAATCTAGTATAGGCAGACATGGAATAATTGGGAGTAGAGTCTCTTTTACCGAACGTTGGACACACATTGCTTTGGACTTGCTACATCGACAAGTCTGCAAAGGAATTGTAGTCATTGGGAAATGCACTAAAATTTAAGCATTTATGTTGAACTGTAGATATAGTGTTCTGGTATTTTTTCTAAATAGCGTTAATATAATTTTTGTAGCTCTTATCTTTATATCAGGTTCCAGAATGTATCAACAAACTTGCACAAGCTGGGATCAAGATCTGGGTCTTGACTGGTGATAAGCTGGAAACTGCAGTCAAAATCGGGTTTTATATTCAGAACGACAAAACTGCTGTTAATTTTGAGTTTTCTTTGTTCTTGATTTTGAGTCTTGAATAAGCAATGAAATGTTGTAGGTTTGCATGCAACTTGCTTAGGAAAGGAATGAGACAAATTGTTGTCACCTTGGATACACCAGATATGAATGCATTGGAGAAGCAAGGAAGCAGGGAAGCCTTTGAAAAGGTATAAAATTATAAAATCTTTTGACAAACATAATAGGTTGAATTCATATGTGGCAGTGTTGCTATTTCCCTAGGCGTCTTATGAAAGCATCAACAGGCAACTAAATGAAGCACATTCACAAGTTACTGTATCAAAAGAAAGTTCTATTGCCTCTGCTCTCATCATCGACGGCAAATCTCTGGGTTTTGCTCTTTCAAGAAACCTGGAAAACTTGTTTCTGGATCTGGCAATTCAATGTGCATCTGTTATCTGCTGCCGGACTTCACCAAAACAGAAGGCAATGGTTGGTGCTTCTTTCTCTATTTTTAAGTCCTTTAGACCTACTTCTCTTTGTTCCCTTTTATGATCCAAGAAATTCATTTGATGTTGGTAGGTAACTAGATTGGTCAAGTGTAGCACAAGGAAGACAACACTAGCGATTGGAGATGGGGCCAATGATGTCGGCATGCTTCAAGAGGCTGACATTGGTGTTGGAATCAGTGGTGTTGAGGGCATGCAGGTTCTTTTCATCCATCATCTTCACTAGTTTGCTCAGAATTTTGTTTTTATGCTCCCTTTTGTGTACTTCCTTTACTTTGTTGTTGTCATTTGAAAAACCCTAGAGAGAGTTATTTTTACTAACCATATGTGTCAATGAAATTTACTACGGTCAAACAGATGGTGTGAGTGAATTGACAGCATGGTCAGCATCAAAGCTGCATTTCTATCTTTTTTAACCATGGGCAGACAATTTGGACTGCTGATCAATACCTAGTTTTCTGTTAACATTTTTATTCATGAAATTATTGCTATAATTTTTTAGGCTGATTTACATCAAAGGAATCATTTCACAATTTTAGTGGAATTGTATTAGCGATACAGCACTACAAAATGACACGGAGATAGCCTGCAATTGCACCCAATGTTTTATTGTTGACGAATGATTTTGGGACTTGTATTAAGTATTGTTTCAGCATCTTTATCATTGCTAAATGGAGGATTACCAAGTCTAGAGTGGACTCTTGAAAATGGAATGTAATTTCTCTCTTCAACCTATCTAAGTAGGCATCATTAATTATGTTCATTGCTTGTATTATTATGGCATTACGTGTAATCACCAAATTCTCCTGCATGGTCATCCTTTGCTAGTATAGTTTCTCCTTTTAAATTTACTGTCCCTGTATGAGATATAGCATCATAGAATAAGTTATCTACTTATGTAATCAATTCATATTGCTGCTCGTGTTTGCGGCTATAGGAGCTTAAGTGATTTCTTCCTTGCAGGCTGTGATGTCTAGTGACTTTGCAATAGCTCAGTTTCGTTTTCTGGAGCGCCTGTTGCTTGTGCATGGTCATTGGTGCTACAGGCGGATTGCAGCCATGGTACGTACAAAAGTCTATCCCAAAACATTACTCGTCACTTGCCTCTGCTTCCATATTGGTATCTTCTATTTTCAAGTTGAGCATTTTATTTCCTCAAAAATTATAATCAGGCCTTTGTCTCTGGCAAGATTATTCATACTAACTGCTTGTAGCTCATATGCAAACTGCATCTTGAACCTATTGGGAATGCTCTCATTTGCTTTTATGTTGCTATCATCATTAGATATGCAATTGGAATTTGTTTAGGCATTCAAGATTGATCTGGTTACTATACTTTGTTGGAGAAAACTATCAGCTCTCTGTTATGACTTTGTTTCAGCACATGGATGGCCAATCTAGACTACATCCATTTGTAAGAGATGAAAGCAACGTGGAACGATGTGGATAAATCTAATCTTCCTTGGCCATCTTGATCAATTTGCATCTTTATTACCAAGTTTTTTTTTCACTTGATTACAGTGAAGCTCCTATTGAATGTATAATGCAGTGGCTTTGCTTCTTCTTCTCCTTCTCCTTCTTGAATTATAAGAATCAATCATTTTGTGTTGTCATTATGATTTCTTGGTTATGTGGTATATATTCTCACTTGCCATGGAGGTTTGCTATATTGTCCAATTCACGCATAGCCCTTAGCTGAATAATATACTGACTGGCATATTTACTTCTGCCTGGCCTTTGAACAGATATGCTACTTTTTCTACAAGAACATAACGTTTGGCTTTACACTATTCTGCTTTGAGGCTTATGCTTCTTTCTCTGGAGAACCTGCTTACAATGATTGGTACATAGCTTTTTACAATGTTGTCTTCACATCACTTCCAGTCATTGCTCTTGGGGTATTCGATAAGGATGTCTCATCACGTACGTGCCTCAAGGTAAAAGCCCTCTCAGCCATCTAGTTTCTTGTGCCAATTTTCCCATAACATGTGCTTATCTAATGGGGAAGCATATGATGATTTGCATGCAGTTAAGCACAGATGCTACTTTTTGACATGTGGTTTTTCTCCTTTGATCAATTCCATCAAATTTAAAGCTAGAAATTTCTGTCTGAAATGTTATGAAAAGGACGCATGGTCTTATTTGAGTGCAGTGTAAACATTTTTTTTGTGAGGTGGGATTGTTAGTACAGATACGAGATGAGAACCTAGCAGAAAATTTTGTGGACACCATCTGCATGTAAGTCTTTAGCATACTGTAATGGGTGAATAGATCTGTATATCTTCTATGTTAAGCATAATTGGTGCTAGTACTATCTTCAGTATATAGCGATTTGATTGAACTTATAAATGATGGCAACATTCTCATATCAAGGTTGGCCTTGACTAAAAATTTGATATTTGGCTTAATTTTGGGCGTAAATGGTTCAGCCATAAACTTTTATATTTGCTGATGGTGTCCTCCAATAAGAGTTAGAATGACAACCCTGTTTAGGCATATAATGATTCCCAAAACTAAGATGAGGCGTTTTTGTGTTTGCATCGGACGTGGAGTGGTGCACTGTCACTGTCTTCTTGCTTCGCCTTGGTTGTGCTTATATTTAAGTGTGCGTTTGGATGGGGGTAATGGAATGTAGGGGAATGAAGTAATGAAAAAGGGGGAAAGGAATGGGTAGGGGATGGTAAAGAAAAAGGTGTTTGGTTAGAGGGGTAATTCATTGGGAATGGGAAAAGTAAAAAATGGAGTTGTGTTAATATTATATTTTTACCACTTGTATAAAGAAATAGTATTTATTTTTAATAATCATTATTTACAAAAATAATGAAAACATAAAGATATATTTTACTATTACTGATTAATGTTTAATTAAAAGTAATTTTAAATTATTATTAATTTGATTCCGTACTTATAATTTTAATTAATTACAAATAATATTTATTTCAAATAATTAATATTTATAAAATAATGAAAACAAAAATACTTATTTTATTATTATTAATTAATATTTAATTAAAAATTAATTTCAAATAACTATTAAATGACATACTTATACTTTTTAATTAATCACAAATGATATTTATTTCAAATAATTATTATTTATAAAATAATGAAAACAAAAATATTTATTTTATTATTATTAAAAAATATTTAATTAAAAATTAATTTCAAATAACTATTACTTTATATAGCGTTATTTTGAAGTTTAATAAGGGCATAATGGTCTTTTACTATGTGGAATGAACGATTCCCTCCAATTTGGGGGGAATGGTTCATTACCTTGGGAGGGGTAATGGTTCCCCAGGGTAATAATTACCTCCCAAAAAAAAAAAAAAAACATGGGTATGGGAATCACCATCCAAACACACCCTAAGAGTTTTTTGGTTTCAGTGACTTGGTCTAATTTCCCATGTGAGTATCTTATAGGGATTTCAACCGGTGGATTTTTAAGTCAAGATGGAAGTCTAAATATTAACCTTTAACTGTGATGTTGAAATCAATGTCAACTATTGTGCGTTGCCTATATCAACATATAGATAGGTAAGTTCATCTTCATATTTGCACAGATCTTAAGGTATTATCTATCATAGAGTTGAAACTTTGGGCTGAGTTAACATATTGAAGCATATTAATGGCTGCTTTGTTTGAGTCTTCCAAAAAATATGCATTTTTGGAAAAAAAAATGGCAAATATCCAACCAATATAATTGACAAATGGCTGAGGTAGGAGAGACTAAATCTTGAAACTCAAAGAACTTGAGTTCTCAGACTTGAGGTTGAGACTGACAGATGGAGAGATTATTAGATTCACTTTACAGTAGGATAAACATATCTTGAGGCTGATGAATAGTATTGTTAAAGAAATCTAGGTGAAGCTCACACTGAAACTCTGATACCTATGTTGATATCAAGAGCATTATTATTGCTATTGCTATTGTTATTGTTGTTATTATTATATGTTAAAAAGTTCAAACCACAGGGCATGAAACATTGATACTATGATAGCTCCAGGAGCTTCAGATTACCACCAGATCAACCGCCTGATTTGCCTAAGGCATATATTGTTTATTTTTTTTTTATTAGTGTGCTGCAATGTCACATAATGAACAACAGGTGCTATGTGAACAAACATTTAAACCAGATTGATTTTATAAATCATATATACTAACTACCTTCTTATATTTACCTGTCACAAATATGATGATTACTTCAGCTGTTTATCTTTGCTTGAAATAAACCATAAATGTAGTTTCTCCATGTTAAAATTCTTAAAATTTATGCAAATGCATGCTTTTTAAGGATATAGTTTGATCGTAATCTCTGTCATCCTTTATCATGGCACATAATATGCTTTAATACTCTTTGGTACTCTGCAGTTCCCTCTCCTCCACCGGGATGGTGTACAAAATATCTTTTTCAGCTGGACACGAATTATTCGTTGGATGACAAACGGAATCTGCAGTTCTATCATAATATACTTTCTATCAACCAGCTCCATCCTTATACAAGCCTTTCATCAGGATGGCAAACCGGCAGGATTAGCCGAACTTGGAGTCACAATGTACACCTGCGTCGTTTGCACCGTGAATCTCCAAATGGCTCTCTACCTCAGCTACTTCACGTGGATTCAGCATCTATTTATCTGGGGAAGCATCCTTTTCTGGTTTATATTCCTAATAATCTACGGGTTCTTCCCGCCGTCAATTTCCACAACTGCCTACTTGGTTTTCATCGAAACCTGTTATCGAAATCCATTCTATTGGCTAACGACTCTATTTACAGTCATCTCTGCCCTTCTACCGTATTTTGTGTACTCAACATTGCAAGCCAACATATTCCCAAAGTATCATGACATCGTCAAGAGGATACCTTCAACAAGTTCGCCATGAAAACTCGGTATGCTACTGTATTTTTTTGCCTTTTGCCAGTGAATCAAATTCATTATTTGAACATTTATGTGCTATTGCGTTACAAGATGCAATACTAATTTACTTCCCATACCATGAGAACTATGGGTTCTATAATCCCACTTGATTAGATTAGGGAGTGTAAATTTTATGGGCCTGATTGCAGGTAATGTTGCCAGGAAATCCAATTTTATATTTGGAGTAAAAATCATCGTCATTATATCCATTTTTCCCCCCTCTAATTTTTATTAATCTCTGTGATCATGATTATACAGCTGCTTTTATGAATCCGGCGTGTTTCTTCTTATTCTACTTATTTCTATTTATCATATTATTATTATTATTATCATCATCATCATTATCATCATCATCTAATTAAGGTTGTTATTTTTATCTGGCAGGATTAAATGCGCCATTTTCTGTAAATTTCTTTTGCTGGAATTTAAAAGAATATTCAAGTTTTGCAGTGTTGTCGACATGAGTAATAAGTTTGATATGGTTATTAATAATGTATGTGTCTCATGAAAAGTAAAATGTATAAGATTCTTACAATGCCACAATTAACTACTTTTTATCATTTATAATGAATTATCTTTTATATATGTTTGTATGATGTATATATATATCATTAGATAATATATATAATTAATTTAAGGAAAATTGATGAGTTTTCTAAATTAAAAGCTGGAGAGGTATTTAATTATTTTTCAGGAGTAAATCATAAAGCTTTTATTATTAAAAACGGAGAGTAGTTTCACATTTTAACATCTAATGATTTGCAATACAGAAAAAAAAAAATTATGCTGAAAATAAAAAAATAGTTATATACTTTACCTCAAATTAAATCATAAAAAAAATAGTTGTGACAAATAAAATTAAACTCTAGAGGATTATAAAACATTTTTAAACATTAGGTGACTGCAACTAATTGCATTAATTTTCTGCTTGTCATAAGTATATAACTTATCATTGTATTTTTTTTAATTGGGGTCTAAAAGGGTGGACTTTATGAATCTTTTTATTAGGTTGATGGGAAAAGTTTTTTAGCAAATTGACTGAACTTCAAGTAAATTTACACGAATCAAAACCAAAGATTTTAAGATTAAAATTTATTTCTTTAAATAATATTATTATTTTTATTAATCCTAATACTTTTGAAAAATACTTATTAGATATATTTATTTTAATATAATTAAAATATGGTAAAATGTAATTAACTTTGACGAGGCCAAGTGCTAAGATTTCAAACATTGGCGGAGACACGAGGAAGTTCATACTGAATAAAGTGGCATCAATGTCAATGGCTCATCCTCATCATCTTAGTACTATAATAGTTGACTTTAATATAACGCCAGAATAAGGTCAAACCCAACGTACTAGAGATTTTAAATGCCTTAAATATTCTTTGAGAGGTCTTTGTTCTTTAGTAATTGGCTAAAATATTATATATATATATATGTATAGTTGTAATTTTCAAATTATAATATTTATAAATTTTTTAATTAGGTTGAGTAGTCATACTGTTGTAGAGAAATTGAATTTTTTTAATTCTGTTTTTGTAATTATAGCATACCTTGCGAGTGAAAAAAATATGTGATTTTAAGTGTGGGTGGATAATTACATTAAAGTTTTCCTTTTTATCACAATCGTGAGTATACAAATTTATGGTTTATTTAATTATACAATTAAAAAAAAAAGTTTTAAAAGATATTTTTGTGACAATCTTTGATGAAAAAACAAGTTGAACTTTGTATCCAACAGTAATATTCTAATTTATTTGTTTTCTTTCTAGTTCATAAATCTTCAGTTCATAAAAATAATATCAGAAATTTGAAGAAAAACAACACTGTATAAGATTAGGAATTGCTCACCTTAAACCGCATTGAATTGAATTGATTGGATTTTAATAATAAAAAATTTAAAATATAATATAATAAATAAATCATGTGTCACCAAAAATTAATTATCCAGTTTATAAATACTCACTCTATGAATACAAAGATTATGCTACAAACCTATTTTTACAATTCAAATATTTTTTAGCACCATTGTATCCCGTGTGTGTGTGTGTGTGTGGTACTATTATTTTTGGTAAAAAAATATTCTAATTTATTAATTTTACGTTCAATTTAAAGAAAAAAATATAAAAACTTTAGCTTGTAATTTGGTATGTATATAACATGCCTCATAAAATAATTAATTAGAAAAATAGTTATATTTCACATTGTGGTGGGCAGGTGTTGAGTTGGTAGTGATATATATCTGCTTCCATTTTTGATGTGTAAAAATGGCATTGATGAACCACCACCTCACACCACTTCAAGAGAGACACATCTCACACTCCCATCACATGCTTCTTGCTTTTTAGGGTTTCTTTTTATGGGGGGGGGGGAAATGTTATTATTATTATTATTTTTTTTTTTTTTAATTTTTAGGTACCATTTTAGGTTAAAAATATTAAAAAAATAAAATATGTGTACTAATGTAATTACGATTAAATAGTCAAAATAAGAAATAAACTAATTTTTATTTTATTGTATTAGATTTAGTATTGAAATACCACCTCTACAACAAAATGGTTGAGAGTTTGTCGTTTATCCAAATTTATCTATAATAAACTTAGTATCAAACTAAATATTTGAAATTCTATTATGAAATAAATTAGTTTTTTTTATCCGAAATTAAATATAAATGCTATAAATTAAGTAGAAAACACCATCTAATTTTTTACTAATATACTAGTATAATTAACATAGGATTCAATGTCATAAAAAAAATTATTTACTTTGTTGAATAGATTTAAAAATCACTAAATGATCTCCTTTGAAAATTTATTTGATTTTCCTCCAATGCCTATTTTCAATCTCTCTACAGAGTCTTGCTAGATTTTAAACTTGGTTAGGGTTTCTTGGCAAAATACAAAAGTTATGTGGCCAATTTTTTTTTAAAGAAATTAAATTTTTTTAAATAAATTATATAATGAATTATATATATATATATATATATATATATATATATGAATTTGTGATTGATGGGCAAAGGTTGATGAATTTGTGGCTCAAGATCACCACTCAGCAAGTTTATGCAGGTTCATGCACCAACACATTTCATGAAGTTAAAAAAATATAGTTTTCAAGGTGACCATAAAAAAAGGTACATCCTCATCAATTATATAAAAAAATAAATATATATAAAAAATAATTCAAAATAATTAACTTTGAATTTTAATAAAATTAAAATAAAATAAAGAAAGAATACTGAAACATTTTCCACGTGATTTGAAACTAAATATAAGTGAGTGATTACCTGGAATCTCTGGGGCTCAGTAGTGGAACTTGAGAATGGAGAAATAGAGTGCCCTTTTGGACTACTTCCACTACTGATTCATGACTAATTTCTCGCCCTTTTTATGTTATAACTTACCACTCTTTGCAATTCCGCATTCTATCAAGGGCCTGAATGCTAAATATACTCAATATATATATATATAAGAAAAAAAAATTTAAAGTTAATTTATACAACGTATTTATTTAAAATTATATTAATAAATTAGACCATAACATCCTTGTGAAGTACATATTATGGTGAATACATTTCAACTGCAAATTCATAGACTACTTCTTCAGATAATGACACTTCTAAAACTTGTAATATACTTCTTGAATATTATTATTATTATTATTATTATTATTATTATTATTATTATTATTATTATTATTATTATCCACATATCTAACAATATTTTTCAGTCCATATTTGGATAATCCAATATTATACCATAATCGGTACATTATGGTGTAATATAATATTTTTACATAATTATACCATAATAACTGTTTGGGTATCTTATTTATATACCACAAAATTATGCCATAATGTGAGAATTATTTATTGAAGTGTGTGGCCTTTTCTCATTGTAAAATTTGTGGAATATGTATATAATATTTTTTATTTTATTAATCAAACACTCATTATGTAAAACATAAAATATGCCACAATTTCTGTGATAATTACTTGCATTTCCTACGTAATAAAATTATGCCAAATTTTTTTTATTTTGTAACCAAATACGGTCTAAGTATTTAGCCTCAAAAAATATTATAATTGTTAGTGTGCAAAAACCACTCTTACACTTCTCTCTATTAATAAATAAATGGTTTAATACCCTAATCATTCCATCTACTTTTCTCTCTCCACCCCTTTAGTTCATCTACCCTAATTTAATCCTAAAAGTCACTCTACTTTTTAATTTGAATCAATCAGGTCCAAGCCGGTAACGTCGTTAGTTCTCCCGTTTGATTCGTCTGACATGGCCTTCATCTGGATTTTATATTATTAAAAAATTAAAAAGTTCCAATCTACCATGTCCTCATTTAACTACTCGGATCCGGATCCGTTCATCACATTCGGATCCGAGAAACCAAACTCGCCTTTTTCCCTGGCCGGAGACCATCCCCCTTCTAAGGCAGTCTTCCTCCCTTGCCATGGCCCGACCGGAAAGCAGCTCTTATGCTCCTCTGCAAGACCCCAAGCCTCAACCCTCTCTTATAAATTATCTCCACTCCCCTGTGGTTTAGCGAATTGACGTTGCTGCAGTCGGGACCGTTCCGAGTGGAAGAAGTGGCCAAGCAAACCGTGGTCGTCGCTTGGAGATTGATGAGAAATTCAGTGTGATGATGTATCGAATAGCGAAGAAACTATGTTAAAAGCATTGCTCCAAACGAAAAGATAAATCTGAAGTTGTTGTGAAATATGTATTAGTGTTTGTGTTAATTTGGGATTTAATTTATGCATTCAACTGTATCAGTGTTTGTAACTAATTTGTATGACTGTTTCTATTAATTTGGAATTTGTTGTCAAATGAACTGAGGTATTATGCCTATCCATTAATTTGGAAATGAGCTTGACAAAATGAAATAGAGCTTGACAGTGAAGTATTGACCACAAAAACAACTTCCATATCCATTAATTACTTGGTTTCTATACATTTCAAAATGAGTTGCTCCTGTACAATTAACAAAACAAAACATTGATAGCAACCCCATTCACCAGTTTCTCTCCAGGTTTGTCTCATGCTATTGAAACTATGAAAGTAAAAATCCTTTAACAAAATCAAATTGTCGGATCTGTTGGCTCCCCTTCAATTGGAAGGCTTCACACCAGCAGGAGCATCTGTTATGCTTTGCTGTGTTGGTAGATCCAGCAATTCATTTTCTGCAGATGAGGGTGCCACATTTGGTTCTTCATCCTGACAGGAATCTGCATTCTGGCTATCTGATGCAGCAAACTTCCTTCTCCTTAATTCCTACCAAATGCAACCATGAAAAAGTGTTTTACCTTAGTAATGAATAAAAAGAATGCAACACTGTATTTTATGTCAATTTGGAACCATATTTTACCAACAACTCTCTGGTTGTAATGAACAAGGAGTTGTGTTGCACTTCCCTACCAACAATAAGCTATCCAGTATGAGCACCCTGCAACCAATACCATCAGAAATATTTATTTAGTGTGGGGAAGAAATTTTTCTACCATAGGAATTACCATCATAATAAGTAATGTCATTAACCCTTACCCGTAAAATTTTCACTGACCTAATTGAGCTATCAGAAGCTCTTGATCCACCTTTTTTATCTCCTACAGAGCTAGTGTCATTCCCCATTTGAAGATTGTCCACTATAGGATTGTCAGCTGATGTCTAAATAAGTGCAACCATTACAATAAGCAGACACTTCAAAATGTAAGCCTATCACAAATTAATTAATCAATTTAGTTCAAGCAGAGACAGAAGTGAATATTAAACTCACCCTGGACTCATCCATTGGGGGAACTATTGCAGCACAAGGTATTGATTTTGTCTTCCTAAGTTTGTTGGTTGCAAGTCCCACCGGTGGATTGGCAAATGTGGCCTGCACATCATAGACTCATTCATTGAGTGAATGCATATTACAGCTCAATCATCAACTGTGTTAGTAATATATATGTACAACGATTAAGAGTAATTTACTCACAGTGTTCATTTTTTGTGGAAAGAGAGCTCTATTGTGGCTTTCAACACTACAGATTTTGCATCTCATCACCCTGCCATGCCTTGAAGCTTTTGTTTGAGTATTGGTTTTGCCTTCTAGTGGCTCCTTCCTCCTTCTCTTCACAGGTCTCTCAGGCATCCTCCTAGCCAAAGGCATCTCCAATGGCCCATCTTCACTTGTTGGCCAAAATTCCCTTCCCCTAATTGGATTGACGGGGAATTGATAGGCCTTCAGGTATGTGTCCTTCCTGAACCACTCGGCCACATAATGAAATGGATCTTTCCCTTCAAATGTAATTGCATCTATTGCATGTTGACAGGGGGTGCCACTCTTGTTCCATTTTCCACACGAGCAGCTATGGTTTCCTAACATAACTACATAACCCTCCTTAGCGTGCATGACCAAATTATCCCAAAGCACTTTGTGACTTAACCCCCCATTCCATTCCACCAGCCATTTCCCACTCTTTCTTCTTTCCTTGTCAATCTTCTCAACTATGTTGGGCCCATAGTCAAATCTCCATTTCTGCACATACCTTCTTTCGACAACTATTCTACTCATCGCATACCTTCTAATATCCTCTAACAAGGAGATCACTGGCTTATTCTTAGCCTCTACCATCACCCCATTGAAAGCTTCACACATATTATTGTCAATTACCTCACACTGGACTACATTATTAAAATATGCTTGACACCAACCTTCAATTGGCCAATTTCCCACCAAATCTTCGGTAGCACTCTCTCCTTCATTGAGCTTCTTCATGCACTGCAAATGGTGTTGCATCCCTGGAATGCTTGTGGACCTGGCAACCTTCCAAAAACTCAGCTGCAACTCCTTCTCTGGATGCTTCTTTCCCCATCTTGCATATATGTGTCTTGCACACATTCTGTGTTCAACCAGTGGCATAAGATCCTTCACAGCATGCATAAGACCATGCAAGGAAAATCAATGTCTAAATTAAACATTGTTCAATTAAGTGGGCAAAAAATTCCTGCCCTAGCAAATTTGTTACAAAGCTTTTGCATGTCACTGATTATTGCCGGACCAGACCATCTCCAATGCAAAGGTCTTCCTTTAATTGTTGAAGAAACCATGCCCAACTATCAGTAGTTTCCTTCTCCACAATTACCCAAGCCACCGGGTACATTTGGTTATTTCCATCTCTCTCCACAGCCACCAATAGCTGACCCTTCAGTAACTCTTTCAGGAAACATATGTCAAGACCTACTTCAGGGTTGTTGTGTTTCAGGTCCAAGGCATAATTGTGCATGATTTTAAAATCTTCTCTGAACTGCAGCTTAATCTTTTTCAGTTTTATTGCCTTTGCATTTCTGCATACCTTATTAGTAATGAAGACACCAATTTCCTTTCTGACTAATGCTTTTACATGTCAAGGTCTAATTGAAAGCATCCCACTTATCACCTCTCCAAACCTCTTGGTAACTGCATGTGCTGTCACCCTCCTATGTTTAGTAGTCCCCAAGATGCAGGAGTGGTCCTCCACATAATGTTTAACAGCAAAGACCTTTGATCCACTACACCATGAACACAAGATCAACCACTTGCAGCCCTTGGCATAACGCTTGGCCAGCACCCTAACCGCATCATTTTTGATGTAAGTAAATTCAAAACCTTTCCTAGTTGGGAACTGCACTAGTTTATCCTTGAATAATTTTAGATTTTCAAATTGGAGACCAATGAAGAAGTCCTTCAATGGAACATTAGGGTCATAGTGACACTTCTTTGATCCATGCCTCATTGCATCATCTGCACTCGAACCATCACTTGTGTCCTTATAACTCCCAGGGTTTGAAGAGTCCATATAATCACTGCCATATCCAACTACCTTCCCATATGCAAAAGTGGAGGCATTCCTGTTGGATGTGGTCATTTGCACATTGCCTTCCTGGGCATCTGCCTGGACTTCATTATTCTCACCCTCCTCAACAACACTAATGACTGACTTTTTCTTCTCAATATGTTTCCTGATATTATCCCTAGCCTATGCAGTTTCTTCATCAACTTCTGATTTAAATTTCACAAACGGGACATCCACTAGGACCTTTTCATCATCATTATGATCATCTACACTATTGTCACTATCACTGTCAGATGCAGAGTCAGATAGTAGTGCTATTGGCAGGCTTTGTCCATGCATGGCTTCTGAGAACTCAACATAAATGTCTACTATCTTGTGTGGCATTAACTGCTCAGTCAAGCCTACTACAGTTTGGTCATCAATAATACTTCTTAATACCCGGTCATCATCCCTATATGATAACCTCACATCCATTTTAATGTCATAACCCAACTCCTTCACATCCCCTAACAAATCCCAATGGCAAAGTTTGTCTGGTCCAACAGAAAATTCAGAGACACTACCATTGACATATTTAACTTGTCCTTCCCTCACTAATTTCCCCCCATGGTGGTAACTGACAGTGTATTCATACCAACTAGACATCCTATAGAAAACAATTGATATGCTAGTAAATGAGGACAACAACCCAACCAGGACAACCTTTAATAGTACGGGCCGGAAAAAAAATTACATACATAAATGGAGATTTTAATGTACAAAATTACATAAAACAATATGTGTAGTTAATGTTAATGCAGAAAGTTGGGCTGACACCATATATAGTAGCATAGAACAGTGTCAAAAGTTGCAGCATATATAATACACATATTAATAGATTCCACACATATAGTACACAGCTATTGATATTGTATTAGTAATACCTACAAAATGAATTGTTTGTACACACAAAATATGGTCTGCACTTACAGCAACATTACCATCAAAAACAGAAAATTTGAGTGACAATTTGTGGCACACTCATTCTTAATGATGCAGGGACTAATGGAGATAAAATTAGTAAATTAAGAATGTCATTACAACTCTTTTATTCATCTTAATGTTTCAATTTTGGCAACTTGTAAAAAATAGTGACTTTGTTGCCTTCATTACTAAAAGTTGTACAAAGTTAAGTGCTGAAGAATATAATCTTGAGGAAGGCTACTTGGGAAACACAATCTTGTCAAATATAAATTGTGAAGGACTTTAATGTTGGGATATACTCCTCAAATGTTTACAAACTATACGGAGGTTCTGATTTAAAACATGTGAGCTTGTCTGCTCACAAAAAACAATCTTTCGCTTCAAAGGATCTCTAAAACAGTACTAATTCCCACATTGATTATGGAATCCCTAAAATTATCCTTCTATTGTTACCTGTACTATTTTGAAACTATCTATATTGATTTTGGAATTCCTAAAATTATTCTTCTATTGTTACCTGTATTGTTTTGAATCTCTCTGTTACTTATGTATGTAAAAAATTAGTTAGAAAACAAGGTGTCCTTGATCTAGCCGTCAATAACTTCAACACACTCAAAATCAAGCATAAAAAATGGAAACATCCTCACAAACATTGAGAATTCATCAATTTGAGTGTGTGCATATGTATATTCCTAGCATTGATTTTAAACCACAATTGGGGCCGAAATTGATTAACTATGCTGGGGGATATCTCAACTCGATATTTGCAGAGGGTTGTAGGGCCGATGATGAAACCTCCAACCAGAAAAGAGTTTGCGGAGTCTGGGGGATAAGAGTTGCTTTCCGGTCGGGCTAGGGCAAGGAGGGGAGACTGCTTTAGAAGGGAGACGGTCTCCGGCCATGGAAGAAGACGCGTTTTGTTTCTCGGATCTGGATGTGATGAATGGATCCAGATCCAAGTAGTTAAATGGGGATATGGTGGACTAAAACTTATTAATTTTTTAATAATATAAAATCCAGACGAATGCCACGTCGAACGAAAACAGGAGAGCTGCGATGTAACCAGCTTGGACCTAATTGACCCAAATTAAAAAGTAGAGGGACGTTCAGGATTAAATTAAAATAGAGTAACTACAAAGATAAAGAGAGAAAAGTAAAAAGACTGATTAGGGTATTAAATTTAAATAAATTGAGTAACCTATCTCACACATGAAGAAGTCAATTTTGGAAGGGTAGTTTAGGAATCTAGTATTTTAAAATATCTTTGTCACATTTTTTTTTAAAATAAAAAATTTATTGATTTTATAATAAACTGACGAATCAAAATCTAATTTTTTTTTTTTCTATTTTCGTGGATATATATGTAATTTTCTTTTTAAGATGTGATAGACAAGGAGAAGCATTAAAAAAATTTTAATGTCGTTTTATAATACATTAATTACAAATAATAATGACAATTGTTTTTACAAATACAACAAGTTTGTATATATAATTAGCGACATGCAAGACAATGACTGTTCATCTGTCTCTCCTCACCAAGGACCACAAGGGTTGGGTTTCAATTGTATAATCAGAAACTTCTTAGAACTTATATGAAAAGAAAAACCAACTAGTAATCCAATAAAAATTAAATCTAAAAATTAAAAAAAAAATTGAATACCAAAAATACCCCTTTGAGTGGAAAAACTCGCAATAAAACAAGTGACGTAAACGCAGTGAGCTCATATGGAAATCCAGCCGAAAACCTCCGCTTTATTCGCCACAGCGATGCTCCTCCCATTGGGATGAGGAACGCTTCACGCGCTCCCTCGCACGTGCCTCTCCTCGTTCACACGTGCCACCCTTCTGTTCTTCACACGTGTGACCCCCCTCTCTCTCTTTTCTCTTCATAAATAAAGGCACCGCCTTCTCTCTCTGTTTTTCTCTATTTATAAACGCACGCGTGTGAGCTTCGTGCTTGCCTTCGAGAAAGAGTAATGGCGGACGCTGACGAGCCCGCGCAGCCGCTCGACGCCACCCTCAGCTTCCGTGACCCGCCCTCCGCCGCGGTTCTTGACTCCCCTGACCAGATCCCCGCCGCACAGCGCCCAGATCACGACGACCACCACGATCCCGAGCTCGACGAGGACTCGGACTCTGATTTTGAGTTTGCTTTCGTTTCCCGCGATCTCGACTCGTTCCCCTCCATCACTGCTGATGAAATCTTCTCCGATGGACGGATCCGGCCGATGTACCCGGTCTTCGACCGCGCACTGCTGCTCCCTGAGCCTCCGGGGCCGACGCTGGCGCCGGACGCGAAGCCTGGCCGGGTGCCGCTCGCGCGGCTCCTGATCGAGTCTCGGGAGGAGAGATCGCAGCCGGAGGGGGATGAATTGGAGGGCGTCGCCCCGGAGACGTACTGCGTTTGGACGCCGTCGCCGGATCGGCGGCGCTCGTGCAAGAAAAGCGGCTCTACGGGTTCGTCCGCGTCGACGGGATCGTCCCGGCGGTGGAAGCTTCGCGACCTTGTCGTCCGCCGGAGCCACAGCGACGGCAAAGAGAAGTTCGTCTTCATCGATGCGGAGGGAAATAAGAAGGGAGGTGGTAAGCTTTCCGAGAAGGATTATAACGAGAAGAAGTTCGTGTTCATCAACGCAGCCTCCGCCGGCGGCGAGAAGAAGCCATCGGCGGAGGAGAATAAGAAGGACGGTAAGGTTACCGCCTCGAAAGCCCAGAAGACGTTCCTCCCGTACAGGCCGGACCTGGTGGGATTCTTCGCAAGCCTCAATGGGATTAGCCGGGCCCACACGCCCTTCTAGATTAAAAAAAGGCAAGCTTTTTCTTTTCTTTTTTTTTTATTTTTATTTTCTAGAATTTCGCTTTTTTATTTTTTAGAGGTTATTATTAATTTCTCTATAATTAGTTTGTATGGTGCAAGAGTGAGGATAAGGTTGGTGTCGTTGGTGGTGGCCTTTTTTTGTGTTTAGATTTTGTTCATCAGAGTTTGGATTTCCCTTTTTGTACGCAAAATGTAAGGCTTTGTTTTGTAATGTGAATATAAAAAATTTGATTTTGTTTTTTATAAATTAACAGAAAATTTGTGAGTTTTCCTTTCTTTTTTTCTTTTTAATTTTAAATGTTATATATATGTATATATATTAATTTTAAAGTTGAATAATTATTGAAATTATGCAGAGAAGTACAGGCAGGCAAATTATTCCAAAATAATAATTTTTAAATTTGGTTTTATTGCATGGATTTGCGATTGCTCAAAGCTTTGACAAAGTTTTTATTTGGATTTGGATTTGGTTTTATTTTGTGGTATAGTCATAAACATTGCTTTGTCTGTATCTTCTTGACTTCATGCTTGAATCTATTGGCTGAAATGAATAAGTAGTTTCATGGTAATTTTATTTTTATTTTAAAAGTTCTCATGTTTCTTGAATTGTATATCATTTTTTAGTTTTGTGTTCTGCTACCCAAAAAAAAAATTTAAGAAATGTGAGAATTTAATCTCTTAGTTGCTGGAAAGACATTTGGGCTAGGTATTTTTTTTTTTTAAAAAAAAAGATTGCGGTGAAAATGAATTTTCAACCGTAACTTTTAGAACAAATATTTAAAATTTGTTATTTCACATCATCAGATATACTTTAAGGTAGAAATAGAAGACAATAATAATTAAATATTATAGTGTAACTCAAAGTTTACAAATCTTAGATTATATATATTATATGCTCATGATAGATGGAAAGTTATTATCCTTAAATTACACTTTATATAATAAATAATAAACATAATGTGATGATGCACAACCACCGACCACATAAGCTGACTTTTGAAGGGAATAAAACCTAAAATTTAAGGTGATTTGGTAAGAAATCTTCTTCAGCCAAACTTGATTAAGAAATTTAACCTTTTGGATTACTGACTTTAAAGGGATTTAGTCATTGTATATCTAACTTACACCTTCCTTTTCTCTTTTTGTATGACCATGGGTTTTTTATATATGTATATATCTCTGAGTACACGTGTGCATGTGGTAGGAACTATTTTATATAAGACAATAAAAATATTTTATCGGTATATATAAACAAATATATGGTATTTACAAGTACATGCAAGCAATTTCTCTAAAAAAATATTTGTCAGATGATTTAATAAAATGAATAATAGTTTTTTACAATAATAAAATTTAACAGGTATAAATATTAAATAATTAAGGGTTAATGCAATTTTATGATTTTTTTTAAATGTGATACTTTATATGATTTCAGTAAGCTTGGGGATAATATATATGAAGCTTACTAGTATTGCTGTTATTTGGACAAAAAGCGGAGGACAATTTAGGAAATAAATAATGGAGCTGAAAATACATTTTTTTATAATATGATAGCTGTAAAAATTAGAGAGCTTTTATGGAATGCTTGCCTTTAAATATACCTGAAACATGTATTACATAAATGTTGAATTCATTAATATATATTTTCTTCAAATATGAAATAATGAGGTTATATGTTTAATGATAATTTTTCTATGTAAAAATATTTTTTTAGGTGAAAGTGAAAATAATGACCAAAGCAAAAGATGGAAATAACACTGTTATAGATTGGAGTCATATGGTGAAGCTAAAAAAAATAAATTTAGAGAGATTTAAAAAAAAATAAAATTGAAGGGGATGCCATGATAGGCGATAGTTAAAATGGATAGGTTTTTTATTTTATTTTATTTTATTTTAAATGAGTTTGATAGGTGTAAAAATATTGATGCACGACCCTTGTTTTAGGGAATATTTAGGGGAAAAATTAAAAAAAAAAATTAAATAAAATGAAGGTTTTTAATTCTCAATATGATTTTTATTGGAGTATATACTCAAATGCACTTTTTGAAGGGGTATATGTGCAATATTTCCCTTCAGACCATGAATTAAAACGCCACAAAATTTTATGAATCCCTTATATCTAGTGAATTTTATGGATTTTTTTAAATGTAATATTGCCTGTCTACTTTATAAAACCATTTATCAAATATGTATATATAACCATTGTAGGTGATAAAATAAGCATCAACAACATAATTTACAAGGGCATTCATGTGAAAGCGGCTACTTTAGCTCATGTTGCAACTTATGGACTCTGTTTTTGTTTCTCCTACTACCTGTTTTCCCTGTTAACTCCTTTTTATTTTAATCAAGGTAGTTTATTCACTTTTTTGAAAAATAAATAAATAAATAAATAGAATCACAATATGAAAGTTGCAGAGATGCTTTATTAAGAAGAGCACACCTGCCAACTCTCTACAATTTGATCCAAATTCAAGCTGCCAAGTTTTATTACATGTCACAACTTTCTTACCTTCAAGCTTTACTTTTCTCTACACAAATCCATACATATCTTATATATATTACATATATAACATTTCAAAATTTTCTAATGTTATATATATATATATATATATATATATATATATATAACATTTTGCTATGAAAAACTATTTGTCAGGATATGCATATGATATAAAACTTATCAAGGCGAATCAGAGCGGAGATCGATGACCTCCAATCTCAAATTTGGGTTTAGATAGACACTAGAGCAAGTCTCATAGATCGGACCACCATCATCGGTTTCGCGGTGGGAGTGGAATCCCCTCTCTTCGCATTCTTTCAGCACATTTATGCCTCCGGGATCTGATATCCGAAAAATACCGTAGTTTCTGTATGGATGACATGATTGAAAACATTCAGAAAGGTAATCAGACTAGATGATCAGCATATAGCATTGAGTTCATCAAACTTAAATGCTCCTGAAAATTGTATTTCAGCTAAATTTAGAAAGCAAATGCAATATGTTGCTCCATGAATTATCAACAATACCAAAATGACTCGATCGTTTTATTCCAAATGAATCAAAGAGAGAAATTCATGCAATTCGGTCAGAGCTTTGGGTTATCATGATGTCTGACAGGAACATTGACATAAACACAATACTATCAAACACAGTTGAACAGCTAACTTGGAGAGATACTAACCTTGCAGGATCTGTTGGGGCCATGACAATAGCAACTGCTTCAGGTAGCATGACCTGAACATAAAGCAGTACTCGATTTATCATGATTTAATGGACAAAACATGAAATTTTCATGGCAGAAATGGAAACAAATAAGCAAAGAAATATATTTCATGAATAACCACAGCCTATATTATATGCTAGTTTTTCTAACTGAATCCCTCACACGGAACCCAAGATGCATCTATTTTAAGAACATCAAACTCCCTGCAAGAGAAAGGATTTGATGATTTGTGACCAGCGAGCACAGCTACTTATCACTGGAAGTCAATTTTCAGAAGGTAGCTACCAATGGTGGATCAGAGGAATTTATGAAATTTGCATCTATACTCAGAATTTCTACTTCTCTTGACATAATGAGTCCATAAAGTTAACAATGGCATAAAAATATTTCAATAGCATGTTTTAAAGGACAAATATGGTACAATATTAATTGAATTATTAAAGTCAGCTTACTTTTAATTTGATGCAGCACAATGAAAAAAACTGCAGCAAACCTGATAAGAGTACTGAGTGTGTAGATCAACCGAAGAAAGGAAACAAGTCTGAGAAGGATGTGTCTGTAAGGAGTAAACATGCAGAGGACAGTTTAAATGGGTAGAAAACGATCAACAAATAAGGTTAAGCACAATGTTGATTCCAAGTAGGAGACTAACATGAATCCATCCCACAGGAAAAAGGGACTGCTGATCCTGTACAGCATAAATCTCCTCCTCGTTTAATGCTTGACACTGTCATTACCAATTTTTCTGTGAATCAGCTAACTGCATAAAATCTCCACAAGGTTGTCAGCGAGTAAACTTTTCAGGAATCAACTTACAGAATTGGAAGATGATTCCTGCTTTGGAACTATCAATGTGGTTACATAGAAAGTCCTATTTTTCTGTACTCATTAATACATAAGAATTAAGAAATGAATTGGGTTACGACATTGATAATCAATGGCTTATGGAAAAAGAAATTAAAGTAACATTTTGTCCAACTAGGAGAAATTCGTTGGAGCAAATTGCAATCTTACAAGGAAAGCACCAAGGATGCCGCAAGTCTCTAAGTTATTGTCAGTATTTGTCCTAGCAAGCTGCATAAATTCTTCCATCAACCTTGCGGACTGCAGAAAAGACAATGGTAACTAATCCATCACATCCAAAAATGGAATAAACAGAAATATCTAAAACCACGACTTCAAGGTTAGGACTCTAAGACATACAATATGCAAATCCTGAACAACTCTAGACGCAGAGGACTCTTTATACGATGATTTGAGAGGTTCATTCCTTGATTCCGGTATAGTGATATGTGAAACATGCCCAACAATAGGTGGGCTCTCTATGCAGCAAAGCACGGGAGATGGAGAATATTTTCTAACAATTTGCACATCGATATTATGGCCTCTTGATGCTTTCAGAGCAGCTGAAAATGGATTTTGAGACATTGGGCACACTGCATTCTCTCCATTGTCACTGCTTCCAAATATAGTATTCAGAACATATTAAAATTACAACAATCACAGTTACAAAATGAATCGGACATTGATATTGGATTATAGCTTACCTCATTCCTTCTGCCTTTTCCTTACTTGAATGCTTGGCCTAAGAACAATTTAAATTCAATTATGCAGAGTTTTTAGTTGATTAAAAAAGGCATGAATAATTCTGTGAACTGTAGTAGCAAGACAAAAACAAAAGAAAACAGTAAAGGTGAGTCAATGAACAAAAAAGACTAGATATAAAGAACCTCACCAGATCAAACATCTTACTTCCTGATGTGGCAAATAGATTGTTGTCAGTATTGTTTCTTTTATTATCTTCAATCACGAAGTTTAAAAAGCATAGATAAACCTAAACTCTAATCTCCTTTCTTGTGACCTTGATGAGACCATGTTACAAGAATTGAGAGCCACATACCTTCCCCTCATTAGAGCTTCCAAGCACATCAGCTTTTACTCTTGGTTTCTTTGATACAACATCTGAGTCCTTGACGGCAGCAATCAAGGGCTCCAATTTCTTTAGTTCTTGGTTAAATTCTTGGAGAATCTTATCAACAAGAAAAAAAAGTAAAGACAAGATATGGATATAACCAGTAAAGTAATTCCAACCATAAAATATAAAATACAATTTAAATGATTCACAACCTTTTTGTGATAAAGCTTATCTTTTGAGGAGTAGGTTGAGAAACCTCTATGTTGTGGTATTACCTCAGACATCAACCTATAGTTATGCAACAATGATTAAAAAACATAAAATTTCATTATAATTTGATGCTATAATTTAAATTAATCAATTACTTGTATAAACTTCGCTTTAAATACCGGATAACAATGAAGTAGAGATCCGACAAATTCATAGATCAATAAAACAACAACCAAGAACATTCATAATAACATGATGCACTAATCCATATGATCAATTGCACGGAACAAGTTTAACCTTGAATACTGCATCATAGAGGAAGTAAAGATCCATAAATCCATACAAAATTAAACACAACCATACACATTTATTATACTATGATATTATGCCTCATACTTTGCGGTCAAAACTTCACCTTTAAAAATGGATAATAGTGGAGCCATGAATTTACATATCAATCAAAGAACAAAAATAATATGATATAATATGATGCTCTAATTCATACAAATCAACTAATATAAATTTCACCTTGAACACCGGATAATAACGAATTAGAGTTCCGTTAATCCATGCAGCAATGAAACAGCAACAGTAAGAATTCATAAGAACGTGGTATTCTAGTTAAAACTAATCAATTATTAGTCTTAACTTCATGTTGGATAATGAATATTTATGAAGGAGAGACCAGGAAAATTCATACATCAAAGGAATAAAAACTCATAGGCATTCATAATAACATGATGTTCTGCTTCATATGGATCAATTGCATGTCTGAAATTTCCCTTAGATATTGAACAATAGAGGTATGAAGATCAAGCATATTCATATATCAATTAACAAACAACAATAAATTTCATGAAGTTTTGATTCACTCTGCATCATATGAATCCGCTGCTTGTCTAAACATCACCTTGCAAACTGGATAACAACAAAGAAGAAATCATGCAAATTCAGTCATCAATGAGAAAGTAATAACTATTCATAATAAGAAGCTCCTCTTATTCATATTAATCAATTTATTGTCAGAGTTTCACTTTGAATACTGAGAATAGGGAAGTCGACATACCACAGATTCATACATCAATTAAAGAACAGCAATAAACATTCATGACAAGATCTAGCACTCTGTTTCATGCTATTCAATTTCTTCTCTCAATTTGACCTTGAATGCTTAAAAAAAGTGAACACCCACAAACATTCATAATAAAACGATGGTCTAATTTATATAAATCAATCATTCCTCTAATCAAATTCACCTTGAATAAATACTGGACATAAGTGACGTAAATATCCCAAGTATTCATACATCAATGAAAGAACAACCACAAACATCCACAATATTATGATGCTCTAATTCATATCATTCCACTGCTTCTCTAATTAAATTTCACCTTGAATACTGAACAAGGGTGAAGTAAAGATCCCATAAATTCCCTTCCTCTCTGAAAACCTTGGCCTGGATTCAAGAAATCAAGCAGTAAATCAAACAAACAGCTACAAACAAACAGAAAAAACAAAGTTGGTAAATTTGAAACCTGTTTAACAATTTGGTGTGCGATTCTGAAGTAGAAAGAGAGTGGGAAGCGTTCATCCACTGATACAAGCATTTGATTCAAGTGTTTGTAGGGATTAAAGATGCACTTTTGAGGAAAAATTTTGCGTGTTTCTATGGAGGAAAGGGGGAGGGGGATGAGCATGATGCTTGGGAAAGTGGGAAAGAGAGGTCGAGCTTTCTTCATGAAATTGAGATCCACGTCATCAACCATGTGTTGCCACGTCGGATGATTAGGATTATTAAGTCTCTGTCAGGATGATCCAAGTTAATAGCCTACTTAATCACCTGATCAAGCTGCTTTCATATATATATATATATATATATATATATTGTTTATTTGGAGTTTAATAAGATTAATTTTTTTGAGATTTTTAACGGAATAATATAAAATAAAATGATATTTTTTTTAGATGTAAATGTGAGAAGTCATTTTTTTAATATAAATAAATCTATTGGGTATCATGTAAAGGGATTTTAGAAAGATAATAATGGAAAAAGAAGATGGATTTTTTTTAAAGGTGATAAATCACTTGCATTATTGAAAAAGACTACAAAAAATTATAAAAGTAGAAAATTTGTGACTTTCCACCACCATTTTTTAAGAAGAAACTGATTTAAGTTTTTTAAATTGAAGATGCTCTATCATTTTAGTGTCGTGCATTATATAACTGTTTTTAATTCACTAGGTGACGCTCTAAATGATAAATGTTTGGACCAGACCAATGGAAGCTTCTTCTGATTTTACCAATGTTTTTAATGATCTATTAGCGAAGTTTAAAAAAAAGACATTCATTATGCATTATGTTGGCAAAACAAACAAGATTGAGTTTACTAAGATAAAATGAGCTCTAAAAAAAGATAGTTTTCTAAATGGAGCGATTTGATCTTTGAAATCAAGCTTTCGTAAATTGAAACCTCTAGATAGTATAAGAGAATATGTATAAAGAAGTAAAGGCATGTTTTTGAAATTGGGAGAATAGAAATTAAAAATACTAACTCGATTTATATTATAGTAAGAATATATAAAATAAGTATGATGAAAATAATATGCAGATTGCTAATAAATTTACACTGATAATTTGGGTATCATATTTCATAAAATTAAAAAAAAAACTTCAGTATTTACATATCAACCTAAAATTTTAGGATTTTTATATGATTATAAATAAATTAGAAAGTTGACCGCGAATATAAAAGAACTTAATTAAACGTTTATATAAAAATAAGTGCTTCATCTTGGTTGCATATATAAAATAATCAAATGAAAGAAAAATAGCTTGAACATCGTGACATAGATCATCACCCATCTCACTGAAGGCTTCTTCCAAATATAATTTTGAAGTATTAAAATAAAAATAAAACCATGAAATAACTGAAGTCAATGATTGCGACTATGTTTTTATAAGATAAATTATAAATATATTAAATATTAACAAAATTAGAAAATTTGGGGGTTGAAGGTTAGAAAGCAAAAATGAGTTTGATTTCCAAACGTTCTTGACCTTTGGGTGCCGGGAATGGTTGGTTTGTTTATAATAAATGGGTCCCATGTCCACGTCATCATGTCCCCACCTCCCGCCCTTTCCCGCCCGAATAATAACGCACTCCTAACTATGCGCCGGTTAAGCTCTCCATGCTAATCTCACCCGCTAAATTTCTTGGCCATACCTCCTATATTTATGTATCTAGAAAATTTTTTCTATATATATTTTTTATACTAATACAGAAAAAAAAAACAAAAATGATAATAATCTCATATAATTTAATTAACTTGTCCCATATAAAAAAGTTTGATGCTATGTTCGTTTTCTAATATAAACATATCTTTTGTTTAATTATATAAATATATTGATTTTACACTAATAATATAAACATACGAGTGTCAAATGGAGCAACATGCTAATTTTAATTTTTCTTGATATCTAAAATTAATATATAATAAAAACAATTTATGATAGGATGATAATGTTAGGTAAACCAAGCATTAATCTCATATAACAAAATAAAGTTAAAACATTGAAAATTTTGAATTCCAAAATAACCCAAATCTCTAGTCCTAGTTGTAGGGGTGGTAACAGGGCGGGGAATCCCCGAGCCCCGCGGGGACCCGACCCGACGGGGACGGGGATTCCCCGATTCCCCCCCCCCGCGGGGACGGGGGCCAATCCGTCCCCGTTTAGTAAACGGGGCAGGGGCGGGGATTGCTATCCCCACCCCGGTTTTTTTTCCCATTTTATTTAAATTATTATATATATATATATTGGATCTGATTCGATGAAGAGGTAAAGTATTAAATATTCAATGTTTAAAGTTTAAACGTTATATACATTGATATTTTAATAGAATTTATTTTTTTGCTTAATTTATCTTTTAGGATTTGATTGAATTTGTTATGTATAGGTTTTAAATTGTGGTAATCGACTTGATTGGCTTTTTGATTTGCACAAAGGAAGCTCTCCGGACAGCGTGTCATATAATCCTAGGACAATGAGGCTTTATATTTGAAGTATCTTATTTGTATTAGATTGTAGTATTGTACTTGTATAAATTCTAAATTTCATCTTTTTCTCTATAGCCCGATGAATATTTGGAATATTTTGTTTTTGTAAATTTTTATATGTTGGTTTGTTGAGATTTATTTTGAATTATTTTTATATTTTTTTCATGTGTTAGTGTGTATTAGTATTAAAATGTTTTTTTAAAAGCAATTAAAATTTATAGGTATATGGGGATCCCCACGGGGGATGGATCTCGACGGGGGGATAATTTGGAGTCGGGGACGGCGCTCCGCCCCGTTACCACCCCTACCTAGTTGAAGAGATATAAGGCTGGCTGCTTTTATATAAAAAAAAAACAACACAAATAATGTATAAGAAAAGTACGGAAGATTTTAATTAATGTTCCTGAGGGGTACCAGAAGCAGGCTCTGTAGCCGAGAAACAACTATAAAATACGAGCACTTCCACCGAAACTATTCCTCATCTCTAAACCGCGTCGCCATCGAGAGAGAAAAGAAGAAGAAGAAGAAGAAGAAGAAGAAGAAGAAGAAGAAATTAAGAAGGTTCGTTCAATCCCAATCTGTTATCAGCTCCCCAAATTTCTTTTCAAAAGCTCTTAATTTCTATCTCTCCGGATCTGTTGATCTTTTGTTATATGCTGAGATTTTCCCTTTTTTTTTAGATGATTGTTGTTTTTTTGAGATGATCTCGATCTTCATTTTTTTTTTCCAGTCCTAGAACTCGTGAATCTCTGACTAATTAATTGATCCGTTTTCAATTCAGTGTGAATTTAGGGTTTGATCGACGGGAGAGAGAGAGAGAGACAGGTGTTGGGAATTGGGCGAGAGAATGGCGCCGGTTGAGAGGATAACAATGGGGTTCGAGCATTTCAAGAAGGAGATCTACGAGTGAGTTCTTTGTTTTTATGACCATTTTGCCCTCTTGTTTATTGTATTCTTCTAGTTCACAACCTGTGGAGGATTCTTCTGACGGTACTTAACGGGACAGGGATAATTCCGTAAATGTACCTTTTCATAGTAAACTCCATTTATAACCGAAATGGCAGCCTTTGTTGCATCCCTCTCTACATGGATTCATGGGAAAACAATCATATATATATATATATATATATATATATATATATATATATATATATAAATACATATATTGACTCATTAAACTTATATATATAGATATTATAGTATAACCCTCCAAAGTGTATTATTTGTGTGTATTCAGATCCATAGAAATTATTTTTTTGTACTAAAAAAAAATCCGAGACTTACGTATATATTTTTTGTAATACAAAATAATTAAAAGTTTCATTTAATATGGATTTTTTTACCACCACTTTTAGTTTATTGGAGGGTATATATATATATATATATATATATATATATATATATATAGTTTTTGGATTGGTATGTACACTTTTTTGCACTTTTTTATGAGGGGTGTATATTTATTGGACGGGTATATATTGTTTATGGTGGATATATATATATATATATATATATATATATATATATATATATATATATATATATATATATATATATTAATAAATTGAGGTATATATATTCCATTTGTTTTTAATTTTCTCTGACTAATAAAAATAGAGAAAAATAAAGGTAAAATAAGAGAGATTATTAACAAGAACAACTTAATAACTCATAACTTTGAATCGCAGGAAAAAGCCAGATCTTTTCAATGAGCTTGCTGGTGGGCAGAGTCCAAAGGTAACAAATTGTTATTTTCTCTACAAATTTTGTTTCCATTTGGAAAGAAAAATTGGAAATTAGGGAAAAAAGAAAGGGAAATTTTTGTTTTTGTTTTTATATTAGAAGAAAATAATCAGGTAAATGATAGGCCCCACGCTAATAATTTTTTAAAATATCTTCCATTATCGTTAATTCGTTATCATGAATCCACACACGAGAATAATTTGGGATGGATGATGTTCTTTATACGTATTTTTTCATTTATAAAACCATAACCATAGCAATGTTTAATGTTGTGATGAATAAATAGTTCATGGTGTTCGCATGCTCTGATTCACGAGTGTGCCCGTCGGTGGTGCTCAACTTCCAACCTGGCGAGGCCTTCACTGTGCGAAACATCGCCAACATTGTCCCTCCCTATGATAAGGTTTGGATATAACAATTATTTTTTTGTATTAATAATACAAATATAAGTTAATATCAATACATAAGTTTGATTGTTCTATTTTATATAAACTTATTGCATATATATATATATATATATATATATGTAAATATGTGTTTATATAGTGCGGTGTTTGTCTGCTTGCAGACAAAATATGCTGGAGCAGGGGCAGCCGTTGAGTACGCGGTTTTGAATCTGAAGGTCACGTTCCTTCTCATTGCTCTTAATTTTTGTTAAATTAATATTAATATTAATATCATTTGGGAGGAATAATAGAAAAAACAAGTTTGTGCGTTAGGTCCGAGTGGCCACCCTTGTTGTGGGGCTGGGACCTTCACAGTTTAGGTCTTTATATTCACACAGATTACCTTCTCTCGCTCTCCATCTCTCTCCCAGTCCTTGTCTCTCTGATCATGTGGCTTCATTCATTTGGGTTGTTGATAAAGATGAATATATATAATATATTTAGTTGCTTGTTGGACTAGGATTGCTATTTTGACTTTGAAGAAGCTCTTGAACATGCTTCATCATCTCTTCCTTCTTTTAATTATCTCTCTCTCTCTCGTATATATTTATGGGTTGTTCGCCAATACACTTCATGTTCAAGGTTTGACTTCCTAAAGAAAAAAGGTGAAGCATCTTTCTATTTTCTTTTTCTTTTTCCCTTATTCTTGTAAACAAATGATATGAATCTCTATGCACTGCAAATTAAGTGGCCACTATCTATAAAAATGGAACTAGTAATGGTTGGTCCTTTCTCCATGTCTGGTGGATATTCATTCAGATTGAGCTGTTAGGCTGGAAATACTGCACTTTATGCACTGTTTTGCTTTGTTTAATCATCTTAAGTTTTTATGTTTGTATTATTAAAGTTATTGTTTTATATAGGTGGAGAACATAGTGGTCATTGGGCACAGCCGTTGTGGTGGGATAAAAGGACTCATGTCTATCAAGGATGATGGCTCCACAACCACGTAAGCATGCTATTTATGAATGATTATTATCTTTTTCTTCGTTTTTTTTTTGTCTTATAATATTTATGAAAAATTATAAAAATAAATCTTGTGGTTTGACTCATTTGTTAAAAATTTACATGGTACAAATAGTTAACAGTGAAATAAAATTTTAGAAAAAATCAATCCAATTTTTAAATGAAATGATGATATTTTTTACTAGTTTAAGAGACCACATAAACAAAAAAATGAAGTTATGTTTTTATTGCAAATCAGTCCAACGATAAAGTTTATTTTTGTAATTTCCCTAATGTCTATATAAATACATGAACATTCTTTTCAATATAAATTACAAGAGCGTTCATATAGTTGTAATTTTAGAATTTTTTTAATGTATACAGTAAACCTGTGTTCAAAAGCGTTTTCAAGTTTGTAGTGACCCAAAAAGGCCAAATATAATTGTTGGTGACTGGATGGATGTGAAACCATTAAACTAATGAATGGCTTTCTTTTTCTTTGATGTTTGCCTCTTTTGATATCAATTTTCAAGTCTATAAATTTTCAAATTTTATTGGACAGTGATTTCATTGAGGAGTGGATGAAGATTGGCTGGCCAGCAAGGGAGAAAGTTTTAGCCTCTTTTCCCGACTTGCCCTTCTTGGATCAATGCTCTCTTTGTGAAAAGGTGCTCATCCTCTCATTTTTCCTCCTTTTCCTTTTCCTCTGTTGTTTTTTTTTCATAGACGTTGGAGACATTTTCTTTTTCCTCTTTCCACTTTTTTTAATTAAAATATAAAGCTCATTTTATTTAGTTTAACTCCACATACTTTTTCATATATGCTTTAAAAAGTCAGGAAGTGTTGGATCCTTGTGAACAAAAAGAAAGGTTATGCATTTCAGAAGAGTAAATAAGTTAGTAAGATTTCAGAAGTGTAATTATGTAAACTGAAATATATGCAATGGTTGCGTGCAGGAGGCAGTGAATGTTTCTATTGAAAATTTGAAGACGTACCCATTTGTGAAAGAAGGATTAGAGAAAGGGACTCTAGCACTACATGGCGCACGCTATGACTTCGTCACTGGCAATTTTGAAACATGGGACCCATAAAAACTCTCAATTATGATGTCTTATCTTCTTAATCAAGTCAATAATCTTGTGAGTTTGTTGCACTTCTCTCGCTTATTGTGTGATTTTGTGTATAATTTGGTCCTTCTATGACCAAGAACAGCATTTGTCATGTAATTTGATGCTAATTTTCCTTTATTAATAATAAAAGCAATAATGAATTTTATTTTGTAATTTATTAGATGAAATTGTTTGATTTTATTTTATTTTATTTTATTTTTATGAAAGCGACAAACGATATTTATATCAGGGCTTGTGGCCGGTAATAGATTATCTAGCTCGTACATTCTTTGTCAGAGGCGAGGGGTTTAAGTTGCTAGTCTTTACCCACAATCGGCGACCCATTACTATTAGTGTTTTCAATGAGTTTTGTACTCGAAATCATTAAATGTCTCACTCTCATTTTCACATAAAGCTAAATACCGCTAAGCTATGAGCCATTCGATTATTAGATCAAATTATTGTCTTGCTTGCATGCAAATTGAATATTCTAGTTTGATTAAAAAAAATATTTTTTTTTTTTACACTTGAAAGATTATCCTTTTCCGAGGTTAAGTCCATGAGTTAGGTTAAGAAAACCTCTTAAACTTGCTAAAGACCTCCGATTTCCTAATTTATAGGTTTTATACACATGATCACAAAATTATCTTTTATATCTCACTAACTGTAAAGTTAATTAAATTATTACATATCTAATATATTATTGGGTATACAAATATTCCATTTTCATAGAAATATATTATTGAACAATTAATTTTTTTTGGGTGATTTTTTTGTTGGAAAAATCCTCAAAATAGTCCTTTAATTATGGTTATAAGGCTTTTTAGTCCCTCTATTCTGACATCCACCAATTTGATCCCTCTATTGTTTTTATTGGAAAATGTTAGTTTTTATCCGAACAGGCATCATTATTACCGCCCATTTTCACTGACATGGCATCCACGTATACTAATGTGGCCATGTTTAATATAAAAGAAACCAATCACTTGTTTAAAATATTGATAAAGGATTTTATGCCATCTCGGATCTAATAAGTTCCCAAGATTTTAAATTTCTCCTTCCCCACCCCGACCTCCATCCCTTCCTCCACTGCCCCAGCATCATGCTTTACACCCTTCTCCTCTAACAGTTCTCGTATAAGGCCCCTTGTTGGCAGAGCTGCCACCATTGCACTGTCCACCACCACCTCCTCCTTTGCTAAAGATAGTGAACTAGAAGTGAATGATAAAGTCTGGGAACATCGAGCAAGGGCTATGGAGATTTTTTTTTTTATTATTATTTGTTATAGTTCTATTATGTATGTTTGCATTGGTTACACCTTTTATCAATAAGAAGCAATGACTTCATTTAGATAGTATTGAGTTTGTATCATGAATGTTTGTATTATTGACAACAACATTGCATGATTTTATTTTGCGTGTTTAGTGTGCATGTTTCATTGATTAGCAGCAATGCCTAATTCACAAATCAATAAATTGATACAATATGTAATTGATACAATAGTTTTTGATGCAATTTGTAATTGATACAATAGTAATTGGTACAACAATATTTGATGCAATTGTAATTCATATTATAACAATAATGCCCTAATTTGTTTTCACACTTTGTCGAACTCATCCTGCTTTAACTATTGGTTGTGGTGCTAAAAAGAACCATGCACAAAAACAAAATTGAATACAAAACTGTAAACTTCATTGATGACATGAATTTTTGGAGATTGATACAATTTGGTTAGCATTGCACAACAACATTAAAAACTAAACCTGACAATTTACACAAAATATTCCCTATCATAACATTGCATGCCACTTGTGAAGTCTAACAAAAAAAATTAGAATTTATAAAAAACCCTCCCTTAAACAACATGGTTTCTTTCTTCAAAGTCCACTAGGTTGGCTTTCACTTGTAGCATTTGTTGAAGTACCCTGGGTTGGAAAGTCTACAACATCAGCTTTTGTAGAGGTTTGCTGCCTTGTTCCTTCATTTTAGTTTTGTTTGCCGAAATTCTCCTATGCTTTAGGGCCTGGCAGCCTAGAAACACATAGCATTAATATTATTACCACAAAATTTTAATGAATATCAACCTAGGGTTAAATCAGAACAACTAAGCTATGGTTCAATCAAATTAACCATTACAATTAGGTTGCTTTCAGTAATGAATGAGCAAGCATTTGGAACTTCCCTTCCAACAATTAATTCACCAGTTTGAGCACCCTTCTATAATTGATGAGAAGTATGTTTCATCTTTTTGTAAGTAGCACAAAAGAACAAAATTGGAGAAGACCAGATATTAGTATGTAATTATGTGAATTAATTCTTACTTTGAGCATTCTGATTGCACCATGAGAGCCAGCGATAACTTGTCGCCTTTTTTTCCCTCTTGATACTTTTGCAGCCACTATTGTTCTTTTTTGTCCTCCTTGCCCACTTGAATCAATGTTGCCTTCACTTGGTGTTGGAGTTACCTCACCTTAGGGACTACCACTTGGGACCTCCATAATCATGAAAGCTAGCATTAGCCATTACAACCCTTCCATAACTTTTGTAAAACATACATATGTCTTCTTAAACATGAGTAATTCAATTGGTTTTCTTCTCTCAGATACAACAAGAACACTATTGCCAAAGTTTCTTATTTTTAGTTCCAATGCATAACTGTTCAACACAATAAAGTCCTCCCTAAACTATTTTCCAATCATTTTTATTTAACGTTTCTACAAATCTTGCCAAGAATAAAAACCCCCCAACTCTTTTCTCACCATTTGCCTTCAAGTGTCTTGGCCTAATAAAGGGTACTAAATTTATTACCTCACTAAACCTGCTACCAACTATAGTGGCTGTCACCCTTTTATTTTGGGCAACCCCAAGAAGGCAAGAATGTTTTGAAATGCAATGCTTGACTATACAAAACTTTTCCCTACCACACCATGAACACAATATTAGCCATTTAAAACCTTTTGAAGAACATGTAGCGCTCACTTTCCTTACGTCATTTTTAATATATCTGAATTCAAAACCTTTCCCAATTGAAAAATCAACAAGCTCTTTCTTGAATAATGTTAAATTTTGAAAGTTAAGTCCCAAAAAGAACTCCTATAGGGGAAGATTTGGGTCATGGTACTTCTTACAAGTCCTATGTATGTTTGCATCATCAGCATTGAAGCCCTCACTAGTGTCTTCATAGCTTCCAAGATCTGAAGATTCAATATAGTCACTTTCATATTTACTTACTTTGCCCATCTCATTGGCCTTTGCATTGGTGTCAGTAGGTTGCCTTATCTTTCCATCATCAGCATCCTCATTTACATCATCACTATTTTGAATTGTTTTCTTCAACTAAGCATACTTCCTCACATTTTTCCTTGTTGTTTCTCTTTTCCCGTCAACATCTGAATTTATCATTGGTATAGTTAACAAATTTTCATCATTCTCTTTGCTAGATTCACTATTATGGCTCACATCATGCTCCATTACATCAGTAGCTGATCTAATGAGGCAGGATGATCCAATAAGGCTTCAGGCAGGGTCTTATCCTGTTCAATATCTAAAGTTTCTACATAGATTCTCATAGTTTTGTATTTTGTCAACTGCTCAACTAGACTAGCAAGGCCATTATGATCACAAACCCTTATTACTGTCCTCCCATCATCCATGTAAGACAAATTCATAGGTTTTTGATGTCATATCCTAAGTCCTTGACATCTCCTAAAAGATCCCAATAATAAAGCTTGTTGGGATAAAAACTAAATTTAGACACACTCCCATACATATATGTAACCTTGACTTTACTTGCATATTCCCCTCCATGATGATATTTTAGAATGTATTCATCCCACTCAGACATTTTTTGTTGCATAAATAACATGATTTTAGATATAAATATGATCTACTGAATATGATCTCACTCTCCTTCCTCCTTTTCTTTAGACAATGTATTGTTCTAAACACACTTTTATCTTGGGCAATTCACTAAAAACTAGATTACAAAATCTAAATGAAATTAAATGTGATTATCAATATAAATGTGAATGGCAAAAAAATATGACTATATGTACATATGAGAATGGCAGTAAGAGTGTCTATCAAAATAAATTCAATAATTGTCTATTATGTTGAATTTGCTTTATACTTTAGAGTACAATCAATTTAGTTAAGCATGATTATGCTTTTAATGTCAACAATGTTGTTCAATTCACTCACATAACAAGTTTATTAATGGTAACAATGGCAGTAATTTTGTGTTCCTCCTTAATTTTCCCCTACTTCTTTAAACAATTATCAATGTAAAATCATATTGAAATGATAACAACTTTAAATGGCCATCAAGCAAAATGGGAGAAGATTCATTAATGCCTAAATAAAATAGGTTTGAACTACAACAAATATACAAGGTAGCAACTATGTTAAAAAAAAAATGGATGTGACCAAATGTGATGATCAACAAACTTGAATGGCAACAAATGTGATAACATCATGCCCAACCATCATCAATACAACAAAAAAAAAAAAAAAAAAAAAAAAAGGAAAAGCAACTAAACCTAATCTTTAGTCCATTCACATAAAGTCAACTTTAGAACTCTGTAATAGAAACATAATGCTATAAATCAACATTTGGATACTTAAGACTGGCTAGTGCTCAATGAGGTGACTATTATGTGGGTGAAGAAGTATGAGTGAGGCCAAGAATTAATAGCTAGAGCGTAGTAGAGCCCAATGGCGGTGACTCACCCGGGTCGGTACTCGGCAGTGGAGAAGAGGGTGGTGACAGCTTACCGAGAGAAAAAAAGATGGTGGAGTTGTGGTGGTCGAGTATGAATGAGGCTGAGAACTAATAGCTATAGTGTAATGGTGGTAGCTCACACTGGGGCATGTTCAGAAGTAAAGAAATGGTTGGTGGTAGTGGCTTACGGGAAGGGAGAGCTTGGTGGAGATCATGGTGGTCTGCCAATTGGGGGCGAAGAAGGGGGAAAAAGGAGGGAGGAGAAATTTCGGATCTTGGGAACTTGGATCCGAAATGACGTGGCAACCTTTATTAATATTATAAATAGTTGATTGGTTTCTTTTATGTTAAATATGACTGACTATGTCAGTATAAGCGGATGCCATGTCAATAGAAGTGAAGACAATAATGACGCTCGTTAAAGTAAGGACGAAAATTTCCCAATAAAAAAAAAAAAATAGAGAAACCAAATAAGCGTTTTTATAATATAAGGACTAAAAGACCACAATGACCATAATAGAGGGATAATTTTGTGGATTTTTCCATTTTTGTTTATTATTCTTGACCCATTGTTCATTTTGATTTATGTAATTTTTTAAAATATTGAATATGTGTATAGTCATATACTTAAGCATTATTTATTTATTTTTTTATGTGAGTGATTTTAATAAGCATATAAAGAGTTGTTCTAGAAAAAAAAAAATTAAACAGGCCCATAAGTTTTTATTGTTATTTGAATATTAATGTGGTATAATTTTCTTAGTATTGGTAGCCCCCGTTGTGATGCAGGTTCATGATTCATGTTAGTCTAAAAAACTTATATACTTTACATCTTATGCCAATAATAATAATAATAATAATAATAATAATAATAATAATAATAATAATAATAATAATAGTGACAACTATTTTGAAAGGCATTGATTAAGTGAAATGAATATTTTTATTTATTAATTTACTAGCAATAGAAATCGTAACTTGTGTTGTATCTTTCTGGCAATAAAAAAGAACCTCAATTTTACTCTCACCCTGTCTTTTTTCAGGACATAACGCCTTGCAAAGCGTGCTTCCTCATATAGAAGGTCCCTCAGCCACTATATTGAACGAGCTGCCTGATCACTCTCTAAAGACGCCCCTCGCTCCTCGTTTTGTTTTCGTCCTATTATTTGGTTTTTTTCACCGCTGATGAATTACTTTTCTGTTTATTGTTGGGTTTTTTTTATTTGTTGTTCTAGTAGTTGTATTGCATTTTTTGTTACTTCAATTGTTATTTATCTACTTTTTCCAAAAAAAAAACTCTCTGCCAACAAAAACCGAAATTTCTTTTTCTCTAATGAACTAGACTAAACATAATCATGGATTAGTAAAAAAAATCACTGATCATTAATTATCAATTGTACCAATATAACTTAATTAAAAAAGTTAATTTGGTGAACTATTATTATTTAACAAATAAAAAAAATCAAAATTATTATCAGACAGATGTAATCTTGTTTTAAAAGTTAACCTCCAATACAAATTGAAATTCCAAACTTATATTCCATTATTTCCCATCTACACAACCAAAATAATAATTTATGTTAAGTTCCTTACAAAAAACATTTCATCACATTACGTGATTCGAAAAGAATAACAATGCAATCAATCTTGGACCCCTCTTTTTGTTTCTTCTTTACAAGCCACAAACACAAGCTATGTATCAAAAATATCAAACCAACATGAAGAACATCGCATATTTAGAGCATACACAAATATTCTCTGCAAAGAGAACTATCTTGAAATCTCATCTTTCTTTACTTGATGGGATTTAGTATCACTAGTTTAATTCTAGTATCAATAAGGTCTCCTTTGTTTTGCTTAATAAACTCTGTGTTCATACAAAAATGAAGTTTATAATGCTAAGAGTCACTAGTTTAATTGTTATTATACACCATTAATAAAAGCACAATTAAGGTGTAATACAAGATGAGAAAGCATCACTAGAATTAAGTTGGAACTAGTCCTCTATTTTAGCAATATCAAGCATGTATTTTATAGCATATTCCAAATTCCAGTTAGGTAGCTGGCAGATAAGGCCGGCACTTCATGTTCCTATTCCAGAATTCCAGAATCAAAACAACTGATCATATGATTTCTGAATTTTCAATTTGGTTTCAGATATCCCAAGCTTACAGTTCTTTGCTCAAATTTTCAACTCTTAAATAGGATTATGTGAAAAACGCTGACCCATGAAGCATGGCAAGGATCAATCAATATGGTAGGGAAGGGTCACCAAAGAAATTTATATCTACCAACTGGCCATCATTGAGACATGAAAGAATGGAAATGAAAGATAATGAACTTGATTCATGTGTGACTTCATTGGTCAAATATAAACCACATCTGAATTGAACTTTCAAGAGCAAGGCCCTCTATTATGTTCTAATGCTTCAAAAGCATATATTAGTCACCAAAATGTGAATTTAATAACAAGAATTCAAAATGTAGTTCAGTGCAATTGATGTAAGTATCTTGCAAAATAATGAATATAATAAACAGTACCGTGGCATTGCATCATATACTCCAGCTAGATCACTCCAAGTGTATCTGGATGATATCGCCTGTACTTTTGTTCCAGAGTGCTCTTGGCTTCATTTATCCCAAACAAGCATGCACATCTTAATCCCATTTGATTCAGCACAACACTAAAGAAGGCAGACTTTTTCTCCCCACAGTCATGGAGTTTGTGATGGCACTCTTTAAACAGTTATACGACCTAACATGGTTCTCAGTAACAAAAACTAATACCCCTATCTGTGCCTTGATCCAAGCTATTGAACTTCGGTGACACAAAGCATCACTGAAAATCTTCAGCCTTTGGAGCAGATCAAGCACCTCTTTAATTTCTTTCACGGATTCATGTATGGGAGCAATGTCAGTGAAGTCACTGGCAATTTCATCGGAGGGAGTCTCAGGATGTAGTTTTCTATAGAATTGCAGTAAATTTTTACAGTAAGACTGATTCTCTTAGCTTCCCCATCTTGTTACACAAATCAGCACGAGATAAAAAAACAGAAGCCACAGCAGGATGATTCTTTACTTTCAATGACTTGTGAACATGGTAAGTGCCTTCTGGTATAGCAAAACAGTCTCATCATACAGGGCTAATGCTATATAGGCATCACCGATACTACAATTAACAAAAGCAACTTCACCTTCCTGTCCATTTGACATCATGGCCATGCTGGTGAGAACCAGATGCTCCATTATGACTTCATGGTTACCCATAGTCTCAGAAATAAGACCCATGAGCCTCCTCCCTGCTTCAGGAGAACTTGGAGCACCATTTTCCCTATGAATGTCAAGAGCCATACGCCACAACCTTTCGACTCTATCAAATTGAATTACTTGCACATGAGCTTCAGCCAAATAACGGCAAGTTTCACACACTCTCAGGTCCTTACCACCCATACCAACTTTTTTAATTTCTAAGCCTGATGTACACCACCTTATAGAATTATTGAGATGACTAGCATGGCATATGTGTCGTCCAACTGCATATACCCAGAGAACTTAGCAAGAGCATGATCATGACCTTCGTCAAGATTCGGGGATCTCGATTGACTTATGCAGAACTGGGAGAGCTTCACTGTACTGCCTCAAAAAGCAGTGAATTGCAGCTGTGACATGCAAGCTCATGCTTAAGTCCAAACCAGGCTTCCCATTAGCACACTTCTCAAATTATTTGGTGCTAGAATTGCATTGTATTTAAGGGCTTTCGCAGATTTCTCCTGCCAATATCAAAGTCCTTGATTGCTAAAGTAAAAAATGTACAACAGCAGGGTTATCCAAACTAACTTACAATTGGATTCTAAATTCCATATGCTATTTTCAACTGTCCTGATGCAGAATCAAGTTGAGCTTTCACATGATTTACATGGCCAATGCTCAGTTTTCTGACAGAATCTTAAGCTTTTGAAGATACATCAAATGCTAATTGCAACGGCGAAGGCACCTTTGATTTCTTTGATGAAGCAGATAATTCACTGCTCGGTGATCAATTATTATTACTGCAACTTCTTCAGCTCTAATCTCTATGGCTTCCATCCTTGATTCATCTGCATCCAAACAAAAACTTGGCATTGACAAAGACTTGAATATCTCCAGAACTCACTATCTCATCCACATTTAATTTCATACAACTGCTCGATCGAAGCGTCAACACCAATCTTTCCAGTTTGACGCAAAGGAATCCCTGGGGATTTAGTTAAGGATGAATTCTACTTGTCATGTGGGGAATTCAACTCATTAGTTGCCTCATTATCAACAACCCCATGGATTATGGTCCCTGGCACCGCTAAGTACTCGAATAGAACAAATTTGACAAACTCCAACTCAGAATTTTCGATCAAACAATCTATAACATTACTGAATTCCCAAGTGAACAATAAATTAAATAAAAAAAACAATAATTCACGGAAACGTGTGTTGAATTAATGAAACAGTAGATCACAATAAGATCAAACAGGTATAAAAACAAGTGCTCATATGAATATGATAGCCAAAGCAACTACAAGCACTAAAAGAAACAAGATTTTCACCCACTTCCTTTAGAACCAGACTAACAAACAATCAAAACCAATCAAATTCAAAATTTCACAAGATAAAAACCCCAGTAACTCGCATTACATCATCGAAATCTCCAATCAGAATCAAATCTCCCAGTCAAACAATTAAGGACGCAACTACAAATCACAAAAGAAACAAGAAGCGAAAGCACAATAAGATGCCAAGAGAAGTACAGATTCAAGGGATGCCTCAAAAAGCCGCCATAACAGAGGAAGTTGGAGCTTCTTTCTCACTCTGACAAACTTTCGATAAGACGGAGGGCGAGGAATTACAAGGAACTGAGAGGGTAAAATCGGAATTAAAGGGAATTATTAATTACTTCAACAAAATTTGCATGAATATTTCTCAGGAAATATGAAATTGCCGGTGTATCCGTGAAACGGAATTTATAATTAATTGTGTATTTTATAAAAATTAGATTTATTAATATAATTGTTAATGAAATTTGAGTCTATTAACACTTGAGTTTTCTTCGGAGTTTTTGGTGAGGGATCAATTCGAGGGCGTGAGAGCAAATATGAGTCAAAGCTGTTTAATTTAATTTTCTGTAAATTATATATATTTTTTCTTCGTTATTTAATGCTCAACAAGGGAGGAAAATAATAAAATGTGAGGGCCCTTTGATTTGGTCTGGCCTTTATTAGCAATAATAGATTTATAATTTACCCTGGACATCATCATGAAACCTATAATTAAAAACGAATGTAAATGGAAAACATGAAATAGATTTTATTGATTAAAAAAATATATAAGTATATGAATTTAATAGTATGTACAACAATGAGATACTCAAATTTTCTTAATCCTGTTTTTTTTAATTTATTTATTTTTTTTTTATATTCACATGACATGCATTCATTTAGTTTCATGGATAGAGCGAGCTAGAATATCTCTCTTGACTTTCATTTTCTCATGTTTTTAAGTTTGCTTTTAAGACATGATTTGAGTCGCAAGTTGTGATCTTTCTATATTTGTAAGTCACAACTTGATCCTTTTAATTTGATTTTTGGAAGTTTTGATATTTCATGCCTATGAAATTATTTAGTTTTTGACTTGTAAAACTCTTTGGTTCAGTGACTTTTTGATATCTTGAAACTACAGAAGTCAGTTCCTTAGAGTCTTTAACTTGTTTAATTTTGGAATGGATCTCAACATATACTACTAAAATTGATCTCTTTTGATTGGACTTTTAAAGATCTTTTTCAAGTCACTTTTGTAAGTATCAAAGAGGTATTAGACCTTTAACACCCACGGGAGTGTCAAGCAGTGAGTTTCATAGTAAGTTTAAAAGAAGTCTTTAATAGTTTTTATCAGCTCCATCAACTATTGGAGTGTTAAACATTGGATCTCATGGTAGATTTTAAGGAATTCTTTAGAAGTTTTTTTATGACCCCTATGAATGTCAAGCATTTGATCTCACAATAAATTCCAAGAAATATTTTAGAGGTTTTTATCAACTCTATTTATCACTGGAGTGTTATACATTATACCTCATAGTGGTTTCAGTGAATATCTTCATCAACCCTTTTAGCTTAAGCTTTTGTAAACTACTTCTAAATTTGACATTACTAATAGCAAAATATGATGAATATTCAGTATAATGTGGGGCCATGAGAAGATGTTAACATGCATGACAAAGCCTTCCTTGATATATAAAACCTCCACTATATATGCTGCTAGTTTACAGACATAGTTACAGTAAAGTATTTCAAATTGTTCATGTATAAAATTCAAGATTGACACCAAAAACAAATAATACTTCTCCTAGGTCAAACATCTTCATGGCTATTCCCATTTCCCACATTTTTTAGATTGCCCTTATTTTTCTACATTGAATTTTTTAACCATCAGCAATATACATAAGCAAATAATGATTGAAAATATCAATAACTATTGCGTTTAATGATTCAATTGTTGCCTTCTAATAGGATGATTTAATGCAAAATAAAACATGAAAGGGGAGAGAGAACATGCAAGTATTAGATATAAACATAGATGTGCAAAAATCCATTGCATGCTATCTGCATGTGTTCATGTGTGTCTAGCTCCACTAATGGAGAGTAATCCTTGCATTGGTTCTCTTTTTTTTATGTTGTGTTTTTCTTCTCTTCTATGGTTTTCTCTTTTTCTTTTTCTCTTCTATGTGTTACGAGTTTTACTTTTTTTTTTTTTTAATTATTTTTTATTTTTTAATTTGATCTTTTTAAAATTCAAATTTTGAATTTATTTATTTTGTTTTATTTTTTTTCTAATCATCCCTTCTTTTTTTTTTTTTTTTAACTGGACACAACTTTTTTTTCCTATTTTTTAATTTGACACGGAGATAATTTTTTTCAATAAATTTTTTTTTTTTTTTGAATTGACTCTCTGTTGTTTTATCTCCCTCTACTTTCTTTTATTCAATTTGATTTGGAACTTGCAAAAAAGTCCCTGTAAACATAATGAAACAATAATGTCTTTAGAAATATTTTAATAAATTTAATATTAAATTGTATATATATATATATATTCTAAATATTGGCTCTAGATGTAAATGTTATCTAAGTTTTGTGAGGGTTCAATAGATAATGAATTTTTAGGTTTTATGTGCAAAATGCGCATTGATTAATTGGAGTCATCAAGGACAGCGACTTGCCGACTTGCCTACCATTGGTCCACTGCTGTCAACCTCTGTGCGCATGATTTTTCTCTGAATTTTTTATTTCATAAATTAAGGAAATTATGTTTTTGGACGAACTTGCCCTTGGTCACTTTATACATCGTGGTTGGACTTGGCCCATTGGTTCAGTTTAATGACTTTGAGATGAACGGCTGATATTGAGGATCTTACAAGGGACTAAGGGGGGAGTAGGACAGGGTTTGAAAACCAATTTGGTTTTCTCTTGGAATTTAACTTTTTTTTTAGATATAGAAAATAAAAAATAAATAAAATTTTCAGCACTGTTCTTTCATGAAATTGAATATATTTGTCATTTTCATGCTTTGGCATATAATACTTAATTCATTTTGTTAATTTTTAATATTTTCATTTGGCCTTCGGCCGGCCATGATATGACAAGGATTTAAACCTAGATATTAATTACAAAATATAGTTTTTAAATTAAATAATTGACGAATTTAATATTTATATTCCCCACTATATATTTCGTAAATATTTGTTTTTTAGAAATTTTGCAAGGAGCGGCTGTCATGATATTGCTTATATATATATATATATACTATATATAATGTTCATCCCCAAAAGTTTCCCTTACCACCATTTGTCAAGCTTTTATTGGTTGCCTTTTATTTATTTATTTCCTTTTTGCATTCAATGGGTCCCACACCTCCCTCTTTCCTCTAAATATATACTACTATATACTTTATTTTGTCTCAATTAAACTACTAATATATACTAATATATACTTTATTTCCTCTCAATACATACTTTATTTTCTCCCAACTAAACTAATTTTGAATTTTATAAAATAAAATTTATTTATTATTATTTGTCCTCTATTTATTAAAATATAAAATGCAAAATTATTTTAATTGGGAGAAAATATAGTTTATTTTCTAAATTTTAAAAAATTTAAAATATAAAAACATAAAAGAAACAATATATAAGGTTTAGTTTTCAAAATAAAAACTTAATAAATGAATTAGATTTTGAGTAGGGTCATTAAAGCCCGAATTGAAAAATACTATACTGAAAAACATTGGATTGGAGCCAAACCCCCTTGAAAGATACACACTTTATTTTATTTTATTTTAATGATTGAAAATGACATGATTAAATCTTGTGGTTTTTTTTTTATTTTTCATGTCCCACTATATGAGTGAGATTTATCAAAATTAAAATATCAACATGAGATCGGTTTAATTTATGTTGTTGTTGTTGTTATTATTATTATTATTATTATTATTGTATGTTATACAATTTTTTTATTGTTTTATTCATTTATTTTTGACAAAATATGATAAACACATATGTAAATTAAATTCAATAGTTAATTATGTCCGCATCTTACTTTAATTTTAAGATTTGATTTCATATATTCTCCGAATGAATCAAAACTCTGAAAATTTTTAATTTATAATATGAAATAAAAAAAGAATAATGGAGTTGTTGTCCTTGATCTAAACCATTATAAATTAATAAAAGTAAAAGTTAGTTACTTCACAAATAATCCTTGAACTAATTTTAAAAAATTAATATTAATATTAATATTATAGTTTAATTTGAAGTTTTAGTTACAATCACTTTGATTTTAACAGTTAAAATTCATGCAAATTAAGTTATAGTTTAATTGGTGAAGTAAAAATTAGTTACTTTACAAAAAATTCTTGAATAATGCATTGTTTTAATTTTAACTTATAGTTACAACAACTTTGATTTTATTAATATGAATATTTTTTAAAACTAAATAAAAGATGTAATTAATACATGGGAAATTTTTATTAAGCTTTTCTTAAAGCCATTTGTCAAGTTTTAAGATATTATTAATACTAATAATAATACTTGAATAATGGAGGTTTGATTTTCTTTGTTCATTTTCTTTTGTTGTTTTTTTTATTAATTTATTGATGGTGATGTTCATCATATTTTATGTTTATGTGCTATATCTTTTTCAATGAAGATTTCTATAAGATACACTAATAAATGTTAGTCTTAATTTAGGTGTCATCTTTGCAGCATAACAATGAGGTAAAAAGAAAGAGTTTGAATTTGATCAAATACATTGACCAACACTTCAAAGGCTATATTTTTTTAATGTATAGTTAACCTAATATGAAATATCACACTTATAATTTTTTTTTTAAATTATTAAAAAAACTCAAGAATGAATATATATTAATCTTAAATATATGTATAAGATATTGCAAAGCAACAGTTTGCTGAGGATTTGTTTTTATTCTTCTCTGTGGTTCTGGAATTGTTAATGTACTCACTAGTAAGAACATCTGTCTCACAAATTCCTTAATACCACTTAGCCTCATAGTTTATACTTAAGCTCGAGGATTAAAAGCCACATTCTTGCCAAATTACATACATTGTCATTGGTATGTGCTATTAATTTGAAATACATACACATTATTGAATTTTAGTTGTTGTTTGTTAAGTAAATTTGATCAATTGCTGTAAAAAAACATTGAATAATTGTGAACATGATTCCTTAAAATATCACTTTTTTAATATAATTATTATAATTATTATTGATTTTTTTTAAAATATTATTACAATTTACATGAATCCCGGAGCGTAAGCCCGGGCATCCATGCTAGTATATATAAAGAACATATAAATCATATCATGAGATATGTTGTATATATATATACAACATAATGTTGTGTATATATATATATATATATATATATATATATATATATATATATATATAAAGAACATATAAATACAACATTGACCTAAGAAAGTTAATTTTAATTTAAATTAAAAATTATTGAATAATTTCTTCGAGTGAAAAAGAAAACTTTCTCTTAAAAATCATATCATGTGATATGTGATACCTTTATATTTAGGGAAAATTACTGTTCACATCTCCAATTTTTACACACCTCGGACAACCCCTTTGTTATAATTTACTTCCATTCTACCCTCTATCCGTCACTTCAAATGTGTCCTTGTTATGAAATTCTATTTTTGCCCTTGGAAATAGTGGGAAAAAAAATCCGCCTGATCACATCATGTCATGTTCGCCCTTAATGCATAAAATTGTGGGTTTTTTCCCCTTCATGATGGTTTTTTGTGAAAGAAAGTTTAGAAGGCGAATTACATCTTCTTCTTCTTCTTGTTCTTATTTGGTTTGTTGGATCTGAGGTCTGCCTGTTCACCGATATTATGTAGAGTTTTTGGGTTATTGCTAGATACAATGAGGAGGGACGAGTGCTGATGTTCACGGCGCTGACTACTTGGGAGTCAGTGTTAGCTGAGATATGTAAGAGATGTGGTCTCGATACTTCCCGTGTAAGGGTGAAGTTTATCACACCCGATGGACATAATACGGTTTGCCCGATAGAGAACGAGGTCGACTTCCAGCGCATGTGGCATGTTTTCTCCATCTTAAAAGGCGATGTAGTTGATCTTGTTGTCGAGACGGATGGTGTGCCATCGCATCCTACTGAAAACGAGATCTTCTCGTGGTAATGTGTTACTTTCAGACATTTATGTAGTTGTATATGTTAGGTATTGTTTAGTAATTCCCTTCTCTGTTTAAACTAAACAAGTTCCCGTTTAATATTTGATTTCCCAGTGTAAGTTGTCACGTTACTGTTTAAACTTTTTTTCTACCGTTTATATTATGGAGTGTATGTTTAAATATCTCTGTTAACGTTTAAAATTTGCAGTTACCGTTTAACGAAATGGAGTTCATGCTTAAATCCTGATCGTTTTCGTTTGAACTCAAGTGTTGGCAGAAATTTGGAGTCTAGGAGCGCTTCTGTTCCACCTCATGGCGACCCTAACGGTCTCGCATGCGTACCTTTTTCGTCAGAACAACCTGAAATGTTGTTGTTGGATGTCGTACAACGTTTTCAAGGTGTTGAACATTTCAGAGACACACTTCAAAATTTTGCCATCAAACAGAATTTTGACTTCAAAGTTGTAAAGAACGAAAAACACCGGGTCACTGTGGAATGCGCTGCTAGTGGTTGTGAATGACGTGTTCACGCATCAAAGGAATATAATAGAAATACATTCAGAATCAAGACAATGGACCCGTCACACACTTGCGGTGGTGGAATTGGCTAGGTGTCATACCCGAAAGCGTCCAAAAAATGGGTAAGCGCAAGAGTGATTCAGAAGCTCAAGGACCGGCCCTTGTACAAGGCTATCGACATTCAGAAGGACATGTTGCGGGAGCATGGTGTCCACATTTAATACAAGCAGGCTTGGTTGGGAAGAGAACATGCCCGGGTGACCCTCGACGGCAGCGATGTCTCCAGCTATGATTTGTTGCTTTGGTATGTCGATAAGGTGGTTGAGACGAACTCTGGCAGCATTGCGTTTGTGGATAGAGACGGTGAGCGTTTTAAATATGCGTTCTTCTCTTTCAGCGCGTGCATTTTGGGATTCAAGCGGGCATGCAGGGCGCTGCTGTTTCTCAATCGGGGTACTCTGTTGGATGCCACTGGCAAAGATGGGAACAAAGGCTTCTTCCACGTCGCCTTTGCTATTGTCGACAACGAGGCCGATGCCAATTGGACGTGGTTCATTTCCAAGTTAGGTGATCCTTTATAGGACGAAGGAGATTACGAAGAGATAATTACATTTGTGTCGGACAGGTCAAAGGGCCTTGTCAACGCTATTGTTAGAGTCTTCCCTTCATCCCCACATGCGTACTGCCTTCGACACTTGGAGGCCAATTTTATGAAAGCCAATGTCAGACTTGGGAAGCCATTGAGGGAGGAGTGCTGGTCTATATACTTTCGTATTGCGTGGGCATCGACGGCTAAAGAATTCGATGACACCGTCAATAAACTGCAGGCCGCATCACCCAAAGCCTATCAGTGGTTGATTCATAAGTCGGATATGTCACATTGGTCGAATTATCTGTTCAAAGGCGAACGCTGGGGGGAGATGTATTCAAATGTCGCGGAGTCGTTTAATGCGTGCATTAAAGAAGCGCGTCATTTACCGGTAACGAAAATGGTAGACGCGATAAAGTATTCGAATGCTGATTCTATTTAACGCTTACACTTTTGCTTTATCATTTAAAAACCATTGTCTATATTTAAAATACCCTATATGTGTTTCAATATCATTTTCTGCGTTTAACTTTCTGGATTACCATTTAATTCCTTATAATACTGTTTAATACTATGTGTTTCTGTTTAAGTATCAATATCTCCACTTAAATTTTTTTAAAATTTCTGATCTTCGTTGTACAGGTTCAAGTTGATGCGCATGTTATGCAATCGCCGTGAGCAAGCGAACAAATGGGAGACCTACTTATACCCGGACATACATTCGAAGGTTGAGGCGCTTGTTGAGGATAGCCGAAGTCTGATCTCTAGTGGACCTCTCAGTAGGATTCGAACCCAGATGAAGTTCTGACCATCTGTCAGAGAATAAAGAATGAATTGATCTTGTAGGATTCCCAAGAAATTCTTTGATTTCTTCCGGAAGCAGATGATTATTCATATGCTTCTCACGTTCCGTGAATAGCCGGGACATTGAGGAAGATCTAAAAAGGCATTTCGGGAATCGATCTGATTCTATCTCTGTTCGTTTATATTGGTCGCTGTGTCGATGATCGCTACGAAGTGATTGACCAGTGCAGCAACTTTGTAGATCTTGCCACTAGAATTTGCTCATGATGCAGATGGCAAGTTTTTGGTATCCCGTGCAAACACGCTTGCGTTACAATAATGCGGACGGACACCAACGTCCATTGTTTTATAAGCGGCTACTTCACCGTCGACACTTACAAGCTGGAGTATAAGAAAGCCATATTCCCCATACCCGACAATGAGCGGCCTACGGACGAAAATCGCGATATGCGTTTGCGGCCGCCTGCGACGAGAAGCAACCTGGGTGTCCTAGACGAAGAAGGATCGAGTCGTAAGCGTTTGACATCCGCGAGTTACATTGCAGCCATTGCTACGCGTCCGGTCACAATCGAAGATACTGCAATGAAACCGTCGCCGACTAACAACTTTGTGAAGGAATAATTTATGAAGGGAAAGAAATTTGTTTCAGTGTAAACGTTGGATATTTCAACAGGGACGCATATATTTAAAAGTAGGGGTCGGATGTTAAACGGTAATGCACATATTTAAACAGTGACACTGAAAATAGAACGGAAATCATATTTTCTAAATGGTAACGCAAATATTTAAACCCCGACATTGTATTTTAAACAGAAAGTACTTTATTTTAAATAGGAACTCTGAAACGTAAATGTTCACAATCGAACATTGCTGCAAAGAATGCGAAGTATTAAAAAATATAGCCGTCAAACAAACAACATTATGCAGGCAACATACTTTACTCTAAGATGAGCGACGTCCGTTGTGGGTATCCGTAATTTAAACATAGACTACTTTATTTTGGGATTCATTCATATTTCACCTTATTCACAGAATGTGAAAATCGAAACATAGTCGTTTATACGTACAGCTCTTCATTAGAACATAGCGGTTTAAATAGTACCTGTTGTAATGAAACTGTCACAGAGCATTGCAAGTGACCCCTGTTTTTAAACATGAAGTGCTTAATTATCTAGTCCTGTATGTTAATTATTATTTAATTATCACAAGACATATTTAATTATATGAGATGACAGTTTACAAACGGAGTTCTCCGTGTAACGTATTGTGGTACTGATAAGTGCTTGATTATATATATTTTATAATATCAGGTTATATGCATTGAGCATCACTTTTATCAGGTTTTAGCATTAACAAGGTGTGTTTTGTGTTCTTTTGTGCAAACAGGGCTTTGGAGACATAATGTACAGGAAGAAGCAAAGATAGGGTGTGATGACACGTTTCAAGGCCACAATCAGAAGCTGTGTTCATATGCATGGGGGTGTTGCCAACTTTCGGAGGACTACAAGTCACTACACAAACCGAAAGGGCACAAAGGCAGTAGTACGCCTATGTCCCAGCTTCCGTACAAAGAGAAGAAGGTTCTTGAGGATTTCAAAGTATAGAAAGCCACACACCCCACCACACGAGCGTGTGCCCGACCGTGTGGACTCCAAGGAAGACTTCGGGGAAAAATCACTGTAGCGTTTACTGTAGCAAAGTACTGTAGCAGAGTACTTCACACGCCCGTGTGGAATTTCCACACGGGCGTGTGGATGCCCGTGTGGATGCCCGCGTAAAGCCCCGAATTCAAATTATAAAAGCCGCCTTGTGATAATTTTTAGGGATCTTTTCGGCCACTTTCGAGAGACAAGGCGGCTAGGGCTTGGAAGGAGTTCTTTGCGGCTTTGGGAAGCTTTCCTCACCAACTTGGATCGATTCCTCCTCCGTCATAGCGTCAAGGAAGCCATCGGCGACCTAGCTTCGGAGTGGATTCAATCCAGACGTGGAAACTACCCATCAAGACTATCATCACGGATTTAAGGGGGTTATTCTTTATGTCTTTGGAACTTATTTCTGAATTTATTATTTGTTTTGTGACTCGCTCCATGGAGAGCTAAACCCCTAGAGGGTATTCGGACATGTAAACCCTAGGATTCTTATTTTCATTAGATTTACATTGTGTTTCTATTCGAATTTATCAGATTGAGTTTTACTCTTGAGTTCTTAATGCTTGTTTGTGCTTTTGATTTCATTATTAATTGCCTTGCATGTTTTATTCAATCTAGTGAAGAGAGAGATCACCGCTAGGTTTAGAATTACCAAGAGTAAAGAGGGTTGAGAGGGTGAGCCGTGAGATAGCGGAGCGTCCCCTTTCCCTTCCGACAGATATTTCCTATCTCCATATTCCCTAAGTGTCAAGCAACCATATGTGGTGTGAGGCGTCGAGAGAATTCTCCGCTGGGACCTCATAGGGGGTTAGGGATCTTTCACCTGGAGGCAGGGTTAGATCTACTTTTAGGAATTTGTTATATCTTTGGGATCCCTAGAGTTTTAAGCAGTCATATGTGGTGTGAGGCGTCGAGAGAATTCTCCGCCGGGACCTCGTAGGGGACTAGTTATCGGCGACCTGGAGGCAGGGGCCGTTATACCTTTGGATACCCACGATTCATTGTTTTCGTTTAGAAACACTTGTAATCTACATCCAACACCCCAATCCTAGGGGGAGCATTGTCCGGATACCTCACTTTTATTGATTGAGAACTCTTTTCCTTCTTATTTCCTGCGCACTTGTGGTGACACTCTTAGTGTTGGCCATTAGATCATCACATACTACACTCATTAGGCTAGATAACAAGAGAGGGGCTATTACTAGTACTTCTGTTCCCTGTGGTTCGACAACCCGACCCTTTGGGTCCACTTTTATTACTTGACGACCCGTGCACTTGCGGTAACGCAAGGGGTTGGCGCACATCACCCTGTTGTGTTGTTGCGGAGACGCATCAGGTACTGTTTAACTATTCCCTGCTCCGTTTAAATACACAATTCTATTTGAAGCTACCGCTTAAGAAGTAGTTTTCCTGCTTAAATATTGATCGGTTTCGTTTAAACTAAAGTGTTGGCAGTCATTCGGAATCTTGTAATGAACTTGTAGCCGAGTAGGCGTTGTAGGTAAATAATTCTGGAAGGGCACAAATAAGTTTGCGTGTTTAACTTTTATATTTAAACAGATAACTGACCTATTTAATTATCGTTCTTTGTAACTTAAATGAGGTCACCGAATGTTAAACGAAAACGGGTATTATCAACGGGTGACACAAATGATGTTAAATGGAGACGTTGTATGTTACGCAGAGAAGCTTGAATTTAAACAGAGTCCTTGATATTTAAGCAATTCAGTGAACATTTAAACAATTTAAGTCAAGTACACAAGAGTACAACCGTTCGACTAACACAGGTACGTAATATTAATGATGTGGCCATGTCATTTGGAAAGAATGAATTGAATTTAAATTAATGGCGAGAAGAAAACTTAAGTGGAGTATTCCCTCCGTGCAAATTTATTACTATTTACTCACGTTTAATTTGATATTTGAATTCGAACCGTCAGATGTCAACTCATTGATCACTGTTATCGCCCTCATCGATAACCGATGGCAATTGCTTTCATTAACTTTATCGTGGAATTTGAGGTGAGAGTTCAAACGACAAAGATTCAGATTTCTATTAAAACAAGCCGCAGAGATGGAGTTAAACATCCAGATATATCCAGAACGAAGAAAATGTATAAGTCAAGCAAAGAATGCGAAGTATAAAGACATACAGACTTTGAACTTGAACGAACGATAGTATATTTACATTGGAAAGTCTGCCACCTTAGTCGCGAACACTGAGTTGAATATAAAATACAAACTAGGAAACTGATACATATTTTTTTGTTAACTCTGTTTAGAAGTTATGTGGTTTCTGTTGCAGCTTGGTTAATGTTATGCATTTTCGTTCAATGGAGAAAATATGTTTTATTGTCACTCGTTGATATTTAAATAGAGACAGTGAAAGTTACATGGAGACGCGTAATCTTGAATATAGTCACTGTATGTTAGATAGAGAAAAGAAAGTTAAACGTGTACGTTTATTATTTAAACCGAGACTGAGGTTTTTAACAAGAGACTCCTGATGTTAAATGGGGGCAGTCAATATTACACGGAAATACATATTATTAAAATGTAACACGATATTTTAATTTTGACATCGTCGTTTTAACAGAGATACTTCATTTTATAAAGCAGCAATGACCCTTCAATGGTACAATAACGAGTTAAGCAAAGAATGAATTGAATTTAGAAACAATAACGACCAATAGTAAATTTACATTGACATATCTGCCATGTCGCTGGCAAAGAATGAATTGAATTTAAAAAATAACGACAAACCTGTTTTACATTTGATAAAGAATGCCAGTGATAAAGAATTCTACACCGCGATCAGTGGCAACGGCGTCGACGATCTTCTCCACCGCGACGAGCATGTCATCAACGGCAACGGACACAACAACAACATCAGCCGATGGTGGACAGAGAAGCATTATTGTTTTCGCCTTTTTTGCAAGGCTCTTCAAACGTCGCCGTCTTGGAATGACCACCCCAATAAAGTCCTCGTCACCCAATTCCAACGCCTTCACCCTCAAGAATGGCAAGGTTTTGGCATCCCGTGCAACACGCTTACGCTACAATAATGCAGACGGACACTAACGTCCATCGTTTTATAAACGGCTACTTCACCGTCGACACATACAAGCTAGCGTATAAAGAAGCCATATTCCTAATACCCGACAATGAGCGGCCTACGGACGAAAATCGCGATCTGTGTTTGCGGCCACCTGCGACGAGAAGGCAACCTGGTCGTCCTAGACGAAGGAGGATCGAGTCGCAAGAGTTTGCTGTCCGCGAGTTACATCGCAGCCGCTGCCACGTGTCCGGTCACAATCGAAGATCCTGTAATGAAACCATCGCCGACTAACAGCTTTGTGAAGGAATAATTTGTGAAGGGAAAGAAATTTGTTTCAATGTAAACGTTTGATATTTAAACAATGACACATATATTTAAACGTGGGGGCCGGATGTTAAACGGGAACTCTTATGCTTAAGGGGTAACACATATATTTAAATAGTGTTGTCGGATTGTAAACTGTGATAGTACCGTCGTAAACCGGGTCATCGTATTTAAACAATACAATGCGAAGTTAAACAAAGAAAGTCCCGTGTCAAATATTACAAACATTCGACGATTATATTGAAAAATCTGCCACGTTATTGGGAAAGAATGAATTTAATTATGTCGGGAAAACTTAATTACTACAACCCTTCAGTGGAAATTTATTAGTAGTTAATTAAATTCAATTTGATATGGGAATTCAAAGCGTAGGCATAAATGTCATCGGGCATAGTAACCGCTCTCATCGATAACAAAAAGTAGTTACTTTCACTAAAAAGCGACGTCGTTCTTGGCATCCCTAGATCCCTACTTAAACAAGAGGCTGGAAGAAGATAAACATCCAGATATATCCAGAACCTAACAAAATGTATAAGATACTTCTCAACGAGTATTGCCAGAAGACGCACCGACCCATGTCGAAGTACTCCACCCTCAAGAATGGTGGCCCCGACAACAACCCCGATTTCGTCGCGACGGTGACGGTTGATGGTACCCAATTCTCTGGCGCTGAGTCTGCAAAGAGTGCCAAGGATGTCGAGAACATTGCTGCTGAGGTGGTATACAAGCACCTCTATCCTTTCACCCGTGAGAAGACGAGTTCGTCCCCCGTTGCTGCTGCTGCTGACGATGACAGCAATGCAGGCACCTCGAACCGTAAAATTTCCATATGAATATTTTAAAAATGTCTGCCTCCTCTATAATCTAGAGGTCTCCATTACAGAGCCTTCAGGAGGTGGGGATTACTCCAGCCATGAAGAATTGGAGTGGGTTTTCGAATACCTGGTCCATGAAGTAACAACAAAACTTGAAGTAATAAAAAATCGAAAGAGACGTGTACAAAAGCTGCTCCAAGATTTGAAGGAGAAGGAAATGGCGGAGTGAAATTTTATGTTCGCTTAGTTGTTATTTTGTAAATAAAAACCTGATGGGTATTAGTATGTTAACTTATGAAACAACTGCAATTTCCGAAACAAGGAGTAAATTTAATGGAACTTCGTCTAGTAGATATTATTACTTGGACGGAAGTAGTAAACAGGGACTCTATTTCTTACACGGGTACACACATATTTAAACAGAGAAACTGAAAATCGAATGGGAAGCATAACTTATAAATGGTAACGCAAATATTTAAACCCCGACATCGTATTGTAAACAGAGAGTACATTATGTTAAATAGAAACACTGAAACAAACTTAAACGTTACAATCGAATATTGCTGCAAAGAATGCGAAGTATTAAAAAATATAAGCGTCAAACGAACAACAGTACACAGGCAACATACTATACTCTCAGATGAGCGACGTCCGTTGCGTGTATTCGTAATTTAAAGAGAGACGACTTCATTTTGGAATTCATTCATATTTCACGTCATTCACTGAATGTGAAAATTGAAACGCAGTCGTTTATACGGACAACGCTTCATTAGAACATAGCCGTTTAAATAGTAGATGTTGCAATAAAACTGTCGCAGAATAGGAATTGCAAGTGACCCCTGTTTTTAAACATGGAGTTCTTCATTATCTAGTTCTGTATGTTAATTATTACTTAATTATCACAAACCATATTTAATTATATGGGATGACCGTTTACAAACGGAGTTCTCTGTGTAACTTACTGCGGTACGGTTTAGCTATTCCGTGTTTCATTTAAAAGTACAGTTCTATTTGAAGTTACCTTTTAAGAAGTCGTGTTAGTAAATAATTCTGGAAGGGCACAAATAACTTTACGTGTTTAACTTTTATATTTAAACAGATAACTGACCAATTCAATTATCGTTCTTTGTAACTTAAATGAGGTTACCGAATGTTAAACGGAAACGGGTATTATCAACGGGTGACACAAATGACGTTAAATGGAGACGTTGTATGTTACGCAGAGAAGTTTGAATTTAAACAGAGTCCTTGATATTTAAGCAATTCAGTGAACATTTAAACAATTTAAGTCAAGTACACAAGAGTACATCCATTTGACGAACACAAGTACGTAATCATGATGTGGCCATGTCATTTCATAAAGCAGCAACGATACTTAAACGGTACAGTACAAAGTTAAGCAAAGAATGAATTGAATTTGAAATAATGACGAGCAATGGTAAATTTACTTTGACATATCCGCCATGTCGTTGGCAAAGAATGAATTGAATTTAAAAAATAACGACAAAACTGTTTTACATTTGATAAAGAATGCCAGTGATAAAGAATCATACTTCCTCGAAGGTGGAGGCATCCCTTTTTGTTGGATTCCGGCCACGCCCCTTCCTTAAGTATGCGGGTAGCGTACTTTAATCTCAGATAAGAGACTTCCGTACGCGTTATTTGTAGCTTCTTGCCCTGGAGTAATTGCTCTACAAACTGCATGACGTACACGGCGGAGTCGACATTTCCTTTTTTTGTCGCGGTGTTTTATTGTTTTGAACAAGCGGGTAATGTTTGGTCACCAACTCGCCGTACTCCATTTCGGGACAGGTGTCGAATAGTTCCCGCTGTCGAGATATACAACTTGATGTTAGAATAACCACCATCTATGAAACTCTATGAATCGATACATTCATATCACAAAGGACTTACCATTGCAACCGCGTCTTTATCGTACTCTTCACTTTGGCATGAACTGTAATACATGTACTCTTGGTTGTTATTGTCGAGCACCACGACATGGAAGTGGTCATTCATGATTATGGGAAGGATGGCGATGTCAACGTTATGCACGACTTTGGTGACATCTCCGATCATAGCTAAAGTCGTCTCATGAGCGTCTTCATACTTTGACATAAACAATGCTAGTGGTCGTGTGATGGAGGCGCGCTTCTTGTAAGGATACGGTACTCTGGTCAGGGATTTTTGTAGTTCCGACGCAATAGCATCCCTCCGCCTGTTGGCCCGAACAAATATCTCCTCATCGGCATTCGCAGGGACCAGTTCAGGAAACTAACATACGTAAAGAAAACAATTTCAGTCAAATCATTCAATTTAATCAAAAACAGACGTATTTAAACATTTGACATGTATACATAAACGGTATAGCCCAAATTTAAATGGAGAATAAAACGCTTAAACGCAGACACCAAACATTACACACAAACTACCTTTATAAAACGGGAAAAACTTTAATTAAATAATAACTACTCATTTTAAACACAGTGTTCATGATTTATTAACTCTTTTCCTTCGAGAGCTGACCAACTAGTTTCTATCGTCGCATGCTTCTGGTAAGTACTTTCACCGTAGCACAATACCCTTGGGGTCTTGCCGAAACGGACTTTCTTGCCGGTTCCGGTCAGCTCGTAAAACCAGATGCTCAGCGCGATCAAGCAACCCTTAATGTATCCCGTCTTTATCTTCCCTCCCGCGCATCTGGCTTGCACTCGAGCTGCAGCTTGTGGAACGTCCTCCATAAGCCATTGGGCACCGAGCATGAGGTAGCCGGGAAGAGGACTGTCCCCATGAGGTACACCATCAAGAGTCTCACAAAATCTTCCTCTTCTCCCCTCTGTCCAACAAGCCGATGAAGAGTGGCATTGATGGAGCCTCAGTGTCTCTCGTAGCTTTTCGATAAATACCACCCCTCGAAAGCTGACGGTGTTTTCTTCTTCTTAAACAGGACTGCGTCTCCGTCGCAACACAGACCCAGAACGAGAGCCACATCCTAATGCCTGAAGCTCAGTAGGCTCGCCCCGATCCTGAATTTATTAGTGCGGCCATCGTACCTCTGCAGAAGCGAATCCAGAACGACCATCTCTTGGAATACAGCTTCCACCTCAATGAATGCCGCAAACGGTGTCCTTTGGATGATCTCCCAATGTCGAGAGGTCATGTAGACTTTCAATTCAGCCAAGGTCCCCACCACCGGTGTCAAGTAGCATCTCCCGTTGACTAGGTTTATCGCCATAGTCACAAGACTGCAACAATGACAATATTTGTTAAACAGAGACATCAACTGTTAAACAAAGATATCAGTTGTTAAGCGGAAAGCTCAATTATTAAACAGAGATATGGATAGTTAAACATAGACCTAAGGTTTTAAACAAGAACTTATTTCTTACACAGAAACCTCATTTTGCAAACTGCAACCATATGAAATGAAAGGGGAAACACACGTTGTAAATATTACACAAATAAAACAACCGAAAACTCTTTCGATGATCTTGGACACAGCTTAAAATGTGAGACAAACTAAAACCCTGGCCGACAAATCTGCCTGCAGACCAAAAAAACCACAACCGAGAAATTCCCCCGCATACTTCAGTGTCTTCCGATAAAAACAGATAAACAAAACAAAACCGACGAATATCCCTGTGTAATAGAGTGGTTCAAATAAAAGCCTTACTTAAAACACAACTTCTTCAATACCTTAAACTGCAAACTGATGAAAGTGCCGAATACTTGCCACGAGTGATTCAGAGGCTTGAAAACTGAAGTTACGGATGATGTCCACGCAGAGACAACTTCGGAAATGGAAAAGCCGAAGAGGCGTGGTCGAGAAGAAAGGCGTATACAGACGTCTCTTCGGATTACCCCACTTTTCAAAAGTTCTACTATAACGACTTCCATAAAATTCAAACATAACTCTATTAAACTCCGTTGAAATCTTTGGGGGATTAGAAAACATTGATTTTTAAAAGAATGAGCTTTTAGGTATTGCGAAATTAACGGGGTGTTTTTGACCATATTACAAACTTAGAGGATTTTTTTTGGTAATTTTCACTTATATTTATATCTTTTTATTTTTCATGCTTATTTAATATACTGACGCGTTTGGTACATTTTGATAACGGTTATTTTAGAGTTTTTCTTTCTTGTTTTTGAGTTCATTTGTATCATGGTTTTATTATTCGAAATTATTTTATTTTTGTTTTATGCCTTACAAAATGGTACGCTTGTTGATATAATTTCAGAAATTTTCTTTTACAAAAAATTGAAAACATATACTTATTATAATGTTAAAATTGAATTTTAATTGAATTTTAAATTAAAAAAAATTCTCAATGCAAAAATTTGCTAGATCGGTTGTGTTGTTTAAACTTTTAATTATGTATAATTTTACAACCAAAACAAAGTGCAATTGATAGATGGGTTGAGAATGAATTGAACTTCATTGGGGCAACAAGCCCATATAAATAAAAGAAGGTGTATACAAGAGAGGTATATACATATAAAATACAAAGTATATGTATAAGTGTTAATATAACTCTAACATCCCCCCTCAAACTCACGGTGGATCATGAACCGAGAGTTTGCTGACCAAAAACTGAAATCGGGAAATAGTGTGAGCCTTGGTGAGAAGATCAGCAATTTGCTGTGTAGAGGCAACGTAAGGAAGGAGAATACTACCAGCAAGATAATGATGACGAACAAAGTGAAGAGCGACCTCAAGATGCTTGGTACGCTTATGAAACACAGGATTGGCAGCAATTTTGATGGCACTCTGGTTATCACAGTAGATAGGAGAAGGGGCAGAGATGGAGACACCAAAGTCCATCAAAATTTGTCGTAACCAAAGAACTTCTTTTGCAGTAGAGGACATCGCACCATATTCAGCCTCAGCAGTGGAAAGAGCAACAGTAAATTGTTTCTTGCTTTTCAGATAAGAGAATCTCCAAGGAAAATGCAGAAACCAGTAGTAGATCGGCGATCAGAAGCATCACCAGCCCAATCAGCATCACAATAGGCGCGCAACGCAAGTGAAGATATGGCAGAGAAACGTAAAGATCGAGATATAGTGCCACGAAGATAGCGAAGAACTCGTAAAAGGGCAGCATAATGAGTAGAGCGAGGTGCACTGACAAACTGACTAAGAACACGGACAGCATATGCAATATCAGCCCTAGTGATGGTGAGGTAGACAAGAGCACCAACAAGTGCACGATAGCGAGTAGGATCAGGTAAAGGCTCACCATCAGAAGAGGATAGTCGATGATGCAGCTCAATAGGAGTAGGAGCAGTACGTGACGAGAAATACGAAGACGAAATTAGCAGTGATAGGAGAAAGGAGAAGGAGAAAGGGAAGAGATGTCTTGGGAGATGTTAGGAGAAGGTACAAAATTAGCATTGGTAGTGGAACTCGGGAGAATTATTGAGGGAAGGGAAGAAGACGGATGATCGGAAGACTGAAGAAAAGAAAGATTTGGTGAGGAAGAAGAGAAATAATGGGTATCTTCAAGAAAGGTGACGTGACGAGAAATACGAAGACGATGAGAACGAGGATCATAGCAGCGATAGCCCTTGTGTTCAGAGCTATAGCCAAGAAAAATGCACATTGCAGAACGAGGAGAGAGTTTGTGTCGTTTGACAGTAGGCAAAAGAACAAAACAGGTGCAACCGAATGTGCGAAGATGACCATAGGAGGGAGGAAAGGAGTAAAGACGCTCATAAGGTGTGGTGCCAGAGAGAGTGGAGGTAGGAGTACGATTGATAAGATAGATGGAGGTAAGAATGGCTTCAGCCCAGAAAGATTGAGGGACAGAAGAAGCAAAAAGAAGTGCACGTGCAATGTCGAGGATATGGCGATGTTTGCGCTCAGCAACACCATTTTGAGCAGGTGTGTAAGGACATGATTGCTGAGAGAGTGTGCCATGACTAGAGAGTAATGTTCGAAAAGATGTAGAGAGATACTTACGGGCTCCATCAGAACGAAAGATCTTAATGCGTTTACCAAACTGAGTATATATCATTTGCGCAAATTGAGAGTAAATGGTAAACGCCTCAGATCGGGAACGCATTAAATAAAGCCAAGTATTGCGCGAGAAATCATCAATAAAGGATATGTAATAGGAGAAACCACCTAGAGATGAGATGGGTGCAGGTCCCCAAATATCAGAATGAACAAGATCAAAAGTAGATTCGGAGATTGTTTCTCGTGAAGAGTAAGGCAGAGCAGTTGATTTAGCGAGTTTACAACTTATACATGGTTGTAAAGGAAGGGAAGAAACAAATCCAAGATTACCTGAACTTGTTAAAAGTTTCAGGCGATGACTAGACAAATGACGGAGGCGACTGTGCCAACGATCCAAAGAACATATAGAGACAGCAATAGCAGACGTGAAAAGATGAAGAGAATCTAAGTGATAGAGGCCGCCAACTCTACGACCGATCCCAATCCTCTGGCCTGTAAGATGATCCTACACAGTACAAGTAGAAGAGGAAAAAGTAAATGTAAGACCATGATCAGTGAGTTGGCTTACAGAAAGAAGGTTAAGAGCTAGGCCAGGAACATGATGGACATTAGGAATGTTAAATGAAGTGAACTGAAGACGATCACACTGCGTGACAGGATGAAGGCTCCCATCAGCAGTGCGAACACTGGAAAAAATAGAAGGCATGGAAATGGAGACGATGCTAGAAGTATCTGCAGTCATATGATGAGTAGCACCAGAATCTAAAATCCAAAGGGAAGAAGACATACCAGAGGCAACAAATATAGCAGATGAAGTGCTGGATGGCAGAGCGCGCTGCATAGCATGAATCTGTTCAGTGAGCTGAGCAACCTGAGATAGAATGTCAGCAGAGGAAGGAGAATCTGAAGCTGAGACAGAAGCAGCATGAGGGGAAGAGGCAGGAGTACGAGGCGGAGGGCGAGTCTGTGATGGCTGTTGATGCTGCTGGCGTTGCTGAAGCCTGAGACACTGACTCTTCATATGTCCAAGATGCTTGCAGTAATGACAAATAATAGAAGACCGAGAAGTGGGCGAGAAATTGGGAGCTGGTGGGGCCGGAGGCCCAGATAGAACTCGTGATGAACGTGGGGAAGTCATAGCCAGAACTGTGTCTGTAGGAAGAAGCCGCGGAGATAATGTGTTGAGACGAGTTTGTTCAGCAATAACACTACGAATGACGTCATCAAAAGATGGAAGTGGGTCCCGATTGAGCAGTTGACTGCGAACAGCCTCAAAATCAGGACGAAGACGCATCAGAAATTCGAAGGTGCGCTGTGTTTGCCGAGACTGATTACGAGTTTTGCAACATTTGCATGTTAAGCAAGTGGACCCCTCTAATGAATTAATCTGACGCCACAGGGACCGCAGGTCACTAACATACTCCCTGACGGAACGGTCACGTTGCTAAACGTGAGTAAGATCCTGCAAAATGGCATACTGACGAGCAAAGCTGGAATGCTCAAACATACGACGTAAGTGTTCCCACATTGCATGCGCGGTGGGAAGATGTCCAATCTCCATGCGAACATCAATCTCACAAGACTGACAGATAATGGTCATAGTACGATGATCAGCAAGTGTCCAGGATGAATCGGGGTTGGAAGGTTGGGGAGAAGTACCGTCTACATGGCCGAGCAAATCCATACCGAGTAAGACAATACGAACGGTAGTAAACCATTCTTTGTAGTTGGAACCATTTAATTTGATATCCACTGGAGCTAAGAAATGAGGAACAGAGGAAGATGAAGCCATTGTTGTTGTTGTTGTTTTTTTTTTTTTTTTGTGTTTTTTTTTGTTTTTTTTTATAATATATATAATAAAATATTTAAAGGAATAAAAGACAAGAGCAAAAACACAAAAGAAAGGTTAGAAGGTTGAATGGGTTCACGGGTGTATGGGAAAAAGTGTTGCGGTTCACGAGTTTGAGTGGTGACGGATTTGAATATTCCTGTCGGTGTTTGTTTTTTTTTTTTTATTTATTTTTGCAGAGTTCACCGGTATGGGTTTTCTTCTTTGGTGTGATGAATGGCGGCGAGCTGGCTGAAGTAGCAGGAGGCGGCAACACGAGTAGCTGAAGAGCCAAATGTGGATGAGGTGCTAAAACAGCAACAGCGGTAGCAAGTGGTGGTAGTTGTCGACGTCGATGTTGTGAGGGTTGGCAACGGCGACAACAGTAGTACTAGGCAACAGTAGTACTCGGCGTAGGAGAACAAACCTTTCACGCCCTTGTAGCTGAAGAAGAGGACTAGAGCAACAGCAGCAAGAGCAGCAATGGTCGGACAAGAAGACAAAACGGCAGCAACAACAAGAAAAAAAAATAGTAGGCTGTCGCCGGAGCTAGGAATGAGCTGAGAGGCTGTCGCCGGAGCAGATTACAAAGTCGACTTGACGGAGCAAAGGACAAAGGTCGACAAGGAAGAAACCCAGTCTGATACCATGATAGATGGGTTGAGAATGAATTGAACTTCATTGGGGCAACAAGCCCATATAAATAAAAGAAAGTGTATACAAGAGATGTATATACGTATAAAATACAAAGTATATGTATAAGTGTTAATATAACTCTAACAACAATTATTATTATTATTATTATTATTATTATTATTATTATTGAATAAAAAGTTTGAGTTGTCAAACTTCTGGGCAGACTGTGAAGTCATTGAGAGTAGAGATTAGCATAAGGCGAGTCCGGTTCCTTTCTATGAGGAAGAGGGAACAGTGATCCTTATTTTTTTCTCGGCTAGATTAGGTGAGGGGAAAAAACCCTCCGACCTTATACTACAACGATAATGAGGAAAACATTCCCACTCTTTGGGACAAAAAAAATCTTATTAATAATTATAAATATATTTAATAGTGGGTACATTGAAATATTAGAGTTTAATTATGCTTTGATAATGTTTACATTCCCACTGTTTTGTTTTGTTAAAGTTTTTTATTTTAATTATGTTAGAATTAACCTTATATCGTTGTTATTGTTAGTATTATATAAAATTTTATTTTCATTATCATCACTATTTTTTAAATAATATCATGACTTTAATTTATTAATTTTGTATATTTATTATTATATTATTTTTTGATTTCCATAAAGATGTCCGCGGGATGGAAATCATAGTTTTTCATGTAATACTGAATTCAGAGTAGGGATGAAAAATCTCTCTTTGAAACAGAGGAGTGAGTGGGGAGAAAATCTATATTCCGTCTGGTAGCTATTTCTATTTAGAGGGGAAGGGAGGGCAGGCTGAATTTTACTATATATATATATATATATATATATATATATATATATAATACCTTTGACTTCTCTCCTCTCTCGCTATACACATAGAAACATATATATCTATATATATCTTTTGAATTATATATATATGTCAAAACTTAGGGTGGTATTGAACCCCCCAGATCCCACTTAAAACCCCTATTGCAAGCAGGTATAATGATACACCAATTATGGTAATCTATCGACTATCAAAGAATTTATTAACCCGGTCAGATGTCACATGAGGTGATAAACATCCTACTATGTGTATACCCAAAAGATTGTATTAATAACAGTAAACTAACAAATCCTTTTACCATACAATCCTAGAGGGGAAATGTACAACATTTTCTAACTGAACTCATTTAAACAATAGTGTAAACAATGCTTTATCCCAAAAATAGCAATGAACAATATACTAGAGTACTGCTACAGTAGTCTATCAACCACTAAAGAATTTATTAACCCGGCAAATATCACATAGGGGGCGTTTGGATGGAGTTTTGACTCCCAAGGAATGGTAATGGGACTCCTTACACAACTCTTATCCCATGTTTGTTTGAGGGGAATGAATAGGACCAAGTAATGGTAAGCCCAATAGTAGAGGAGTCCCATTGATCCCAAATTTGGGGGTAATGTGATTCATGTGGGGTAAAATTACCTTTTTGCCCATCTATGGTTATTTATACAATAATTATCTATGGTTACTTATTAATTCATTATATATACAATAATTATTAAAGTTAATTGTTTCTTTAACTTAATAGTTATAATAATTTAAATTAATAATTATTATTATTTAAAATTATTTAAAATTCCATTTTTTAAAATTATAACGAATAATAATTATTCGTGTTTTAATTATACTTATACAATAATTATTAAAGTTAATTTTATAATTTAACTTAATAGTTATAATAATTTAAATTAATAATTATTATTATTAAAAATTATTTCTAATTCAATTATTTAAATTATAATAAATTAATAATTATTCCTATTTTTAATTATGCTTATACGATATTTATTTGTAGTTTCTTATTAATTCATTATCTTATATGATAATTACAACCATTAATTAACTAAAGGGCATATAAGTAATTTACATAGTTTCTCTCTCATACTTTTCCCCATTCCCAATACATATTCCTTCAAACCAAACATTGTTTTCTCATTCACCCTACTTCCATTCACCCTATTTCCATTCCCCCCATTTTCATTCCCCCATTCCCATTCCGTGATCCAAACGCACCCATAAGGTGATAAAACTTCCATGTATATGCCCAAAAATTTTTATAAACTAAACTGAACTAATAAATCCTTTTACCATTCAACCCGGGAGGGAAAAATATGACACATTCTATAGAGGACTAATTTGACTCATTTAAACAATACGGTAAACATTACTTTGGTATAAAAATAATGATGACCAATAAGGTATATTACCACTACAATACTGCTACAATATTTTGACCATGCTTTGTTGGACTACTAGTGGCTTTACAGCGTGCAATTTCAACGCTAAAGACATTTTGATTACATAATTTATGGTGGACGAGAGAAAAATAAATAATTTAAATTAAAGGAATACAAAATTAAAAAAAAATAAAAAGAAAAATTCTGTGTCACCTTTCAAGAGAATATAATAGTTGTATTCATTCAGAGTGAGCACACTCAATCTAGCAGCTCAAAACCTTTTCATTACATGAACTTTAACAAGTTAACAAAAATAACCACCATTTTTTGTCTTTTGAAATTAAATAAGAAAAAAAGGACTTTTATTTGAGAACTTTGGAGCGCTATAAGACAAGAATTTCCCAATTTTGGGGTTAGATACAAACTTAACTACTAAGTTTTAAGAGCCTACTCTCAATGGTCCCATCCAATCACAACCCTTTTGCTTAAAAACACAGTAACCAAACTTCACTGATTATCATTTTTTTATTAAATATATTTTTTTAATTATTTTGAAAATAAAATGGTGCTTTGCCTCATCACAAAAGGGAACAAAATGAGTCAGTATGCAAACTAAACCACCAAACCCTCCCACCTTTTATTTTTATTCCCAAAATGCCCCATCATCTCATCATCATCATCATCATCATCATCATCATCATCTTCATCATCTATACAAATCTTATTCCCAAAATACACCTCTGACCATTAAAAAAACTCGTACTAAATTTTCGTTTTCCTGTATTTACGTATATATGGCACACAAAAGAGAAAAAAAAAAAGGGGGAAAAAGAAAGAAAGGATGAAGATTAGGGATTCAAGGGTACCAGGTGAAGAGGTAGTGGGCGGAGATGAGCGAGCTGAAGGCGAGGGGGAAGAAGGTGAGGAAGGACATGGCGATGGAGCTGCTCGCGCGCTTCGTGAACGCATCGCTGCCGAAGCTCGTCACCCAATCGTTGTTCCTCGTCGCCGCCGACGATGACGCCGACATCAGAAGGTAAGCCAGTGCCTGCAGGGGGGCATTCCGGGAATCAGATTCGTCTATAATCATTTAACCACCACCCATTACAAAAGGATTTCTATTTTATTTGTCACTTACGGGTTCGCCCCATGAAAACCTCAAAATTCATTATATGTGTAGAAACTTAAAAAGGATATATTTATAAAATTTTAGTTGTTTCTGGGGGTGCGAACGCAAATCACGACTCTAAACAAACCAAAAATGCTTTGAAGGATGATAGATTCGAATGTTTCCCAGTACTGTCACGAAATCTCAAACTTTTTTACGGTACCTTAATAATTTAATTATTCAAAGGAATATTATCATTATAAAAAAAAGCTAGATTTGTCATATATATATATATATATATTATTGGCAAAAAGACCAAAACTTTTAAACAGAAACCGCACAATATATATATGCTCACACTAATTTTTTTTTTCTAATTTAGTGATCCTCAGGGATGCATTTGTAAAAGATAAAAAACTATATATATATTTCCCAGCACCGCAGCCTTTCTTTTATAATTTCATAATCTTAAAGGATTTAATCAAAAGAGAACTTGATTTTTTTATATAGACCCCCGTATAATTTGAATATAAAAAGGCCCAAACTTTTGAATATAAAAACCAAAAAGATTCACCTGATCCAGGGCAAGATCGAAGTAGAGGTTGATCGGAGGGTGGATAATACTCTTCTTTTTAATCACAAGGTGGAGATGCGCGCACAACTGGATTCCCGAATACACAAACACAATCACATTCACCGAAACAAAGTACCTGAAACCAATATATATAAATAAGCCCGGGCTTTCTACATAAGTCCAACGCTTCAAAAATTTTAACAAACTTATCACAATTATAATTAATGCTTTTTTGAAGGGCGTATTCAAAAGAATATATTTATATATATAGTCACGAGCCGTGCACGTGAAAACGAGACTTCCCGCCGACCAGGCAACGGCGGGGACCTTGTTGGGGGGCGGGGGACTTCGCCGTAATATTCCCAAAATACCCCTATGAGATCGAAAAATTTTGAAATTTTTTTTATTTGGATTTTGTGGGATGGAAATTGAAGAGAAGGGGCGTACTTGTATTCAACGTAGCGATCAAATGAGTCGCCGGCCCAACCTTGAGTCTTATCCGATGCCATCAGCGAGAAAGCGATCAAGCTCAAAGCGCCCGCCACCGCCCTCAGCGCTACCGCCGTCCTCCGCAACGCCAAAGCCAATCGGTCTCTTTGGAGAATCCCCGACACGGCGCGTGACTCAGTTTGCACTCCCCTGGTAACGCTGGCGTCTCCGGCGGTGACGCAGCTGTCGAGTTTGGTGGGCACGTCGAGGCGGGTATCGGCTGGCTTCTCCGGAGGGGCAGGGAGGGGAAGGGGGCCGATTGCGTCTTGGTAGGGCGGTGATCGCGGGGGAGAAGCCATGGATGGGATGGCAGGAGAGGGAGAGAGAGAGAGAAGGGGGGATTTGAGGACCGCGCCGCGTGAGAAGTGAAAGGGATTCGGAGGAGGAGAGAGAGAGGAGAGGGCCCGAGTGGTTGTTCGATTGGAGGTAAAGAATTTTGGGAAAAGTATGAGTGAGGGTTTTAGAAAGTGAAGAACAGCGTGTGAGTCTTTGCCAAAAGATCCCTCCTTTCATTTCATTAATTTTTAATAGATTTCATAATGCGTATATGTTTTCTTCTTTTTTCTTTAAAAAAAAAGAAATTAATAATTAATAGGGAAAATTACATCTTAAAACCTGCGGTTTAACTTTTGATTCACCACTAGCCTTTCATGTTCATATTTTATTAATCAAACCTTGTACTTCTTCAGAACTTGTTGATCTTCACCTACTATATATATATATATATATATATATATATATTTTTTTTTTTTTAATTTTTCTGTCAGGCAGTCATCACCAACTAAGTCAACTAAGATTTCTTTTTGTTTAATACAATTAAAATGATTATAGTTTTCTGGGTAATGATTTTGCCCATATCGATGCCCTCTTAATAATGATGTGGTCATATGAAAGAGAAAATACGAATTATAATAAATTGTAAATAATTGTTTTTTAAAAATATTCTGAATTAGTGGGAGTTCAACTTCGTAACCGATTCTTCTAACTGACACTAATTTTAAATATATTTAATTTGAATTTTTCCTAAAATTTGGGAGAGGCGTGGTGAAGGAATTCCTAGTTCCAAAATGTTATGTAATGTTTTTAAAAGAAATATTTTTATTTCTCACTTTGTTTTCATTAATAGTGACTAATTTTTTTTAATAAACAGTGAGTAATTTTCCTAACACATCAAAATATTGTTCAAATACATCAATTTTCAGTTCAGATAATATTATTTGCACAAGAGATCCAGCAACTTGGGTGAAATAACTTGTTTTACCTATAAAATTATAGAATCAAGTACATATTGCTTTTCAATGATATGGCACGATGTGTCAAAGGGAGACTTTTAAGAGAAATTCACCTAAATATGAGATGGTTGATAAATGTGGGGACACCAAGCACATAATAATCCTTCTCACTGTAGGGCACCAAGCACATAACATGAACCAGTTTGCAGAACATTGTAAGAGCTTCGGTCAAGCTAAATAGAAACATGGTACCCCAGCCAAGGACCAACCTTCTGATCAATTTATTCATACACAGTTTCATGATCCTATGGCCTTTCAAATAAGGCCAGGCCCTGCCCGGTTTGTCTGATAACTATGTATTATATCACAATTAATCAGTTAATCTGAGGATGACTTGTTAAACAATGCTTCGACAAAGCACAGAAAACAAAATAAATAAAAAAAAAAAAAGAAACTTTGGATTAAGCCTGTTCAGGAATAAAAACAAGATGGCCCGTGCCAGTTCACAGGTGGAGTAAGAATAAAGAGAGCTGAAACTTCAAATCTGGGTTGCAAGCACATTTTTGACTGCTTGCTGGAGGAAAAATGGTATCTGCATCATTGTCATCAGAGATGAAAAATTTGCTAAAAGGACTACCATGGTCAGCTCCTGCTCCCTAAACAAGAGCTTGTAGTTATGTTAACAAGAGCTATTTCAATTTGCTGGCAAAAATTGATAGGAAACAGACCTAAAGAATGCAAACCCAAAAAAAACCGCAAAATGTTATATCAGAGAGAGCATGCACTTGTGCAAACACTAAACTGTGAGATTGAGAGAACCTGATTGACAACATTTACCAACTCATGAATTATGCAGGCAAACATGCACATCAATGACCATTGATATGATCGACAACAATGACACATGGTGTGACCGGGCATACTGAAGTTGCCGGGGCATGAGAAACAACCAAACCCTCATCTCCGTATTCCTGAGCTCCATTGTCACTGCCATCAGCATTTGCATTCTCTGTGCGGACAGGGCGGAGAAGCCCCTGCAAACGGACACGGTAGCTCTGACCTCCAGTTTGTGTCTGCACATATCTTGTGGTTGCTGTAGTCACTTCACTGGCTGAGGCCCGTTCTGAGTCTAGCCGAATATTTGAAAGGGCACTTAGATCAAGGTTGGGGAATACAGAACATCGACACCTGGGGCATTTCACATTCAGGCGCAGCCACTGGTCAATGCACTCAACATGGAAGTTATGGGCACATGGGAGGCCCCGTACCTGCAAATAAATCATGTTAACACTTGTATGTTTGACATGTACAATAACTAAAGAAGGAATCATGTAGATTGAAGATGTTTTCAGTTTTCAATTTAGCACTCTGGCAGGTGTAAGAAAGAATCTGCCCGACAGGATAGCAAGACAAATCGTCAAAATCTTTGTAAGAAACTTGATTTTCTTTTACCTCATTCCCCACACGGAACTCTTCAAGACAAATAGGGCATTCACTGCAATCTGTTGGAACAGCTTTCAGCATGAATTTGGGAAGTTCTTGAATTAGAGCCTCAACTGCTTCCCTCTGTTAAAGAGTATTGACCATTACTCCATTACCCGGTGATAATATAAGGCACAACAAGAAGCACATTATAAATTAGCTAAATAATTGTTTCATATTCCAAAAGATTGTAGTATATGCAAATTATAGATAAATTCAGTAAAAATTTCTCTAGAATACATAAGGTTCATCACTGAGCCATTAATTGTACGCAAAATGTTATTCCACCTCACTTGATAGGATTGGTTTATGCCAGCTTATGACTAGTGCTAAAGCATACAGTCAAGGTTGATTGAGCAACAGCGACTCCGGTGATACTGTTCAAAACTCTGTAGGTCAAATTTTTCACACCCACCTAGTGAAGACGGAATATCTTCCCTATTCAAAGAGTGATCCTCAGTGAAGATGGAAACAAAACTGAGCAGACGCATATTCTACCTTCTGGCATGAGTAGGCGATTGGAAGATTCATTATCCAAAACATAGTTTAGTTTATCTGGTTCACTTATTTTACTTTGTTATGCCCACTGCCCATTAACAAGAGCTCAAACCACCAGTATCATGAAAAGTAGTGGCCAAAGAGACTAATGATATTTAAACTAAAAATATAATTAAATATCAGTGACAACAACTTAGTGCTTCTTAAAAATGATTACCTGGGTTGCTGTCAGGTAAAGGCCTGGGTGATAAGCGGTTTCTTGACCCATTACTCTCATTTCTTGCCCAGCAGCTTCGAAGGCCCAGTCAGGTACACGGATCATGTCAACTAAGACCTGAAATGGAAATAGATATATCACTAACATAACAGAGATAATACTGGGAATAAACATGACAATGTTCAAAAACAATAAAACTACCAGATCTGACTATCACCAGATCTAAAGATCTAAAACCAGGCAGTCTAATTAGAAATAAACACCTTCAATGATTGCTAATGAAAATCACAATATATATATTAGTAACACAACAAAAAATATTTTCTGATGATACATGCCCAGTAATCTGCATTAGTATGGTGGCAAGTAAGCTATGGTACCCACTCAGACTATGAGGATTTGCAAAACCTATTCCAAAGGGAATCAATTTGATGTTCTTTGCAGAGAAAAAAAGCTTCTTAATGAAACGCCCTTTGCATTGTAAGAATGAGATATCCTAGTATAAATTGAATCATATGTTAATAGGCATCTTTAATATAAATGCAAAACCAAGAGGTGTAAACCCTACCCCATACTCCGATATGGGAATCCCTTGTTGAGCACGCTGCAAATGTGCTTGTCTCCGTGTTAGCCACTGCATATAAAAGTCAAATATTACTTAAGTAGGAACATAAACATCTTTGTGTCCAAATTTTATGCCAAAACAACCAAGAAGAACCAGATATTTGAAACATTCAAAAACGCAATACATATATATACACTTATGATGGCAAAGGACCAGTGTAAATCATAAAAAATATAATTTGGGTTTTAATTGCTCAGTAATCACCACAGAATGTGGATGCCCAATGGGACAGTAACACAATGCCATTAAATAAGAGCTTCTAGATCAATGAAAGTGACTTAGATATCAAATATTCAGAAGAGAACAGTATTATCTTATAGACAAAAACAATTGTTAAATCACCAAAAACACTTACTACGCCACACATTATGAGCTTATGAGATTCAAAATTTATTGACTTGAGAACAAACAAAGGATAATTGAAGCAAATCTTTCCAAAATTCAAAGTATTGGAATATGAAAGTTAGCCACTTCTATAGTTTGGATAAGGCCACAATGTCATGGTAATGTACTTCCAACAAATACAAATTTACTCTCATACTCAATACAATGTTCTATAATAACATAACACATTTCCCTGATAAAGAGAAACTTGACAAATAGGAACAAGACAATTCTCTTTAGAATCATATTTTTAAGGACAATTCTGTACAAATGTTCCAACTACTCAAAAAGATAACATCAGAATGACATTGTTAATGACCAGGAATAAAAAAAGAGTCAACGAAAATTTTAAGAGCATGGCAAACCCTCTGGAATGACCATAACAGAAACTGCAAAGTTTAAGGCACAACAAACCTTCCCAATACACATGCATGCAATGCAAACCAGTCCACAGTAGCTGAAGAGCAACCAAATCAGAAAACCCCATTTTTGACCTTCCTCAGGCAACTGCATACATAGAAACATAAAGTATTCAGAACCCAGAATGTATGTTGTCAAGTACAGAAAGAAACTTGAAAAGAACAGAAAACTTACACAGCTTCTTGCATTGGTAAACCATATTGTGCCAATCACTGTCCAAACCCATAGAAAAGGATAAAGCAAAAGAATAAGGATGGAGAGGACCACAATTCTTCCACAAAATGGAGCATATCTCTGTTGCCACCCAAGATCTCTACAAAAGACATTTAATGTTAAATGAGAACACTTCCCATAGCACACTGAAAACAAGCATGATTTCTGCAATGCATTGAGGCTAATCTCACAATAACCAGACCACCAGGTGGATAATGGCTTTGTGTTGTCCTGCCCCCAACTTATCATTGCTATCACATAAATAGAAGCAAAACACTAGCATAAGAAAAATATGAAATAATATATAGAAACTCTATGCAACATTGGGTTCATAATTCATTCTATTTACAGGTAGAATTTATAAAATTTTAAGAAAACAATTAAATGAAAAGAGTGAATAAAACAGACAAAATATATGGGTTATATATATATATATATATATATATATATATAGGTCAACATTAAAGAACCACATGATTTAATTTGTCAATTATTTTCACAAATGAATTAATTTATCTGCGCAGAGGCAGAGACTGTAGATGAACAATGATTCTAGCATATGACATTCTATGGCTAACAAAAAGAAAATGATGATGGCCAACATTGATGGAAGGGGATGTTTCAAATATCCAAACCCTAATAACATAGCCATGGGCATCCCTGAGAGGTCAACCTTAAAGAACTACATAATTTAATTTGTCTATTATTTTTTCAATGAATTAATTTATCTCCTTAGAGCCAGAGACTGTAGACGAACAATGATTTTAGCATATGACATTCTATGCCCAACAAAAAGAAAATGAAGGTGGAAAACTTCAGCATGCCTACATTCAAGAGAGCAAAAAAACCTTAAAAAAGGGCTAAAATAAGAATCCTTACAATCCCATTCCTGCTGCAAGGCCATTGTCCACAAACATAAGCAACCGGAAGATGAATACTGTTGTATAGTCAACCTATCAAGAGATCTATGTATAAGTTCATATCCCAAATAAATAAATAAAAATCAGTAAAACAGCAAAAGGCTTACAAACTCACCACAATCCATATATGCAGTGGATGCTTGCATAAATGGTAGCGCTTCCAGTTGATAGAAACAATGATTCTAAACGGCATGCATCAAGAAACACACCAAATTACAAACTAAGAAAAATAATCAAGACGCGTTGTAAATACTAAAAAGATAAAAAAAGAGAAATTCACTTCAAAGGGGTAACAAGATAATGGATGAAGGAAGATACATGCTGGTCGCGAGCATGGATAGGAAGAAGCCATCATACCTGAAATCAAACAAGAAAATAACCAAGAAAACACAAATCATTCCAAAATACAAATTTCCATCAAGAGATTCAAGCGAAAAAGAATGAATCCTACCACTTAAAATCAACCCCCCTCATTGAAATGGGGCTTATGGCATCTAATACCCTAGATTCACTTCACGACAGGCTCTCCATTCCGGTAATCTAGCAAGAAATCATCGTCCACTCATCTGAATATCTCGATTTGAGCATCAAAATCGAGAATTTCAGCCGAATTCCTTCCCAATGGAGGAATCGAGAGAGAGAGCACTGAGAGGACTGGTTTAGTGAGGAACGACGGTTAGAGCTTCTTGATATTGGTGTTAATAGCTAGAGTTTTTGCATATACACCCATAAAAAAGCCTCATATTTGTGTGTATATGAATTATATTAATGTTGTTTTTGCATATAAAACCATAAAAACCTCATATTTGTAGACTATTTGCATATAAGCCATAGTAAGTTTGATATTTGCACATATACCCACTCCTTCAAATTTAATTAAATTACTTTTATTTCTGCTGTGGCCTGTGTATCATGCAAAATCTTGTTTTCAAGGGATATATCTGCACATATGTGTGTCATTGTGAATTTTGCAGCGGTATTGACAAGATAATGGGCTTTTTTTCTTTCATATTATAATTTATTTTAATTTTGAAAACTATTGATATGAAGAGTTTCCATTAAATTAAATACATGAACAAATTTTAATGCTTTAGATTATGAGAATTTCATTCTGAAAATTGGATAACCAAGCTGACTTCCTGTCCATTTCCTAAGTGATTCTTCATATACTGCATTGGCAAATCTTGCTTTCTACATAGATCCTTTTTTTTTTGGAGAAAAAAAGGCCTGCCATTTCTCCCATGATTTAATATTTGGTCCTTTTTCATATTATCAAAATAAATTTATTTAAATATTATTTAAATAATATTTGGTCCTTTTTTTTCATATTAACAAAATATACATAAAACAGACAATCATCAGCATGCTCTTCAACATCATGAGCATCATGCTAAAGAAATTATCATCATCGCTGTAAACCCTGTCAAGAAAAAAAGACACCCCACATCAATAATCTGTACATAAAGCTCTTACATATAATATACTTTTCTATACACATTATTAATTTGTCAAATTCATCCATTAAAGCATCTTTGAGCTTTCAAGAAACCTTTGCATTCTCTTTCTTTAAAACCCAAAGATTTCCAAACCCACATAAAGTATGTGGGCATGACCCTGTTACACCCACTTAGAAAGCGTTAAAGAAGATGGAACCAATTAATTCCTACCAACTTTTTAAAGCATTGGTTCTTAGTGGAGAAGCAAGTAAATCATCCACTAATAGAAGTTAGAATCAATGCTAAATGGCCACTATATGAACCCTTTATGCCTTAAAAAGATAACCTTGCCTCATAAGATCTTTGACTTTGTTGCTAGTTTAATGTGAGTTTATCTCCTATTTTTTTTTCATCAGAGTGATCTTACAATATGATATGGATCAAACTCACTAGATTGAATTTATGATGATGAATCAGCAATTACTTCTAATTATTAAGGAGCAAAGGTCGAACAGGTTGGTAGACCATTGGTAGGAATTATTAACGCAAGAACATTGATGTTGATTAATAATTAAAATGTTCTTAAACAGGTGCCAAGGTGGGTGTGATAATGAATAATTGAGTAACTAAGATGATACGATGATCACAAGTATAATTCCAATACCAAAACAGTAAAGGGAGTTAATTAAGTAGACCAGTTAACCGAACTCTGTAGCAATTATCTCACAGGGCAATGCTTTTCTAAATAAAGTAGCCAATAGATATCATCAACATAATGCTTATTTATTTATTTATTTATTCATTTATTTATTTAATAGATGGAAAAATTCAAGCACATTAAAACACATACCTTAACTCACCAGTCAAACACAACCTATGTAACATAAAAATATCAGCATATCACAAAAGGGCATTAATTGTCTAAGTAGTTGACAAAATTTGAAACACTAGCAAGGCAATTGAAACAGGTGTAGATTATAGTGTGTTTAATCAAAGAAAAATAAATTTTGATCCTATGAACTGGGTGGGCTTTGGTTATGGACAGATGATGCAGATGTGAACAATATAACAAGAGTATCGGACGAATGCAGTTTATGATTATTATTCACTGTCAGGGACTTTGTTTCCCAGAGTTCTTGAAAGTTGAAGCTACCATAAGCAACCGACAGTCAGCAGTTCTATGCTAATACTTGAGAACATGTAAAGTTTGGGGCTGTACCTTGTATGCATCTGTGCATTGCTTGTGCATTATCTCTTTGATACTTAGTTGCTCGAGTGTGGTTCCCAACTGAGATGAAGTTAAGAAAGTCATTGCAAGTAAGATTTACAAAGCAAAAAATGGTCATTAAAACTAATGTGGTAGTTCATAAATTGAAACTGTTATACATATCTCAGTTGGCTTAACAGCAAAAAAATATAAGAGCTGTCATACATTAAACTTAAACTGAACTTCAGAAACGAGGGAACGGATTATGTTGGTAGCTGTACAAGGTGTAGATTTCTTCAGGCTTGAGGGGGCATCAAGTGCACTTAGGAGGATTTGCACACTTATAAACAGCGGAAGCAGGTTGCTTGTATGTTGGTATGCTCATGGGATCCACAAGTCTGACCTCACCAGGGCCAAATGAGAGATCCATGTGTCTGTCCATAAAAGTAACAGAGATCACACTAAGTTTATGATCATAGCCATTTCAAATAGATAACACTCCAGTGGGTGTACTCATTGCCACATTTAGAGAAAAGAAAAGGTGCATTTAAGAGTACACTATTCAAGAGAAATATTGAGATGTTCAAAATCAGGAACTAGACTACTGTAGAACATAAACACACACAAAAAACCTAATAATCAAGAAGAATTTATTATTGTTGTTTTAATGGCACAAAAAGGTCATAAATTGTTTGTAAAGATTGTGAATTCATGTAAAGTTAGCTGTTTAACATTTAATAAGAAAAACAAGTGACCAATCACTAGAAGAGACAGTATTGGAGATTTAAATGAGCATAGCAACAAGAATGGTGGTGAGAAGAGAGATTTTGCTGTTTCTAATCTATTTGATTCTGAAGCTGGTTACAGACAAGGCAGGGGATACTTTTGAACCCATTGGATTAAAGAATACCATACAAAGGGAATCCATTGATAAGAGTTCAGTGAAGCCAGAAAAATTAGAGTTAAAAATGAAAACATAAAAACTAAGTTCCATTTTTTTCAGGATGTGCTAATAATGTTCTAATGCTAGAATTCTTTAATGCTTAATGCAGTATTAAGCAACAGTGATCTCATAATTAATTGAATTGTGACCAAAGGTTGATAAAAGCAAGCACTCAATAGCAACTTAAAAAAAAGGTTAGTCAAGGAATACTTGAAATAGGAAGTATTGCCAGTGAACATTGGTAGAAGACAGAAGCATGCATAAGAAAAATACAAAGTAGGCAGATGATTTAGCAAGAAGTTGTGATAAATTATTAGGTGAAGGTAGGATATGGCAGCAGGGCTACCTGCGAAAATCAAGCCCTGTTAAGCCAGCTTGTAGAATTGTTAAATTGTCTGAATCTGGTGAGACAATAATTATAGTATTTCCAAAGTACTGAGTCTCTAGTATAGACATAAGCTGCGTCACTCTGACAAACACATCTGCTACACTCTCATTTGGTGTCCCATCGCCAAAAGCAGGTGGCTTGTTGTTTGGCGAAATCTTATCAGATTCATATATCTGTACTAATATCTTAAGATAAGAATCACAAAAATGAACAAGAAACTCAAGAATTAATTAATGAATTATTGTGCAACATGGGTGTGAAGTCAAAGTCACAATTGCCACTACAATCAACAACAGTTCTCACTTACATGGTAACTAATGGACCCATCAATTCATTATGACCGTCACAACATACTCTAAAAGCACAAATCTTCACTTTAAGGCATAGTATTCCGCATAGTTTAATTCATATCCAGGTGTATACACACACATAACTGTTTTGATTTTCTCAATTTTCCATAGATAAATCATTTCCAAACGTTATGCTGGATAGATCTAAAGTAAATGAGTTAAAAAAAAAAAGATTATAATGTATAATAACGCATGTAGATACTAAATTATAGAAGAGTATGATTAACTCAATGTATAAAACTTTTCATTTCAATATTTAGCAAAGACTTGGACTTTAGATCCCATTAACCACAAGTTTCAATCATAATGCATTATCTTTAAGCACTAGAATTGACGAAATTACATCAACATTTCTAATCTTAGGAGTAAAGAAAAAGGTATGAGTCATGAAGTTTGTATAGATATTAAAAAATTATTGATACATGAACCAAACTGTACAGAATTTTTAGTTATGGAAAAATGAAAAAACTTTCAACACAAGTTTCTTTCAACTCCCCAACAAGGTTGAAATTTGAGATTATTCCAACGCACTTTATTCCAGTAAGATAATGCTTTTATCTACACTAAAATAGAATTGGGAGGATTCTTGTGCAGAGAAGAACATGGATTAAATATTTAAAAAGCATCTGCCTGCAAGACAATTGTGTTTCATCAACAGCTATTCACAGATTTGAGATACAATTGTTTCCAAACCATCATTTGCCTTTTGTCACTAGTTTAACAACAACAGCAGCAGCAGCAACAACACCAACAACAACAAAGAAAAAAAAATCATATTCAAAGAATAATCTCTCTCAAATTATACCTCAGCAATTGAATCTAAGCTCTTTCCCTCATAGGCTCCCAAACCACGTGCATCCAGAAAGCTGTATTCTGGAACTATCCGACTGCAACGTAGAACAGAAAAAATATTTCCTTTCTACAACAAAATGAAATTTTAAGCCAAAATACTACAAAATCATTACAGAAATCTCGCCTGAATGTTCCTATAAAAAAGAAGTTGCAAAGCTAAAACAAATTCAACTAATGAAATCAATATGTCAATTTGCTTGTCATTATAATCATTCCATTCAGTCAAAATTGAATCAATTGCATGATTTTCAAAATTCACATTCGAAACAAACTATTATACGGAGAAGCAATAGCACCTTCGATCGACTCCATTGAGAGAGGCAATGATCTCAGCGGCCTGGTACGACCTCTGAGTGATGGAGGGCCAAATCCAGCAGCCACCGTCACAAGCGCCCAAGCGCTGGAGCTCTAGCGCTGACTTCGCACTCTGGAGAGCCCCCTCCGCCGAGAGCCCACTGTCTACGGATGTCTTAGCGACGGGGTTGGTGTTCAATACCCCCCGCTTCTCGTACTCCGATTCCCCAGCCCGCACCAAGAAATACCGGTTGATGAGACGGGAAGGGGGCATCTGGATGAGACCACGAGCGTGAACATGAGTGGCACTGGGGTGGAAGAGGAGGAAAATGGGGGCGGCCAGGGAGAGAAGGAGGCGCCGCCGCCGCCGGAGATGAGGAGGTGGGAGCGGCGGCGAGGATGGTAAGGTGAACATGAATTTTATTTTTATTTTTTTAAATTGTGCGGGTGCTTCGTGTTGCCACGTATTAAGATATAGGAGAGTTTTGAAAATAAAATTTTATATGTAATATATATATATATATAGACACAGAATTTTTTTGAGTGATCATCCTACAATGCCATTATATCACTTTGAGCGTAAACTTTTAATTCATATTAAAATGAGCATTAAGTTTAATTTAATTTTACAGATAGGGTAATTGGGAATTTCCGGTGAAGAGTTAGTGATGTGAAACTGAAAAGTGCTAGTAATATGAAAATTAGAAAGTCTGCATGGACACCACCAAATCCCACATCATATGAGAAGGTGAAAGCCGCCGCATCATCAACTTATACACGTGGGTTCAATGATTTAAAAAACCATGTATACAAATCATTAGCCATGCATACAACAGTCATGTGACTGTCTGACTAATAGAAGTTAACTTTTTGACGTTTTGCTTTTATTTTTAATTCTTAAAATTTATATTTTTTTTTTACCATAAATAACTCACTTCAATCTCCAATTTGCTCACACTCAATTGCTCTCAAATCTCCATCTCTAATTCTCTCTTAAAGTTCCAATCTTGTTCTCTAAATTCTCATATACTCAATATATTTTATATTATTAATTTAGTTCTGTAATTTAATTTCCATTAATACTCTTAATTGTTTTTCCCCTCCACCATTTTTCTATCAATTTTTTATTACTTATGCTTTCTTTCTCTTTAATTTCTTAGTTATTTATAATTTTTTTTATGTTAAAAAAATAGCAAGCTCCATAAGTGGTTTTGATGAGACACAATATTTTGATCGTGATCACGATATGCCAATAGAACATTCAACTCAAGAAAATGAAGACAATCCACCACTGTCATTACAACCGCAATGAGAGGCAAGTGGGAGAGCTTCAAACTCCGACATTTTCAAAATTCATTTCAAAAAGACGCTAAAAAAGAATAGCAAGTTTGTTGTTTTTTATAATTATTGCAATAAAATTTACAAATATTCTAAAGGAGGTGACTATAGGACTTTTACCATACATTTGTAAGCAAAGCATCTATTAAAGATTGGATTGAGCAAAGTACAATCCAAATGACCGAGTTTGCTTCTCTTTCTAACATTACTCAATTATTTCGTTATAATGAAATGGAATATAGAACTGGATTAGTTTCGATGGTTGCTATTGATTATTTATCTTTAGCTTCGGTGAAAAATGGAGTTTTACTAATTTTTGTCAGAATTATGTAAATCCTAGTTTTAAAAAAATTCCTTGAAATACTTTGAAAAGATATTTTTTGAAATTATATAAACAACGTAAAGGTGAATTAATACAATGTTTTCAAAACAACAAATTTCATGTTTCTCTTTGTAGTAATATTTGGAGTGATCATAATTCTATGGGTTTAACTTGTTATTGGGTTGATGAAAATAATGTTTTACAAAAACGATTACTTGCATATAGATGTTTTGATGATATGCACACCGTTGAAAATATATGTAAAATGATTTTAGATATTTTGCAAGAATATAGATTGGTTAATAGAGTTTTTTTCAATTTCTTTTGATAATGCATCAGCTAATATCGTTTCCATTTTCGAGTAAAAAGAAACTGTCAATTGAATTTTGATGGAACATGTTTTCATATATGTTGCGCACGCCATATTTTAAATTTATGTGTACAAGATGCTTTAGCTAATGAACTCAATCAACATATATCTCCAATAAAGAAAGTAATTTCATATACTTAGATGCATCCACAAGTTATGAAAGAATGGGGAAAGTTTTGTAAACAAAATGGAATGAAACCAAAACGTTTTTCAAAAGATGTTTCTACCCGTTGGAATTCGACATTTTAATTACTTGATCAATCTTATAAGTATAGAAATTTATTGTGTTCTTTTGCATCTACTTATATTAAACAACATACTGTTTTGCCAACACAATGGGAAATATGTTCAACTATTTTAGATATTTTTTGTGTTTTTAATAATGCTACTCATACATTTAGTAGTGTATACAAACCAACTTCTCAACAATTTTTAATTGAAGCCATAAATACTAGTGGTGTTTTAATATAGTGACTCAAACATCCTCTTATTTATTATGTGATTTATGGCATGAGAGAAAAATGGTTGCTTTATTATAAAACTATTCCCAGTAGTTATCTTACTACTATGGTGTTTTATCCTGTATTTAAATTTGAAGGTTTAATAGATATGTTGAACACTTATTATTTTGATTTGTTGAATTTAATGCCGAAGATATTGATGTAATATTAATAGTTAGTTGAATTAGAACTTTGTGTAATGAGTTATGTGAGGCACTTGCTTTCTTTTTTCTTCTCATGATGAACAAGCGGGGCCTCCACTACCTCCACCCTCCTCGAAATTCACTATATGGGGTAACAAAAGTTTAGAAAAGAGGAAGAGACCTAGAACATCCGACTCCTATTCGGAGCTCGAAATATATCTAACCACAGTTTTTGAGTTCGGTGATAATGCAGGTCCAAATTCCAATTTTGGAATGATAGAGTAGGACACAGAGACTTTCTCTACTTTAACCAATATTGTTAAACAACTCCTTGCAGTTCCCACCTCAACGCTACAATTGAACAAACATTTAATAATGGAGGTAACATTTTAGATGAAAGAATATCAAGGTTAGGTTCACAATCATTGAAAGCGCATGCTTGCCTCGATGATTGGGAAAGAGCTTAATTACGAAGTTAAGATGATCTTATACATTCATCATTATCAGACGAGTGGGTAAATGATGGCTCTGGTACAACAATAGCGGCTTCCAATTCCAACTCCTCTAATGATGTAGCAGACAATTAGCCATTTCAGAAAAGTGGGAAATATGTATAATAAAAATAAAAAAACTATGTGGGCTTTGATTTCTCCATACCCCAAGAGAATACGTAGACAACTTAATATAATTAAGTTAAAACCCTTTATTTATTTTTATTTCTTTTTCTTTTGTACGTTTTTTTGCAAATTATTGTTTTGAATTAATACTTTTATTTTTTTCATAAAATATTATATTAAATTAATTCTTGTATTTTTGTAAAAAATATTATGCTTTTTCCCTACTTATTTCATGATTTGTATTCATTTTAATTTGAAATATTGGATTATTTGGTTTAACAAAAAAATAAAATTAAAAAAAAAAGAACCAAACCGTATGCACAGCCAAACCTGAATTGGAATCGGAATCGAACCGCAATCAAACAGCCAAAAACCTTGCCTATAGGCCATTAGGTTCCGGTTTAAGATTTATTTAAATCGGAACCAACAGTTCCTAAACCATAGTTACATCTATTGTGACATATGCATCTATTCAAGGATGAAGGTTGGTTATGTTAGAAAATTAGTTGGTATGGAGGTCGCAGGTGATTTCCCAAAATCTATTGTATTACAAGAGAACAAATTGGAATATACTCCACTAACAAGTAGTTTATGAGTGAAGACCTAAGATTGCGTCTGGTACATAGAAAAATACCCAACTTTCCCGGGAAAGTAACACAAGAAATCCCTATAGTATGTTTGATAGATTTTTTTTTTGCTAGAAAGTAGCATTGCCATATGAGAGTTATTCCACCAAAATGAAGAAATGTGATTCCCTCACTACATGGTAGGAAAAGTTGGGTTTTTATGAGATAAGAAAGTGAGCCTATTTTTTTGAACCAATATACCCTGAACCTTTTTCTAAAAATTAATTTAAACTACACAATTGATTAAGTTAATAAATTATTTTATTAATTTTTTTAAAAACTTTTATTTAATTGATTTTTAAAAAATATTTTATACATTTAAAAATATTTTGTTATTATTTTTTGAATATTAAATGATTGAGAAGTTGTTGATAAGTAGAATAACACAAGGGTATTTATGTTATTATGCCAAAAATTCTCAAAAGTATATTCTAATTATGAATACAGAAGTATTACTTTATCATCGATTTAATCAAATTTTCTAATACATACCAAACAAAAGAATATTATTTTCTTAGAAATAATTTTTTCCCATCGGTTACTTTCCGATCAATTAAAATCCATTACAATATTCTCATAATAAAGCACCAAATGCTACCTAAAATCTGTTCTACAAAAACCTAGGATATTTAAGGCAGGATTGTAGCATTAGAAGAATTGAGAAGCTAGTTTGTAAGGCTAAGAAAAAAAAATAAATAGTATGATTGATATTCTCTGGCTATACTTTAATGCAATAATAATGAGTAATGTTGATAGGTTGAGAGGGAATTCTATAAATGAAATTACAGGTGGTGAGCTTTAGGATTGGGTTGTTAAAACTAATCTTCAGGAAATCAGGATCATAGGTCTACAAACAATCACAAGGAGATGCTTAGTGAATTTCAACTTACATCAAGATTAGCTTTAAGTTGAATTGGAGTATAGTAAACAATATCCACTCACCAATATGTTATATTAATTATAATTATAAAAATATTTAATATAATTAGAAGTAAATAAATATTTATCATTAAAATATTTTAAATTAGAGGAAAATGGTGAGAGATAAAATATTTTAAAATATATCAGAAAATGAAAATGGTGAGAGCTAAATTGAGGAATTTAAATGACAGAGTATAATTATAAGATTTCAAAGAAACTTAATAAAAAAGAATTCGAGGAGATGCTTAGTGAATTGCAACTCAATTAATATGCAAAAGAATCTAACGATGAATTGTGTTTGGCTAGATAAAAGAAAGAGCATGTTTCCATCATTTGAAAACAATTGATTGTATGAGATGAGAATCTTATAAAACAGAAGTCTAGGTGTAATTGGATTAACTTGGGTGACCAAAACACTAGGTATTTTCATAAAGTAGTGCAATAGAGGAAAGTTAATTAGGAATTATATATATTACTCCATAGGCTTCTGTTGCAAAATTATTGAAAAATACCTAATCATATGATCAAAAGTTTCAGATGAAGAAATCAAAAGAGCTCTATGGAGTATCAAAGGAAATAAGAGACTTCATCCTTATTTTTTACTACAGTAATTTTTTTTCAAGGGAACTTGGAAAATTACTAGTTCAAATATTGTTTCAAATACAAAGGATTAATTTAGAAATGGTACTATGCTGATGAAACAAATAAATTCTATTTCAAGTTTGCAATCACTCTAATCCTCAAAATGGCAAATTCTAGATCCCTAAATATGTAACTACATGCCTATATCTTGATATAATTTTCAACATATATCTTCTAGGCCTTGCGTAGTCTTGGGTGATAAAATACATTCTAACCATTCAGCTTTCATTTCTAGTGAAAAATATTTGGCGATGTACTTCTTGCATATGAGTTAGTGAGATGTTAATCATTAGTGGGCAATTAGAGGGAGGGCTATGTCTCTGACAGACTGGCTTACAGGCAAGGTGATCCAATGTCTCCCATGTTATATCAATTATTATTTTTATTCAACTTATTTTCAGCTCCAAAATTATTTTTATTCAATTATTATTTTTAAAAATCACATAATGTTCACATTTTCCTTTTGTTATCCATGATATTAATTTATCTAACAAGTTTTGCCCATGCACGAAGTTGCTAGTGCGCTTGGGTTACACTCAACCTCACCAACACCCACTCAAGTTCTTGTGAAAAGTTCATTGGGTAGAGTTCCATTTAACACAAACTTGTCAAGGAACTCAACTTTTTTGTGCACTAGTTCACCGATCCTAATGTGAGTTTGTTGATAAAAATTTTACCCATGGAGAGGAAGAAAATGAATAAATGAATAAATTATAATCCAAATAAAATATTAACATCAATCTACAAGAAAAATTCTTAAATACTAGGAGTTAAAAAATTTTTGAAAAATCATATGATATTATCAAGTATCAAAGGCACCTTAGAGACAATTTTTTATAATCTTAATAATTTTATATTAAATTAGTGAATTTATTTTCTTGTGAAAGAATATAAGACAAACTTCAAGGTCATTAATTAAAAGATAATCACATTTAAGGGCATAAAAACCATATAAAATGAAATTATAATTATTAAAAAAAAAGAATGCCCATGGGGTACTGGGCAGGCTTGAGTCATGGGCCATCAGGTCCATGGGAGACCCATCCAATAGGAAGCCCTAAATCTTTTTTATCAGAAAAATAAAAATAATTGGACATTATGCATATTTCATAGGCATGGCATTTACGTATATAAAGATAAGGACTTGCATCATATCATATATGGCTCATATAAAAGAGTGAACGGACAGGTGATAGATAAGAAAGGAATAGAGTGATGGAGCGCAATGTAGGAGCGACAGTACATAAGTATATATATTCATGTAATATGTAACCCTAATTTTCTAATAAGCGAAACAACAATGGCTCCACTCTCGAGGACGTAGACATATATTACCGAACTTTATTAATTATCTTGTGTTTTAATTTTAGTTTTTTCCTTTGATTCTCTGATTAATTTTTCAAAACATTTCCATCTTATGATTATAAAAATTGATATATGAACAAACATGCGGTGCGGAAAAAAATGTGTTTTGTAGCTCTTAACATATTTCACTTGTGTTTAAAGCATAAAACAAAAACAAAATTAGGTCATTGCTCATATATATATATATATAAAGGAGTAATTAAGTTGAAAGAAAAACTCAAACAATACTCCTTTTGGATTCTAAATCACATAAAAAATGCACAAAAAATAAAAATCGATTATCATACATGAATGCCACTCGAAATATTAATGTGATAAACCGAAAAATAAGAATCACAAAAATTTGGTTCAATATCCAAATAATAATATGAAACTAGATTTTCTCCTTTTCTATTTTTTTTTTAAAACATTGTGCACATGAATGTTTCTTCAAATGATTGGGATGAATCAAAACACATTTTGAGCAACTTGCATGTTTGTATGGTCTTTTTCTCCATGATATGATGTTCTTTTGTAAGGATCCAATTTTCAAGATATGAATGAAAACTAGTGAATAGCTTGGAGAATTTTGATTGTTTGAAGAGGACTAGTTCCACTTCTTTCACTTTCACCCATGCATGATCTTTTGCCACTTTATTGGAAAAGGGATTTCATTGTTACAACTCATATATATATATATATAATGTGAAATCATTTTCCTAAGCAAGGGGTTTTTATTTTGAGAAGAAAATGAAGAGTTTGTCAAAAAAAAAATAAAAATCATAAAAATTCTAGCAAATTGATGGCAATTAGAATGATTCCAAAAGAATCTATGCCACTAATTATTTGAATGAAAGATACATCAACAAAAGAACAAATTACATCAACAAAAGAACAAATGATTGGTATATATTCATGTGCAATGATATGATTCCTTTTTCTTTTGCAAATATAAATACATATGTTCATATTATTTATACTACTTTTAAGATAGGAATTCATTTATTATTTTATTTTATTTATTTGTTTATTTATTTATTTATTTTGATATATAGAAACTTCGTCATTTTAGCTTCTCACTGCTCCACTAAAACATGGTCCCCTCCACTTAAAGAATGGTGAGCTTATAATTTGAGTTTTTTAATTTCTTCTCCTCATGTAAGCTTCATTTTATAGCATAATATTGTGTCAAAAAGCAACGGAAAATTACTTCTGTACCTTTTGAAAGATATGCATTATTTGCATAAAATACTAAAAGGCAAAATCTATAATTTTAATTAAAAAAAACTCTGGCAAATAGAAGATAGAAGATAGGAACGTTATTTGCATATAACACCAGAACACAGAGTTTGTAATTTTCATATGAGAGAGAGAGAGAAAGATTGATTGTTTTCATGTATAAATGTTTTTTATTTTCAAATATTTTTATTGCTATTTGTGCAAAACTTTTACTTTTTTATTTTGTAAAATAGACACATAGGTATAATTTTTTTTCCTATCATATGTATGCAATTTTATGTTTTTATATATGCACATTTAAATGCAAATTTATTTAAAAGAATACTCACTATTCAACATGTTCATTATAAAGGCACTAAATTAAAAGTGCAATATCCATATTCTTTTGGTAATGCAAATCTCTCATGAAAATGATTTGTTTGGTAACTTTGCAGATGGACAACAAGAGGCGAAGCTCCTTCCTCACTATTCTTGTCCTTTTCTTTGTCAGTGGATTACTATGTATAGATATATAGAGTGATTAGTTTAGCTCTTTCATGATGGCACTGTAAATAGTGTAATAAAAAAAATAATTTAATAAAAAATTAAGTCAGTATTAGAGGTTTTCTTCCCTCTAATGTCACCGACTCACCTGTTGTATGTCTCAACTATACCGTAAGACAGCGTCAAACTTTCTACCCACCAAAAAATAGCTAAATATCTTGAAAATATTGAACAATTATGATAGATATATATATTTTTTTTGTTTTATTTTTTAAATTGAGAATTGGTCATTCAATTTTTATTTTCACCGGATATATATGTGGAGTTTAGGTTATGAACCCATTACCATATTATAAAAGAAAGAATTTGATCTTGAAAAGATGAAAATCTCTTGAGGCCAAAAAACAATAAAAGAGAAGAATTTGAGCAGTTTTATTTAGAATTTGTGACTGAGATAAAAGAACAACTATCATGATTAGTAAGTTGCACTAATTGTGACACCCATATCATATCACCGAATGAGAATGCATGGGCCCTACTTTGCAAATGCCCTGATTATTTAAAAAAAATAAATATTATGATTTTTAATAAAAATAGAATTATAATTGCGAAAACTCATTTATTTATTTATTTATTAAAATTTTCCTCAAAGATTCATGTGGCTGCTGACAATGAAATTACTCAATCAAGTTGCTAGGCTACCAATGGAAAGATTGTGAGAGTGAAATTATTGCGTCTACATGCGGCTGCATAAACTCCTCCTCAAAAGTCATCTTCAACATGCAATCAATCCAATAATTGAGAGAAAAAACAAATTTAAAAATAAAATAAAATAAAATAAAGTAATAACCTAATTTTATTATACACTTTGATAAATCAATAATTTGTGATGCATAGAAATTAACACATTGAAAGAAATTGATGGATTCTTTGCAATAAATAAAGTCCACTTAATATTCTAGTGTTGGATTCTTTTTTCAGTTATTAATTTATAGTTTCTGGTAAAAAATTTCTCGGACTATAAAACCGCTTGACTTATTTAGTTATTTTAACTATTTTTCTATGGTCTTCATATTTTATTTGAATTTTTTTTTTTTTAGGATTTTCTTTTTAAGATTGAAATGTAGATTCATGAATTGCATTTTTGTAGTTGAAATGTGACAAACATATGCTCATTTGTTTGAGCACACATGAAGCATGTTAGGAGTTGCAAAGCTGCCTTTCTTGTTCACACTGCATGTTATTTGCATCCTCATCTTTTCATTTTTATTTTTTTCTATTTTTTTCTAATGCGTGGGATGATGCAATGAATAAGATAATGAAGGCCCTTATCTTTGACAAAAAAAAAAAAAAAAAATTAGAGATATTATATTTGTATCTATATATCTTTATTTATGAATCACAAATATATAGGAACGTCAGCCTATTAATCAAGACATAATTAAATCATGCACCACATCACCTGTGAATTTTTCTTTCTTAATTTTATGGGAAAGGTGCCATGTGGCCTTGATTGTTTGATTACAAACAACAAATTAATTAAAACAAGATGATAGTTTTGTCAACAAGCATGTGGTCCTAAGCAACACCTTGAACAAGAAAGTTTATAAGTTGGGCAAATTAAGTTTGAAGTTAAAGACAATGCTAACATTCCAATCAAATATGAAGCAAGGAAAACCGCAAGAGAAGTGAAATAAATAAAAAGGGAATGCCAATATATATAATACAAGAACATGTCATTGTAAACCTTGTTTGTTTGTTTGTTTGTTGTTGTTGATGACCTCTAAAAACTTTGAAAAGGCACAAGGGTGGCAGTTTAATTATTTCCATTTCCATGGTGATCCAAATACAACCTGCTTAGCGTGGAATAACTTAGAAAAATCTCTTGCTCGTTACCAAATGACGATTCGGCTTATTTAATAATTTTAGTTTTTAGACAAATTAAAAATGTCATTAATTATTCACACCATGGATAGAAGTTTTTTAAAACCTAGATTGACCATGCACGTTAATTCAAGTGAGCTCAATCAAACTTGATTAGGTCATTGAATTAATTTTTATAAAAATTGGGTTGGATAAACTTGAATTTGACCGCATGACTCGACTAAATATTTGATCAACTAGTTCGATCATTACACTATTACGATATATTTGGTAGGTTTAATTTAGGATATTAAGTTAGTCACCAAACATGAAATAATGACGTTTCTAAGTGGCATCACCAAAGTGTACAAGTAGTGGACTATCAAATGAATCAAGTTTGGTTTAGTTGCTCAAGTTTGATGATTATTGATTGATTATTATGGCATTTGGATTTATTTCATGGCTTATAATTTATTTAAAAAGAGAAAAGCTAAATATTTGTCAGACCATTGATTGCTCTCCTCTCTCTCTCTCTCTCTCTCTCTCTCTCTCTATATATATATATATATATATATATATATATATATATATCATGCTAATAAGAGATAATTCCCTTTTTTATTATAAAGGTGTCAAATAGTTTATAGGTTCTATCTAGGCCAACTTGGCCTAATAGTTTATTATTCAAGGGATATGCTTGTGTTTTATCAACTCAATCTTATCCCTTACTTTATGGAGGTATTGCATGAACATTATGAATAGGATATGCGCTTTTTATGGCTGATGATTTGGCATTAGAAATATGAGATAATGATCAACAAAAAATAATTATTTTCTTAATAAAAGTTCCCATTGGTAATCATATGCCATGTTTTCCACTTTCATTATTTCTTTTTGGTTAATTTTCATCACTTGCATGATTTTTTAAAAAAATAAAAAATAAAAAATAAAAAATAAAATATTATATGTTTTGTTTTTGAACTTTTATAACAAAAAAAATAGTTAAGACCTGTTTATTATCATTGACATTTTGATTTTCCTTTAAAAGAAATAACGAGGAAGCACGGAGAATAGTTGGAGTTTTAATTATGTCTAGCAAATGAAGTAATTAAATTGCAGTAATTCATGTTGGTCAAAATTGGAATTTTACAAACAACATGCATGTGCATTTAAATAAATTTAGCTAAAATAACACTTGCTAAACTTAGTTTTAATACTCTTAAATATATTTGTATTTTTTTATAAATGTGACAAACATGGATATTTAGTTGATATAAAAAAAATCTCCTATGGAGTTCTCAAAGAATTTAACATAAAAATATATATAAAAAATGCAAAATTGTGATCCATCCATCATTTGAAGCATTCATTCTCTCTGAAGACTTGGTCAAAAATTGGCCTTTTATCATCATAGAGATTAATTATTTATTAACTTATTTTTTAATTAATTTTTTCCGTTGAGTTTAGAATGTGAAACATGAGTTATAACCCAGAAACACATCTTTTTAGATTTCTTAACAAAAAACAAATAACGATGAGCATATGCGAGGGATGAATAATATTAAGACAATAAGTTATAAAAACAAGGTTTCTTTAGGAGGACTTTTTAGTTATGCCAGCTTCATATATTTAATTCCACATTCAACTTTAACTACAATTTAATTTTTTAAATGATTTATTCATATTTAAAAGTAATTATGGTTCCTAAAACGATGTTTAATTTCATTCTCAAAATCAAACCATTTTTACTTTGGTCAATAAAAGGGAAGGTTCTATTCATTTTTATTCACCTAGTATGACTCCATTAACATCATTTCACCCCATGTTTCCAATTTGGCATTAATGTGGTATTATATATATATATATATAAGGTAGCACCCATATGCAAGCATTGTGTAAAAGCTGTTAATGTTTTCCCACATAAGATAACATCATGAACGTAGAGAGCCATATAAATTCACATGCAAAAATGCCTTATTAAATAACACACGGTCATAAGTACATGCAAAACAGTACTAGCAGACTTTACATCGAAAAGGAAAAATGAAACGAAGTCTCTTATTTCATACACGACTCATGAGACAACAAAAAAATGAAAGAAAAAAAAAAAAGTAAAAATAAAATCTATCATTATATATATATAATATATATATATATTGATGATTTATACAAATTTATAATAGCATATAACGCATATATATTTAGTATATTAATTTAATAAAACGATAAAACATTTAATAATTAAAAATAAAAATGATTGTATAATCATCGATCTAGCTAATGCGAAGAATTATCTACTACTGTGTTCTAAACTGAATCTTACTGATTTAGCTTATAAATTAAGTTCAAATCATATATACATATAAGCATATCATTCTTCCTACTTGAAATTAGGGGGGAGACTATATATATATATATATATATATCCCAAATAGGAATAATTAAGGCAATACTGAATATAAAAAAAATAGTAAAGTTGCAAGAGTAGGTAGAACAAACTAGAGAGGAGTAAAAAAGCAAAAGCGCCCATTGAAAAGATGATTGCAAAACAAAGCAAAGGTTAGCCATGCAAATCATCGAGAGAGAGAGAAGCTTTGCACTTGGAAAAGAAAATTCCAAGCTTTGAGAGTCAATGCAAGTGCACATGAAGTAAACAGTGACATGAAAGCTCCAATGGAGGTCGGCACAGTGGAGTGTGCGCACTGGACAGTGATTTCTTTGAATTCATCCTTATAAAAATGACAACTTCGAAGTTGGAGAAGCACCTGCTCTTTGGCCCCCTCCTCTCTCTTCTCCGATTATAAAAGGAAGGTTCCCTCCCACTTCTCATTCTCAACCCCCAAAGAAGTGAACAACCCAAAACAAACAGGAGAAGAGGCACAAAGTTCAAAGTTCTCATCTTCTCCTTTGTTTCCTCTCCGTATTTCATCCTTTTTCACTGTTAAAGTTGTGAGCTTTCTAGATCCCCCCTCCCCCGCTCTCTTTCTTACTTGTTTCTTAGATAAAAATTGGATCTTTATGTAGATTTCCTGTTTTCCAATCTTAGTCAAAGTCTTGAAAGTTGAAGTTTTTTTCCTTCTTTATGTTTGTTGTAGTGCGTGTGATTCGGAAGAGAGAGGGGAAAAAAAAACCAGCTGTGGAGAAGATGGTGGTGTTCAGCTTGGAGAGCGTGATAGAGTCCTTTGAAGCTTCGACCAGGGATGCTGGCAGGGTGCAGATAGAGACTCTCAGGAGGATCCTAGAAGAGAACTCTGATGCTGAGTACTTGCAAAGTTTGGGCCTTGACGGGAGGACTGATCCAGACAGCTTCAAGGCTTGTGTGCCTCTTGTCACTCATCCTGATTTGGAGCCTTATATTAGGAGGATTGCTGATGGAGATGTTTCTCCTGTGCTCACCGGGAAGCCCATCACTTCCATCTCGTTGAGGTATTTGATTGTTTGCCTCTATGGATTGTTGAAGTAGGACTTGCTGATTTTGAGGAGTTTGTGTTGTGTTGTGTTGTGTTATAGCTCTGGAACTACACAAGGGAGGCCAAAGCTTGTGCCTTTCAATGAAGAATTGGTGAAATCCACCATGCAGATATATCAGACTTCCTATGCTTTCAGAAACAGGTATGGAGCTCTGTTGCTGCCTATTTGGATTAAGGTGAAATGGATCAAAAGAAGATAGTTTTGTCTGTATTATTTTTTTTCCTCTAATTTGTTTGTCAGAGATTGTGTTTTTAGAGCATTTGTTCTGCAGGTTATGTGAGGGCTTAAATATCTCTGCTTGATTTATTTTGGCAGATATTCTGAGAAATTTTTCTTTTTTTCATTTGTTGTTTGCTCTTGTTTGTGAACTTCTTCAGTTTCTTTTTAGTCTCTATCCTTACCACCAACAAAAATGAGTTTCAGATTTCAATCTGTAAACCTTTCCACATATTATATGATTGTTATACTTTGGCTGGTAAAATTCATCCATTCTCATGTGAAGCTGCACTCTTATGCTCAACTAAATTTTGCAGGGAATTCCCTATAGCTAATGGAAAAGCGCTTCAATTCATTTACAGCAGCAAACAGATCATGACAAGAGGGGGTCTTACTGCAACAACAGCCACAACAAATGTGTACCGAAGTGAACAATTCAAACGCACAATGATGAATCTCCAGTCCCAGTGTTGCAGCCCAGATGAAGTGATATTCGGTTCCGACTTCCACCAGTCCCTGTACTGCCACCTTCTCTGCGGGCTCATCTATTCTAATGAGGTGCAGCTTGTATCATCCACATTTGCACATAGCATTGTCCATGCTTTCCGAACATTTGAGGATGTTTGGAAAGAACTTTGTGCTGACATTAGAGAAGGAGTTCTATCTAGTAGAATTACCATTCCTTCAATGCGGGACGCCGTATCTGAACTTTTGAAGCCTGATCCAGAGTTAGCAGAGTCCATATGTACAAAATGCACAGGTTTAAGCAACTGGTATGGTGTGATACCCGAGCTTTGGCCTAATGCAAAATATGTTTATGGAATCATGACCGGTTCAATGGAGCCATATTTGAAGAAGCTAAGACATTATGCTGGAAATTTACCACTAATGAGTGCTGATTATGGATCTTCTGAAGGATGGATTGGAGCTAATGTGAATCCAACATTGCCTCCTGAATCGGCAACCTTTGCCGTGCTGCCTGATATTGGGTACTTTGAATTCATTCCTCTCGAGGAGAAAGCAGAGAAGACATTGGAGCAGCGGCCTTCAATCGCTTCTTATGCAGAGTTAGAACCGATCGGTCTCACTGAAGTTGAGGTCGGGAAAGAATATGAGATTGTTGTTACTAATTTCGCAGGTAATTTTCAATATAATGCATCTGTCTGGAGTGTTTCACATATTTTCATGGTTAAGAAACTGAAAGATGGACATTGCTTGGAAAACAGAAAAACAACAGCCTCGTGATGCTACATCACTTGAGTAAAAGAGGAAATTTTAAAGGATTCTTCGGTAGACTTGAGTCAAATGCCATTGCTTTTAGTGATTAGAATTGATAGTGTTGTTGATTATGTACCTTGTTAACTGCCTACCTTTTTTGCCGGACACATTCTCACAACTTTTTGACTTGCCACAGGTTAGTGTGAATAACTAATTATAAATTAGTAGTTCAAACATTGATTAAAAAGGAAAAAAAAAAAAAAGACTCTTTGCATAAAGGAAGTTCCTTTGTTCTTAAGACATAATTATAGTGACTTGGAATTAATACTTTCCACTGGTATTACAGGTTTGTATCGATATAGGCTTGGTGATGTAGTGAAAGTGGCTGGCTTGTACAACTCCACGCCAGAACTAAAGTTTGTTTGCAGGAGAAGTCTTCTATTAACAATCAACATTGACAAGAACACCGAAAAAGACCTTCAGTTGGCTGTTGAAGAAGCTGCCAAACTCTTGGCGGCTGAAAAGCTGGAAGTTGTGGACTTCTCTAGCCATGTAGATGTTTCAACTGACCCCGGTCACTATGTGATCTTCTGGGAACTCAACGGCGATGCCTGTGAGGATGTACTGAGCAATTGCTGTGATTGTTTAGACCGGGCATTTGTCGATGCAGGCTATATTTCATCGAGGAAAGTCCGTGCCATAGGACCACTCGAACTCCGAATTGTCCAGAGGGGCACCTTTCAGAAGATCCTTGACCATTTCCTTAGCCTTGGCGCGGCCGTAAGCCAGTTCAAGACGCCACGTTGCGTCGGCTTATCAAACAGCAAAGTCTTGCAGATACTTAATAGTAATGTTATGGATAGCTATTTTAGCGCAGCATATGACTAAGACTTAGTTAATGTTCTTGCTTGTTTATGTGTTGATCCATTTCAAATGCAGCATGTCAAATCTCTTTCTCTATGTGTAATTTTTCTGTTTTCTTTTGTTGCAATAAGAAGGCTAGGCAGTTCTATAATAATTATGTAGAAGCTGAATGTTAGATTTGGTGCAGCCCACGTGTATGATTTGTATATACAGTATGAACAAGACTTTTTATGTGGGCGTTCGTAAGTGATGTTACTACAAAGTGTGACATGTTTCATGGTCAAAAAGGGTGTGCTGTTGAATGTTGTAGGGTTACGCTAGTCACAATGGATTCAAGAATACCCACCCTTGTAGGTGGAATCCAGGAAGACAGCAATGTTGGTAGGTGGTGATCAATGGATTTTAGTGTTAAATGGAAGTTTTTGGGTTTAAATATCTAAATGGTCCCTCTATTATTCGAAACCTGCCGGTCTCTCAATTATAATTTCAGCTTTTTCAATCTTTCTATTTTAAAAATCTGGCAATCCTAGTCCATTATGTAACGGGCGTCTCTTTTGCCGTGAGACGTTACTGGCGTGGATTTTTTATATATTAAAAAATGATTAAAAAAATAAAAAACAATAAAAAAATTATATTCAACTCATGGATTCGGATATGATTTACATAATCAGGGTCCGAATCCAAGAGTGAATCATTGTCACTCACCTCTAAATATCCAATACCCTCTCCCCTTTCTTAACCTAATAATGGTGAATCTTCTCCAGAGATCCCGACGACGGCAGTGAAGCTCCCTGATCCCTTGTCCGACTCCGGTAAAGCTTTCCCAATCAATAGCTTCCACCATGCTAGAGGCCCAACCACTGAGTTGAACTTTTTTTCCTTTTAATTTTACAGGAAATTTTTGCCATTTCGAGAAGTCAAGTCTACTTCTGATTTCAAAGCCCTTGTCTTCCACCTGCATTGCCTCTGTATATTAAGCTTGGAATCTTTAACCTGGACTATGTGCTAAATTAAAGGAAGGATTGTATTTGTGGGAGATCTATAGTAGCAATTTCCTGCAAAAAAGAGTTGTATATATATAAAGAATTGTATGAAGAACCAGTGAATCCATATACAACAATGAATATATATACTCTGATTTTTATGCCGGGCAGTGTGTAATTATGTTAAAGAAATGTATGCGTAAATATATAAATAAAGGCATCACTGAATCCATATACTCTTGTTAATTCAGTTATTGTAGCTTCAATGACCAAAATTCAAACTTGATATTTAATAGAATCTGATTTTCATATATGTTGGACACTTGAAACAAGCCAACAACTTGTAAAATAATAATAATAATAATAATAATAATAATAATAATAATAATAATAAACTAACAATTTGTAAAGCAGGACCATACGATTGACAAAGCCATCTTAATCCTGTTCACATTGGCATAATATCTAATATTCTAAGCCATCATTATCATACATACAAAAAAAAACACACACACACACACACACAAAAAAAAAAAAAAAAAAAAAAAGAAGACCAAAAGTAAGCCCTATGCTTCCTTCTTTCAGAATCAATCATTTCCTGCAGTTGTCTGCTTTGTCATACTCTGTTGAGTTGAGAAGTCTGGTGATTCATTTGTGATTGAGGTTTGCTGACTTGATTCAATTCTGGTTTTCTTTACAGCAAATCTTGTGTTCCTTTGAGCCTGAGAGTAATAAGCATCACAAAATATATATTACTATCTAAAAGCTTAACAATAAGCCAAGTTCAAAGACAATACAATTAATTCACTAGCAGTAATAATTGATGAAGCATGTGGCACCTCCCTCCCAATAATAAGTCCTCCAGTGTGTCTACCCTATGCCATTCATAAAAATATCTCATTACTCTAAACTCTCACAAACACAATTAATCCTTTGATCAAGTCATCAACTCTTGAGAAATAAAAATTCAATAGATTTCTTACTCTGAATATAGTGATTAGAGCTTTCCTACTAGCAACAACTCTCTGTTTTGTCTGCTCTGTTACATCAATTGTTGCTTCTCTTTCATTTACCTTTCTCCCTTCATGTTCTCCCTGCCACACAGACACACAGTTGACCAAAATCATCAAGTATTTAGAATTAATTAATTCATTACAATAGCATAGTATTCTGATGAACATTGCTTACTCCCAATATAATATTTGAATCTTGAGTAGCAACAGTTTTCTTTTTTTTTCCCTTTGATATAGCAATTGCCTTTTCTTTTCCCTTTGACTTCCAGCCTCCTTCAGTTTGTTGGTCATTTGAACCAATATTACTACTAGTTTCCTGCATAGATAGTGAAGTTCTCATTAGAGACACTTAATTAACTTGTAAGTAAGAAATAAATAAAACAGGTCAATACTAATGAAGACTTACAACATCAACTCTTTTTGGACAACACCTCTTATTATGCCCTTCCTGATGGCATATTCCACACTTGAAAACCCTACCTTCTCTTGAAATTTTTTGAGTGCTTTTGCTTTTTCCTTTCAATGGTTCTCTCCTTCTTTTTCTTGATGGTCGACCAGGCATCCTTCGAGCTATAGGTGGCATAAGTTGACCTTCTTCACTTGTTGGCCAAAATCTTCTCCCTCTCACTGGGTTGACGGTGAATTGATATGCTCTAATGTATGTACTTTTTTCAAACCATTCAGAAATGTAACTGAGTGGATTATTTCCTTGGAATACAATAGCAGCAATTGCATTCTGGCAAGGTATACCAGTCTTGTCCCATTTTTGACAGGAGCAACTCATGCTTGATATCCTAACATCAAAACTCTCCCTTATCTGCAATACTGGATCATCGCAATATACCTCATGGCTTGCAGCCCCATTCCAATCAACTTGCCATTTTCCACTTTTGTGCTTTTCTTTTTCAAGCTTAGTGCCAATATTAGGACCAAAATCAGTGTTCCACTTCATAGCATAACTCCTTTTGGCAACAATCCTATTCATCACATATTTTCGAATGTCTTCAAACATGGTAATGATCGGTTTACTTCTTGCTTCTAAGATGACTCCATTAGAAGTTTCGCACATGTTGTTGTCGATACAATCACACTTAACATTAGTATTAAAAAATGCAAGACACCAACCACTTATTGGCCATTTATGTAATAAATCACTGCTGCCTTTTCTCCTCCCTTCACACTTCTCATGCACTCTAATTGCTTATGCATATCAGCTTGACATGTTGATCTAGTAGTATTCCAAAATTGGAGTTGAAGATCTTTACCTAGGTGTTGCTTCCCCCATCTTGCATATATATGTCTTGCACACATGCGGTGCTCAATTAATGGGAAAAGATTACTAATTGCATGAATCAATCCCTATAAGATAGAAAAATCAAAAAGTTAAAATAAGATTGTATTTAACATATTTTACATTAGAGAAATTCATACCTTTTGCATATCACTAACAATTTCCCAACCAAGGCCATCTCCAATACATAGATCTTGTTCAAGTTGTTGTAAGAACCATGTTTAGCTTTCAGTAGTTTCCTTCCCAACAAGTGCCCATGCTATAGGGAACATTTGATTGTTCCCGTCTCTTCCAACTGCCACCAACAGCTGTTCCTTCAATAAACCCTTCAAAAAACAACCATCAATCAATGATTCTCCTACATCCAGCAATGAACCCTTCTTTGAGAGCTGAAAGGCAAATGTACATTTTCTGAAATGTTGGTAGTTCATTAATTCTTTGCCTTTCAGATATAATAAGGACACTGCTGCCAGGATTAGATGCTTTCAATTCCATAGCATAATTATTCAGTACCATGAAATCATTCCTAAATTGCTGCTCAACCTTTTTAACAACCAAAGCTTTAGAATTCCTACACACCTTATCTGTGATGAAGATACCTAACTCTCTCCTAACCATAGCCTTTAAATGCCTAGGCCTAATAAAAGGCATACTGCTTATGACATCACCAAATTTACTTGCAATTATATGAGCTATCACCCTTTTATTCTTAGTAGTCCCAAGCAAGCATGAATGATTCGGTACATAATGCTTGACGACATACCTTTCTTGCCACTGCACCATGAACACAATATTAACCATGTACATCCTTTTGCAGAGCACTTGGCTCTCACTCTAACTGAATCATTCTTCATATACTTGAATTCAAAACCTTTCCTGCTTGAAAATTCCACAAGTTCTTTCCTGAATATTTTCAGATCATCAAACCGGAGGTCTATGAAAAAATCTGCCAATGGAGTATTGGGGTCATAATACTTTTTTGCTTGACTTATGTCTCCTTGCATCATCAGTATCAGAACCACTTGTATCCATATAACTCCCCGGGTCTGATGAATCTATATAATCACTCTCATATCCATGAACTTTCCCATGCTCATTCATAAGAGGTGTAACAATGGCTCCAACATCCCTTTTAGCACTATCAACAGGCCTATCTCCCTCAACATTCTCATTGTCATTGTCATTGTCATTTGCATTATCTTGTATAGATTTCTTCAACTGTAAATATTTACTGACATTATCTCTAGCATGGTCCCGCTCTTCATCGGGTTCTGAATTGTAATTAACAAAAGGAACATCCACTAGCATCTCTTCAAAATCTTCACTTGACTCACCTTGACTGTCACCACCATTATCCTCATCCATGTCTAATTCCACAACAGTATCTTGAACAGACTTTAATGTCTCTGAAGCAGATTTTAATGTCTGGCATATTCAACTCACTATCAACACCCAAAAACTCAACATAAACATTTACTACACATTGTTTTCTTAATTGATCAGCTAGACATACAATCCCCTCATCGTCACAAATATATTTTAACTGTCCCTCCCCATCAATAAAAAATAATTTGATAGACTTCTCAATGTCATAACCTAACTCCTTGATATCTCCCAAGAGATCCCAATACATATCTTGTCTGGGTCAACTGCAAACTCTATCACAGAACAATTGATGTAATTAACCCCTGCGTCTCTTATTAGTGTTCCTCCATGATGATACCTAATAATATACTCATCGAAAGCAACCATTCTGTTTTCCATAGAAAACTAAAACAAAATAAATACCCACTTTAAGTAGTTACTCATATTAGACGATAAATTCAATTTAACAAATGTAACACAGTGAATGCTTAGAATAAAGAATTGTACAGTAAATACCCCTCAATTAATTATGATTCTACAATAAAGAATTGTACAATGAATGAATTGCACACTAAATACCCCTCAATTAATTATGATTCTACAATAGAGACTTGCACAGTCAAAGCTTAGATTAAAGTTAAATTGACACAGTTAATGTATAGATTAATATGTTAGTATGATTAATTAACTGAAGATAAGCCTTAATTTCCTTTTACATTGTTTACATATATTATTAAAATTTTGCATTGTCCATGTTAGTAAAACACTCATTTTAAGCACTAAATGACACGGAGAATGTCTAGATTAATATGTTAATATAATTAATTAACTAAAGATAACTCCATTTCATGAGAGCTTATCGAATGGCTATCATTCTATTATTCATTAGCCTATTCAATGTAGATAATTACAATGACAAAAAGGTATAGATTAGATAGATACTTTCTAAGCATATAAAACAAAAAGCCTGTAAGACTACTACAATGAAACAATTTAAAAATGAATGAACAATCAAAGAAAGATTTCAATGTGAATACTTTTCATTAGATTGGATAACGCCACTGCTTATATATGCTTTTAATCAAACTAATTATCAAATAAAAATGACACTTAAGTTGAGGTGAGCAACTTAGAATCAGTTCAAAAGTGAAAATTTAAAATCATTTGAGGCACGAATAAGAAAAAGGCTGCTATCACCAAACACATAAATTATAATTCAATAACTTGGTGTCTGGGTTGTTTTTGTTTCCTTGTTCTTTTCTGGTTGATTAATGATTTGTTTGATCTGTCAGTGTGGCTTTATTTCGTTGTTTTAGATTGGTCAAGTTGGGATTGGTTTTTCACTCGTCTTGTTACAAGCTTATTTCGCTTCATTTGGTGTTTTGTGATGAGGTTTTGACTGATGTTTAAGGTTTAAATTATTTTAATGTCACGGTTTAGCCATTGTTATGTTTGGATGATGATCTTGATTAGAAATAACATTCTTGATGAAGTGGAATGTTGTGATCTTGGCTGGAAATATTAATCACATGTCATGCTTTAGGGTTTGGTGGTATTTGAGGTTTGCCTGTAAAGAACTATCTGATCATTGAAAGAAAAAAATAATCCAAATGCAAAAAATCAAGGCAATGCTAACAATTTGTAATTAAATATTTCCATTCAACAGAGAAATTAAAGAGAAAAACATCACAGAACAAAGAATAAATCAAAATCACATCAATCATTAACTGTAAAGAGAAAATCATAATGCAGAATTCAAATGCAATAGAAATAGGAACGAATGAACAAAGAAATTGAAAAATTACAAGATAGAGAAGAAACAAACGAGATGGGAGTTTAGGATGGAGGGGGCCTCATGCGTTGGTGTTGGCTACGGTTGGGGAGTTCACCACCGTCATGAAAAAAAGGGTAAAGGGTTTTGGATTCACCGGCGTCGGGAAAGAAAGGGGTTTGGGGATTTCACCGGTGTCGGGTGAAGGATGTCGGGATTAGGGATTTCTCATAGGGAATTTGCTTGTCTGAGGGTGAGTGACAATGATTCACTCTTGGATTCGGATCCTAATTTTGTAAATCAGATCTGAATCCATGAGTTGAATATAATTTTTTTTATTGTTTTTTATTTTTTTAATCATTTTTTAATATATAAAAAGTCCACATCAGCAACGTCTCACGACAAAAGAGACGCCCGTTACATAGTGGACTTGGATTGCCAGATTTTTAAAATAGAGGGATTGAAAAGGCTGAAATTATAATTGAGGGACTCAAAGGGCGGGTTTCGAATAATAGAGGGACCATTTAGATATTTAAACCAAGTTTTTGTTTTCAAGAGTTAGAATTTATGGGGTGAAGATGCATGTCTGAGATCTGTGAATATGAATTATGGGTGGTTTTAGCGTTCCCGTGTGCAGAGGTTCTACAGATCACAGTTGAGGTATGTGTACGATTTTGTTTTAGTTTACGGGTTCATTAGAGGTTTCGCTCCTCTTGACAAAAAAATTAAAAGCCTTTGTTACTATTCATCTGGGCCGGTTTGAATATTATACTGGTTTTTTTTTTTATTAATTTCCAAGTGTTTATTTGATATTAAAAAAAACAACTTTAGGATTATTTTGTGACATAAATAATTTTAGTATTTTATTTTTTGAGAAACAGATGGCTTGAATGAGGACTTATCTGAAGAATGAAAATGTGGATTACATCACGAGACTATACGGCGCTTATTTGTTTGATGACTTGATTGCAGGTTAAGCAGAGATAGAGGTTCAAGATGGGCCGGCTCAGCTAGGCACGGCCCGAGCCCAGTGCGGCCCGAGCACTGCACGTGCTCGGGCCAGCCCGACCCGTCTTGCAACTGTACATGGGGGGCCGACTCAGCCAGGGGCACGGCCCAGGCCAGCTGATCTGGGCCGGGCCTACTGGCCCGCCTTTTTTTATTTTAAAATGTAAATTATCTAAATTTTTTAAAAATATTTTAAAATTTGTAAAAAAATACTTTAAAAATACTAAAAATTAAGAAATGTTTTTTAAAAAAATCTAAATATCTTAAAATATAAGTTTCTTGATTGTAAAAAATATACAACACATAAAGACTATAGAAAAAAGAATTAAAAAAAATACAGAAAGGGATAATTTTTTCAAATTTAACATAATATTAGAAAATAAAATTAGATACAAAAGATAAAGATAAACTAAAAATAAATTACAAAGAGATATAGAAAAAACTTTACCATTTATTTAAAAACTATGACAACAATTTAGAAAATTACAAACTTCAAACTTCATTTGATTAATCTATTTCTTCATCAACACGGGTTGAAGTTGAACGCTCGGATCGTGTAAGGCCCTCTCCAATATCATTACCTTCTTCATGTATTTGTTGTTCTTGTAACCTATCTTCTGCTTCTAACCAATCCTTTAGATATATGCACATTTGAACTGTTGCTTGGTTCATGCGGCTCCTCTTATCATCGAGTACCCTTTTTCCTGCACTAAAACAAGACTCCGATGCTACTGTAGACATCAGTGGAGTTAGTAGATCACGCGCCATGGTGGTTAGCACGGGATAGTTATGTTCTTGTTGTTTCCACCACGAGCAAATATTAAAGTTATTAATTTCTTCGGTAGTAAAAAAATCACTAAAATTATTGTTTAAAAAACGATTTAATTCATGCAAAGAACTAGTACTAGAAGAAGAAGAAGAAGAAGAAGAAGAAGAAGAAGAAGAAGAAGCACTTGTAGATTTTCTTCTAATCATATTTATAAGATAGGCCGGAGATTTAGTTTTGGAAAGTGAAGAAGGATTTTCAAAATCTCCAACAAAAGTAGAAGCTCGTTGATTTCCATATGTATGGTTATATTCATTATACATATCATGAAGCAAACAGCGATATTCATCTTTGAAATTTGAATGATCAAGTCCCATGTTTTCATCATAAAAATCAATCATACAAAAAGTACCATCAATTTTAAAATGAGGATCAACAAACATAGATAAATCAGGAAGAGGGTTGATTTTTGCAAAATATTTTTTAAATTTTAATTCCATAGAAGCAACAGTGGGAGCAAAATTAGGATCACATCTCTATTTTGCAAAAATTTCACTAATATAATATAACTGAGAAATAGTCATAAAAGTAGTAGGATAATAAATACCGGAAAAAAAATTAGTTGCGGAATTAAAAATTTCCAAAAACTCCTTTATCATATAGCTATCTTCCCAATCATAATTAGTTATTCTAAGGTTGGGAAAAAACTCACGGCAATACGTTGTAAGAACATCTTTATAATGATAAGCAAATCCAACATATTATAAGTTGAATTCTACCTATGAGGAACATCGGAAATAAATTATTTATATTTTTTCTCCATTTGCCTACAATATCTTTTGAATTCATACCTTCGTGAGGATGAGTTTTTTGCATATAAAATAGCTTCTCTAACCCTACGAATATGAGGATCAATAATTTTTAAACCATCTCTAACACAAAAATTTAATATATGGCATATACAAGAAACATGAAAAAATTTTCCGGAAAACATAGGATCTAAATGCATTTGTAACATATCAACGGCACAATCATTTGCTGAAGCATTGTCAAGAGAGATTGAAAATACAAATTTTTTAATTTTGTACTCATTAATAATACACATGATGTAACCGGCAATATTACTTGCGGTATGTTGATATTCTAATTCAATAAAACTCAAAATATGTTTTTGCAAAGTTCAATTATTATCAATATAATGAGCGGTAATACAAAGATAATCGGAATGTTTTTGAGAAGACCAAATATCAAAAGTAAGAGAAATTTTAAATAAACCTTTAGAAATTTCGGAAATTAAATTTTCTTTATATTCTTCATAAATAATAAGACAATTCTTTCTCATAGTAGTCCTTGAAACGGATTTAAAATTCGGATTAAAACCCTTAACTTGCATTTTTATATACGCAAGATTTTCAACAAGATAAAAAAGTTGTTCATTTTGAACAATAAATTTTGCAATCCACTTTCTTGCATTTTCATTGGAAAAAACAAAAGTTCCAATACTTGAATTTGTAAAACTAATTTGTGTTTGGGAATGATCATTTTGACTAGTAGAATGTTTGTCGGCATGCCTTTTCAAATGACCCGTTCTACCCGAAATTTGACAAGAAAAATCGTTTTTGCATTTTTTTCAAACGGCACAAGCCCCTTTGTTTGGAAATTCAACAATATCATAAAATGGCCATGCCCCGAAGTTCTTTTTTTGTGCTTGTTTGAGGCCTGCTACTAGATGGTCCCATATTAGGGGATTCAGTAGCAGGCTCAAGCTGTGAATCACCAAAATTTTTGGAGTTGTTTTCATTAAAAAAAATGGTGTATCGAAAGGAAAATTGGGAAAGCCGGCCGTTGTAAAAAATACAAAAAAGGTTTAGGGTTACCTCAACTTTGGTGATGTAAATTTAATTCGTGGGTTTCTTGAAAATTCCGAATTGATTAATCGATGAAAAGGTTGGGGAAATGCCGGATTGATGAAACACTTGAGCCGAATTAGATAAACTTCAAATCTTGAACTTGAAGAGATTAAGAACTACTTGAAGTCTTCAATGCTTGAGAGATTAGAACAAAACTGAGTAATTTGGTGTGGAGAAATATGTAAGTGTTTGAGGGTATTTATAGGTTTTTAAAATTTTTTTAATTCCCAAAATACCCTTGTAAACTAGCCGTTTATTGTTGTTGAAAAGGGTAAAAAAGTAATTATATTTTAAAGTCTAAAATAGCCTTAAAAACTAGCCGTTTTATAGTTGTTAAAGGGGCTAAAAATGTCATTTTCTAATATTTAAAAAAGTTGGGAAAAAAATAAAAAAAAAAAACCTGGTGGGCCATGCTGGGCAGGCCCGAAACGGCTATTTGGCAGGCCGTGTTGGGCTGGCCCGCGTGCTCGAGCCAGCACAGCCCATGGCGGACCGTAGGCCGTGCCAGCCCGCGGGCTACCATGGTGTGGCTTGGCATGGCCCATAGATGTGGGCCGTGCCAGCCTGGCTAGGCACTGTAGCTGGCCATACCAGGCCAGGCACGGCCCAAATCGTGCTGGGCCGTGCTAGGCCGTGCCGGGCTCCGGCCGACACGACCCAACTTGCACCTCTAAGCAGAGAAGGTATGGCAGATCACTTCTAGCTATTTTCATATGACACCAAAACAGCTAGAAATGAACATCTGAAAACGAAGATGCTCCCTGGTGTTCAGCCATTCACACGTAGATACTACTGCTATTGATGTTCACAGCCTTGTTGATATTAACCTTGTCTTCCAAAAAACTAAGCCATACATATAATGCTAAGGGGGTGTTTGGTAGGAAAGTGAGTTTATGAAGTGATGAGTTCCTGGAACTCACCACTTCAGTGGAAATGTGAAGTTCAGTTGGAAGTGTGGACTTCTGTGTGTTTGGTTATTGCTTGAAGTGTCATGTCAGTAACCACTTCCAGTGTTTGGTTGGTTCAGGTGAAATCTGGAAGTTGCCACTTCAGTCACTTCATGGTGTTTGGTAAGAGGTGAAGTGGGGTTATGGTTACCACTTCGGGAGGGGGGTATGGTTACCCCCTTTATAATTTATTTTTTTTTTTTTTTGTATTTTAAGAAATGTGTGAAATTTATTTTTAGTATTTGTAATATAATATAAATTTGTTATAAATTTGTTTATAAGTTTAAAATTTGTTCACTATTATGGTCTTTTACTTGTAATAATGAAAAAATATTTCCTTAATCTTCTGGACATGATTTACCAATACATACGCCTCATGTGAATGACGCCCGGCCCCGACAACACCCCGAACCCCCGCCACCGAAAAATGAATACTTGCAAATTTTATATACATGAATATACATTTCATATTTTAGTGCTTGAGATGTCCACATACATACCTAAAAATGCAACCAAAAATTAATTTAAAATTTGTTTAAAATGTACAGCCAAAAAAAAAATTTAATAAATTTATCATTTGCAACCATAATGAATTGACTTGTATCATGAATTATTTTCTAGAAAATGCACTTCACATGCCAAAAAAAATACGTCCAATAGAATAGAAAAAAAAAACACATAAACTGAGAAGTATTTTTGGATCCATGAGTTATAAAAAATCTTAAGACAAGTGTTTATCTTTGGACTTATTTTTATTAAAAACATAAATGCATATTTCTGGATAAACGACATGTACACACAAATGTTGTGCGCAAATACCTACGTATTTCGATTAAACTACATAGAATCAATCCGAAAATTAAAATCAATGTTATCAACAGCGTATTTTTTTAAATAATTCGACGGTGTTTAATTGATAAATATCCTACAAGTTACCCAAGTTGTGCTGCTTTTTACCAATCAAACAAATAAACACTTGTATTGCAAACAACATCAATAGTGTGAATCAAAGTGAATTACAACCAAAAGTGAACATCCTGATCAAAAACATCATGAATAGTGTTGACATACTGTTCACATTACAATGTCACCTTAAACAGCATCATGAATATTGTTCACCCTGCTATAAAGTAAATTACAACCAAATTGCATCCTATGGAAAAGAAGAGGCTTCCGCATGAACACTGACACCCAAGCTGAGTGGCACTTCCAACGTTCGTAGATAATCAAGCCTGCCAACCAACAAATAGCACACAAATCACAACTTAACAAAAGGCAAGAACAAAAACCACTTCACACAATTAAATTATTCACGCGCAGTCCGATTGCAGCCGGAATGCGCGAAAGCTTTGTCACAAACATTCAAACAACGAACTCATTATACCTGATTAGATAAACCCTGAATACACTCCAATCTTGCTATCCAGCGCAGACATCTTCTATGGCTCAGGTGACAAGAACAGTCTCATTTCAGCAACATCATTGTCACCGGTCCCATTGTTTCACCGTTACACAATTCCAACCGAATGACGCAAAAAAAGCAACAACATGTACGGACCGAGAAACTCAAACAAATGCGACAAGTGGGCTGCGATGGTGGCATTAAATGCCGTCCTAATCGCCTCGCCACACTTGCAAACTGACGGCCCGGAGAAACCACGATCAGCAGAATAAAAAAACCAAACAGAAAAACCTAGCAAGTGGCTGAGGACTTCAACCACTTAACCCCCAAATGAAGCTAAACAAACACCTGGTAACACATGCATATTCTGAAAGTAATTTAAGTAACACAACACATGAGATAAATGACACTAACACACAAAGGCCCTGACCTATGGCTGCAATGACACGGTGGTCGCCCACCCTCTCACTGTCCCGCCAAAATCATGCCTTTGCCTAAATTTAAATGCATTGGACCGTGCCTCAATGCGGTTGTTTTGACAGTGTTTTTGTACTCATCATCGCCATCACATCCACCCTGAAAACCATCAAAGCATTGACAACGCATATCAGAAAATTAAACATACAAAAATATGTAAGCAAAGCAGTAGCTACAATGACAATATCGACATAAACTTCACACGTCCGTAGTAGGTCATAGATGCAACATGCAACATGCAACATACAACATGCAACATGCAACATGCAACACGCAGTAGAAGTGCAAATGCAGCATAGTGTCAAGTGTCTGAAAATAACTGAGAAATGCATGGTTCAATCATAAAGAAAATCAGCATGATAATATAATAACGGCAGGAAAATCCTGCATCCCGCATCAAACCCAACACGGTGCGACCACTTTAACCGGGAATTCACACCATCCGAGATAGGAATTTCTCAATCCAAACGCGCCTGAGGTCCATGATGTAGTGCGGGCAGGGATTGGTAGTGACAACATAAAAACAAATCACACAATAGAGGGTGAGAGCATCAACATAATAACACATGCATTAAAAAAATTCAGCTATTAACAAAGTGGATGGACTATACCATGAAAAGAGCAACATTTAAACCCAATTAAGCATGATGGAGTGCAGGCATGTATTGGTAGTCACATCATCAACAAAAAAAAAAAGTCACAAAATAGAGGGTGAGAGCATGGAGGTATTAACACATGCTTTAAAAAAATTCAGCAGGACAGATATAGAGGGTGAAGTACACCATGGAAAGAGCAAAATTTAAACCAATTGAGCATGATGTAGTGCAGGCAGGGATTGGTAGTGACAGCATAAAAAAAAAAATCACACAATAGAGGGTGAGAGCATCAACATAATAACACATGCATTAAAAGAATTCAGCTATTAACAAAGTGGATGGACTATACCATGAAAAGAGCAACATTTAAACCCAATTAAGCATGATGGAGTACAGGCATGTATTGGTAGTCACATCATCAACAAAAAAAAAAAAAGTCACAAAATAGAAGGTGAGAGCATGAAGGTATTAACACATGCTTTAAAAAAATTCAGCAGGACAGATATAGAGGGTGAAGTACACCATGGAAAGAGCAAAATTTAAACCAATTGAGCATGATGTAGTGCAGGCAGGGATTGGTAGTGACAGCATAAAAAAAAATCACACAATAGAGGGTGAGAGCATCAACATAATAACACATGCATTAAAAAAATTCAGCTATTAACAAAGTGGATGGACTATACTGTGAAAAGAGCAAAATTTAAACCCAATTAAGCATGATGGAGTGCAGGCATGTATTGGTAGTCACATCATCAACAAAAAAAAAAAGTCACAAAATAGAGGGTGAGAGCATGGAGGTATTAACACATGCTTTAAAAAAATTCAGCGGGACAGATATAGTATAAATAAAAGAAATTAAATGATGATAAAAATTGGGACGGATATAGAGGGTGAAGTACACCATGGAAAGAGCAAAATTTAAACCAATTGAGCATGATGTAGTGCAGGCAGGGATTGGTAGTGACAGCATAAAAAAAAAATCACACAATAGAGGGTGAGAGCATCAACATAATAACACATGCATTAAAAGAATTCAGCTATTAACAAAGTGGATGGACTATACCATGAAAAGAGCAACATTTAAACCCAATTAAGCATGATGGAGTACAGGCATGTATTGGTAGTCACATCATCAACAAAAAAAAAAAAGTCACAAAATAGAAGGTGAGAGCATGAAGGTATTAAGACATGCCTTAAAAAAATTCAGCAGGACAAATATAGAGAGTGGAGTACACCATGAAAAGAGCAAAATTTAAACCCAATTAAGCATGACAAATAGTGCAAGCAGGTATTAGTAGTGACAACATCAAAAAAAAAAATCACACAATAGAGGGTGAGAGCATCAACATAATGACACATGCCTTAAAACAATTCATCTATTAACAAAGTGGATGGAGTACACCATGAAAAGAGCAAAATTTAAACCCAATTGAGCATGATGTAGTGCAGGCAGGGATTTGTAGTCACAGCATCAACAAAAAAAAAAGTCACACAATAGAGGGTGAGAGCATGAAGGTATTAAGACATGCCTTAAAAAAATTCAGCAGGACAAATATAGAGAGTGGAGTACACCATGACAATAGCAAAATTTAAACCCAATTAAGCATGACAAATAGTGTAGGCAGGTATTAGTAGTGGCAACATCAAAAAAAAAAATCACACAATAGAGGGTGAGAGCATCAACATAATAACACATGCCTTAAAAAAATTCAGGTATTAACAAAGTGGATGGAGTAGACCATGAAAAAAGCAAAATTTAAACCCAATTGAGCATGATGTAGTGCAGGCAGGGATTGGTAGTCACAGCATCAACAAAAAAAAATCACGCAATAGAGGGTGAGAGCATGAAGGTATTAAGACATGCCTTAAAAAAAATTCAGCAGGACAAATATAGAGAGTGGAGTACACCATGAAAAGAGCAAAATTGAAACCCAAATAAGCATGACAAATAGTGCAGGGAGGTGTTAGTAGTGACAACATCAAAAAACAAATCACACAATAGAGGGTGAGAGCATTAACATAATAACACATGCCTTAAAAAAATTCAGCTATTAACAAAGTGCATGGAGTACACCATGAAAAGAGCAAAATTTAAACCCAATTGAGCATGATGTAGTGCAAGCAGGGATTGGTAGTCACAGCATCAACAAAAAAAAAATCACACAATAGAGGGTGAGAGCATGAAGGTATTAAGACATGCCTTAAAAAAATTCAGCTATTAACAAAGTGGATGGAGTATACCATGAAAAGAGCAAAATTTAAACCCAATTAAGCATGATGTAGTGCATGCATGTGTTGCTAGTCACAGCATCAACAAAAACAAAATCACACAATAGAGGGTGAGAGCATGAAGGTATTAAGACATGGCATAAAAAAATTCAGCAGGACAAATATAGAGAGTGGAGTACACATGAAAAGAGCAAAGTTTAAACCCAATTAAGCATGATAAATAGTGCAGGCAGGTATTAGTAATGACAACATCAACAAAAAAAATCACACAACAGAGGGTGAGAGCATCAACATATTAACATATCCCCTAAAAAAATTCAGCAGGACAAATATAGAGAATGGACTACACCATGTAAAGAGCAAAACAAAACATATGCAATCAGGTTTGAGAATTAACTTTGGGGAAAACCATAAAACCCAGAATGGGGAAAAAAATGGAATCTGGTCATGGGTCGGACGAAGAACAAATGGAAAACAAACCTTGACAAGAAAATCCCAAAATCAAATCTTCCACATCACCACAGAACAAACAAAAAACAGGCGCGAAAAAAAAAAAAAAAAACTAAATAGATCTAAGCTTCAGAGCAGTACCTCTAAAGACAGAGGATAGTGAACTTCAGAGCTAAGGTGGGGGAACAAGAGCGAAGCCCACACCTGTGGAAGGAGTACAACGCAAAGAATCAAGGCCAGCGCAGAATAAATTAAAAAGAGAACATATAGAACCATATACATCCATGAAATCCTTGAGATTTAGCTTTAAAATTGAAAAAAAAGAGGGAAAATAACAAAAAAAACAACAAACTTTCTTCGTTGGAGATCATTGCCACCCAAGTGAGGGATGATGAACACGGGGACGATTGCGATGATGGAGGAGGAGAGGAGAGATGGAAGACTAGGTTATGAGATCCGAGATCTAACCCCCACTGTCGAAGAAGTAAAAGCCGAAGAATCAAAACCCACAGCTCAAGTCGAAAACAGAACAAATTGGAAGAAATACATATGAAGTCGTATGCAGCTATGACCAATCCTTCAGATTTCGTAGTTTTAAAGTTACAAAAAAGGGAAAAAAAAACAAACCACAGTAGCGTTTGGCCGGTGAGCAGGGAGACAGAAGCGAGGCGACGGCGACGGCGACGTTGACTGAGAACAATAGCGACGATTTACGAGGAAAGAGGAAAAGATAGAAACCCTAGATCGGGGGAAGCCGCTGAAGTGGTGACGATAATGGGAACAATAGCGACGATGGGACACTTCAGCGGCTGTGTAAAAAGAGTGGGGAAGTGGACTTCGGGGATTTTTTCCCCGAAGTTGAACGGGGAAGTCGTGCCGAAGTGGAGGTGTCAAATCACTGATTTCGGGCTCAACCTTACTCAAACAAACAAACGGAAGTGGCTCAGAAGTGGGGACTTCAGCCACTTCACCCCCAAATGAAGTCAAACAAACACCCCCTAAATGTAGCAGGGGGTTGGGGAAAGCCACAGCAAATGGCTAACAACTTAAACACGGCTTCTTTATTCTTTAGTAATTCAAGTTGAGATATATATAATGCCTTTGTGAAGGATTTGCTACTGTCATAAAATTGAATATATATATATACACGGGAAATGAACAAAACGTCAATTGGAAATTTGTGCATTCACAGAAAATCTCGGATAATTTGGATATTCACAGGAAACCCATCTTTTATGGGTTTGCTTCCATCTGGGTCCCCGCGTGGGATGACGGCATTAAAGTTCGAGTGGAGTGACGGTTATGGCCCTCCACTGACACACTAAGTTTGCAGGCGGTTGGGTCGGTGCGTTTTTCAAGGTTTGGGATACAAGTCCATTGATTGTCTCCGTAAGCCGATTGCGCTATTAGATTGTCAGAAGAGTACTTTTTCCTCTACTTGGAGATGAAAGCTTGAGTGGAAACCCTAGTTCTCACATCGCCGGCGTAACAGAGACCTCGGATTCCCAGCCCAACCCCAACTGAAATTAGGAAGGTAAGTGGGCGGTCTGTTAGAGACCTCCCCCGGAATAGACACTTTTGATTCTGTTGTCTTCGTGGTTTAGGGTTTAGAAGGTGTCTTTCTTGTTTACGGTTTTATAATAACCGGGTTTTGTCCTTACGGTGAAGTTCAAAATGTGCAATTTCTATTTAGAATATGCATTTTCTGTTTAGAGTTTGGTTTAGGGATGATGTCTAATTTATTAAATTAGTTTCTATTTAGATTGTGGAGTTTCTGTTTATTATTTAGTTGTTTTCCGTTTAGAATGTAAACATTGTTGGTTGAGTAATGTTGTATGCTGCGCAGATATGGCCTTTAACTCGTTAACGGCAGATGCTACTTGGTGCCGGTAGTGGAGACGCTGGCTGAGGTCAAACCACATATGAGTGCCTTATAGCTAGAGCTGGTGAGGAGGACACCGCTTGCCCATCTCACAGAAATTAAGGGGGTGCTACAAGAGAGAGGACTGCTTGATGCCATCATGCAACGATATGACCACTAGAGCCAAAAGTTTAGGATCGGGGCTGGCTTGGTGAGCTTTAGACCCGAAGATGTTGCCATAATCCTGAGTCTCCATTGTGACGGGGACATAGTAATGCTATAAACAAAAAGGAAACACCATCGGACTTTGAAGTAAAATTTCTGTCCAAAAGTTTTAAAAGGAGCAGGGATGCCACAAAAAAAGCCTTTGAGGTTGTTTCCAAACACAACTTGCTCTGTGCCAAACTGGGTGGTGAACTATATTGTGGACCTTCCTGCACTAGGAAAGTATGCGTAGGCGGAGGCCATACACAGGTGGCTCATGGAAAACGTTCCACACATGGCCTCCCGGGTACAATCAAGAACCAGCGGGGAGAAGCAAGACACAGGCTACCTGCGTGGATGCGGTGTAGTCTTCAACATATGGTTCTATGAGGTCACTGGCACAGGGAAGAAGGTCCGCGTTGAGAGGACTCCGTAGATACTCTATTACGGGGAAAACAATTTTAGGAAACAAGCTTCTCTCGGTCCGTTATTGTCATCTTGCGATGGCAAACAGGTATGAAGTTACGTTTAGCGTTTAGTATTGTTTGTTTCCACTTACATTGGAGAGTTCCCGTTTACTAACATTTGTTTCTACTTTCATGGAGAGTTCTCGTTTACTATTGTTTGTTTTCAGCTATATTGGAGAGTTCCCGTTTAGCATTGTTTCCACTTACATTGGAGAGTTCCCGTTTATTAACGTTTGTTTCCACTTACCTTGGAGAGTTCTCGTTTATAATTATATGTTTCTACTTACATTGGAGAGTTTTCGTTTACTATTGTATGTTTTTTCTTATATTGGAGAGTTCCCATTTACTACGGGTTGTTTTCAATTACATTGGTGAGTTCCCGTTTACTAACATCGATTACCACTTGCATCTGAATATTGTCATCCTTCGTTCACAGTATTCCGAGTTCGCCCCCAATTCCGGTGATGACGAAACCCTGGTTGGGCGACACGACGACCATCTCCTGCGGAACACCCATCGAAGGTTGAACCCAACGCAGACAAGAAGTGTCCGAGGAAACATGGTCGATCCCCGGACTCACGTACTAGCCCCCTTCCCCGAAGTTGGCCTCGTCACGGAGCACAAGGATCCCAACGTGAGACAATTGGCGAGGATGTTGTGACCTGGTTGCTGTAAGGGCTTGAGACACTGTCGCAGGAGTTTTAAGGTCTAGTGTCCCTTGTGGACGAAATCAAATGACGGGTTCGGCTGTCCACTCCATCATCAGAGAGACACACACCGAAGTGGCCCTCGATGTCATCTTCGAGGGCAAGCGAAATGTGAAGAAGGTCGTCATTCAGTGCGTATCAGTGGCGGCCACCATGAGGCTGAAGCAAAAACCCCCACGGCGGCCTTAGGCGGTCTACACGGGTCACAAGTCAGTCGACGATGCCCTCTGTGAACACCAGTACTAGGATGAAGAGAGTTGCCTATAAGGACAGAGTGAAGAAGGACGGCTTTCCAGGTCCTTCAATAATTTTATCTGACAATGATGGCAGTGTTGTTGTCGACAACAACAGCGTCATCAAGTCTCTTACTACGATGAAAGAGATAGTTATTCCAACCTTCGATTTTGACAGCTTCCGTGCTCCAAAAGAAACCTCTCCCAAGCAATCCACTGAGGAGAGTGAGAAAGTCATACTTGCTCCGGCAGCGACCCAGGAGAAAGTTGCCAGCCCAACCCCTCCTGTGGAACATATGGATAAAGAGGTTCCACAACAAGACCCCCTTCCCCCCGGGGCAGAGAAAGAACCTAGTCCAACCTCCTCTACAGACGAAGCTGTTCCATCTGACCTCCCCCGGCAAATAAAGCTGCCAGCCCAACCCCACTTGTACATGATGAGGTTTCATCTTAGCTCTTCTCGGCATATGAAGATGCTAGGGGAACCCGTACATGAAGAAGTTCCAATCCCTCCCCCCCTCCCCCACCACTACATGTGGGTGATGACGCGACACCTATGGAAGAAACAGTTGAGCATTCTTCCTGCGAAAAACCAGTACAACTCCCCGTCGATGATGAAACCATAACCGTTATTGAAAAAAAAAGTCGAGTATGGTCAAGACGGCTTTCATCCTTAAAAAGAAACACCCAACTGGATTCTTGCGACTAGACTAACTCGAGTAAACCGCTATAGCGATGTTTTCAACTGTGTAATCGACAAGTAAGCTTCCCACTTACTGTGTTTTATTTAGCCTTTGGCTTTTCCATTTAGAATACGGTGTTCCCACTTACATTGTTGTGTTTTCGTTTAGTATTGGACGTTTTCATTTAGACGACAATGTTTCCGCTTACGTGGTTGCATTTTTGTTTAGCGTTGAACGTTTCCACTTAGAATACGGTGTTTCTTCTTACATGGTTGTGATTCCGTTTAGCATTAGATGTTTTCATTTAGACGACGGTGTTTCAGCTTACATGGTTACGTTTCCATTTAGCGTTGAACGTTTCCACTTAGAATACGGTATTTCCGTTTACATGGTTGCGTTTTTGTTTAGGGTTGGACGTTTCCACTTAGATGACGGTGTTTTTGCTTACATGATTGTGTTTCCATTTAGCATGTGGCTTTTCCACTCATTCTGTCACATTTCCCGCTTAGTATCACCGCTTACCATTTACTAATAATTTCAACTTCTTGCATTTAGGACCGTTGTGTGGAAGAACTATCTCTCATTCACGACCAAAGACTAACTGTTCACGTTGGTGATGAGAGTGTTGTTCCTGACGATGTGCTGGACGCCTTCGTTGCCATCACCATGGAGTCCCTTATTCCTAACGTTGGTGGATGGGAGTGTTGTTCATGACAATTGTTCAGAAATTAATCAAAGGAAAAGAAAGGCAATCAGGAACACAAGAGAATTAACTAGCTTCAGCAACAAATGCCTTTAAATGCCATGCTTGTCACATAATTTATGAAACTGAGTCTTTATATTCTGTGCCATTATCTGATCTCATATATTTAATTTTTCTACTTGTCTAATAATTTTCAACCTATATTTTTCATACTTTGAAATTTGAAACAACTTTAGATTTCTGTTTCATGAAATATACCCAAATCTTCCTCAAAAAATCATCGATAAAGGTTATGAAATTTTGAGATCCACCTAATGATAGCTCTCTAGTTGCCCCCCCCCATTCATCAGAAGCACAGAATATCTAGGGTACCCTTGGTTTTGTGTTTACCAACCTTGAACTTCACTTTGGACTATTTGCCCAACAAATAGTATTTGCAGAATTTCAACTTACAACAATTAATTCCATTTTGTAAACTTCGTTTATAAAATGCAACCAACCCACTTTCATTGAGATGACCTAACCTCATGTGCCAGAGAATAGTACTGTCATGATCAGATTCTGTAACTACAACTATACTCCTTGTCAACATGTAGATATTCCCTGTACTCCTCATCTCTGGCATTACTATCAACACACCCTTACTCACCCTAGTGCAATCCTCCTTGGTTTCGCAACCAAAACCATTCACATGCAAAGTACCGAGTAAAATTAGATTCTTCTTCAATTCCAAAACATGTTTGACATCATATAATGTCCAAATAGCACCATCATGCATCTGAATTTTGATATGCCCATTTCCAACAACAGCACAAGGCTTGTCATTGCCCATATAGACAACCAAAGTTGCCTGATGTGTGAATTAAACCAGTCCTTGTTGGGAGTCATATGGAACGAACAACCCGTATCTAGAATCCATGAATGTGAGGGTTGACATGATGAAACTAAAAGACGATTACAATCACTCTAATCTGAATACCCATTCTAAACAACATTAGTAGCTTTGATGACTTGCCACTCTTCTCATCAATCTGCTTTTGCTTCATTGGACAATCCTTTTTAATATGCCCATCTGCTGACACTTGTACCATTGCACAGGTTTTCTACCTCTGGATTTTGACATGGAACTTCTTTTGCTAAAATTATCCTTTCCTTGCCTTCTCCCACATTCATGGTTCCCTTTCACATAAAGTCCTTCAGTCACAAAATCCTTAGCATTATTCTGTCTTCGATGATTATGGGCTAACAACGTGGTAGTGATCTCATCTATCTTGATTGTATCTTTCCCCCATGTGAGTGTAGTCACCAAGTGTTCGTACAAAGGCGGTAAAGAACATAACAATATCACCGCCTTATTTTCATCTTCAATCTTAATCACAATTCACTACAAGTGACTAATTATTTGATTGAAGAAGTTAATATGTTGCACTAGATCTGCACTTTCTTGCATCTTCAACCCGTATTGCTTCTGCTTCAGATACAATTTATTTGTTAGAGACTTTGACATATACCTACTTTCCATTTTCTTCCAAACTTCTACCAAAGATGAGAAGCCCATGACATGATACAAAACGTCATTTGCTAAACAAAGCCGAATAGTTGCCACTGCTCTCGCTTGCAATCCCATCCAATGGGTATCTTCTAGACCCTTAGGCTTATTTTTTTCCAAAGCTTTCGACATCCCTTACTGCACAAGCAAATCTTTCACCCTCCATTGCCACAATCCAAAGTTTCTAGTTCCCTAGAACTTTCCCACATCAAATTTTGCAATAGAGTTCATCATCTCAACAAAAACACTGATGCCGGTTGTTAAGAAATTAATTAAAGAATCGCAGACATAAGAGAATTGATGAGGTTCTGCAATGTATGCCTAAGTCCTCGGAAGCGGAACGGCTATGATTTTTCATAGTAGAAATTAAGGCATATATATATAATTCCTTGCGGGCCATCTACCAGGTCAAGAACACATCAATGGATTGAAGTTTAAAATGGGGAAGTTTCTTTTCAACTTAGACTTTCCCTCTTGTTCAAGATTATTACTGTTCATTGATGCTTATTGGTCCAGTGAGGACAAAGCAGGCAGGTGCAATGGGTTTCATTGTTACTTCAATTACAAGAGAATATTCATGGTAGTTGGTTGTCAACATGTTAGGCTCAATCAAGCATGGAAGCAGAAGGGCAATGGAGTGGGTTCTTGGAATAGTTACAAATTGGTGTGTCAAGATAGGTGGAGTTTTCACAGACTTTGCTGAAGTTTTGAGGCCATTGAAGACCTAGTGGAGTAGAGTGATTGGAGAATTTCAGCTACTGTAGGCAATATCAGAATGTTGTTGTACCAAGAGGAGATGCTGCCAGTGGTGTTGATCCTTAAGGAATGGAATGCCATAGCTGAAAGCTGCTACTGAAGAAAACAAATCCCCCCAACTCTCTCTTTTTCATCAAGGGTTTTGTTTGTGCTGCTTTGTGGCGTTATTTGAGTCCATGTTAGTTTAGCTGTTGTGCAGCTCTGTTAAAAAAAGAAAACACCCATTTAACTCAAGATTAATTATATTCTTACATACATACATATATATTTTAATGTTATGAGGGAAATTGAAAAGAAAGAACTCATTTAGACTGAAGAATCCTTAATTATTTAAGAATAAATAAAAAGCTCACATTTAAGCCGCAGAATTCTCAAGACTTAATTGGTGAGATTTTTTTTAGTACCTCAAGGTTGGAAAAAAAAACATAATTTTATAAATTAATGATTGATATTTATTAATAATTAAAAAAATAAAGTGAATTAGCCAGGATTTCAACTGTCGTTGGGCTATATATACCAACATTGATATACTTCATATAAATATAACCGAATTAAATTTGTAGGCTTTGAAAACTTCACATATATTTTAAATTACAGATTAAATTGTCTGTTTATTTAAAAAATGGAAGGTTTAGCGTTTAAAAATGCTTGAACAAATCATAAATCTTTTGACTTCAAAAAACAATCATTTTGACACACACACACACACAGTCATAATTATATAAAATTGGCAAGAACATAAAAGGTTGCTTTCAGTGCTCTTGTTTAAATACTTCACGATAAAGACATACATTTGTATCTAAAACAATAGAGTTAGATACTCAAAATAAAATAAAATAATTTCTGGAATTGTACTCCCCATCTTATAATCATCCTGTTTTTTTATCCATATATTATAAAAATTACTAATTTGATCTTTTTATTGTTTTAAATTGAGCAAATTAAGTCATTGCAGGAAACACAGTCAACTTCTCCGTAAGATTTTGCTAGTGTTGCTTAATATATTAAAAATATTATTAAACATTTTAAAATTTATAAAAACCATAAAAAAAAATTATAAAAAAATTACAAAAATTGAAAAAATAAAAAATAATAAAACTATAAAATATTATAAAAATTATAAAAAATTCAAAGGACAACCAAATGCCATAACACGTGTTGCCATGCCATTTTTATGTGTGGGTATATGCAATTGTCAAAATCTGAAACCCTAAACTAACTCCCTAGTTTTATCATCTCCAACACCAATCCTTATCAGCACCTCTCTTCTCATCTGTCTTTCATAGCCCAAAGTTGAGCCGCTACCACCATCTTGTAGTCTCCAAAGATGATATTGCCACCGCCTCTGCACCTAGATGAGGTGATTATGGATGAAAGTGGGACTTCAGCGGTGCGGAAGTGGTGGCAATGTCACCTATGGAGACTACAAACAGTGATGGCTGCTCAGCTTGGGGTAATGAAAAGCAAATGAGCTAGGGTGCATGTTTAGGGATCGGTGTTGGAGAAGATAGGGGAGAGGAGTTAGCCTAGGGTTTTGCGTTTGAATTTTTATAATTTTTATAATTTATTATAATTTTGTGGTTTTTTTATAATTTATAAAAACATTTAATAATTTTTATATAATTTTATAATTGTAATATTTTTATAATTTTTAATAATTTTTTGTTAATATTTTAAACCACGTCGGTAGAATTTGACAGAAAAATTGACGGTGTTTATTCGAGGGACTTAATTTGTCCAATTAAAAAAAAAAAAATAGAAGGATCAAAGTAGTAATTTTCATAACAGAGAAATTAAGAAGATACACTAACTATAATAGAGGATTATTTCGAGAATTTCAAACAAAAGAAGAGAGTCATAAAATTGGCAACGATATAGAAAGTTGCTTTCAGTGCTTCTGTTTGCATACTTAATTAATGATAAAGACATACAATTATTTCTAGAAAATGAGAGTTGGATACTGGAACACACAAGTTGATTTAGATTTTTCACCTAATTTATCATTTCAGAGATCACCATTATCATTTCTATCTGACAATCCAACACTTCTTTTTTTAAAAAAAAAAAAAAAAAAATTTTATTAACATTCACGCAATGCAACACTTCAATCACAAAACAAATCCATGTATTTCTGCAGGTATTAGTGACAGCAGCACAAAGATTATTTTTTTTTTTAATTAACATTTCCTGCAATGCAATGCAACTCCACAAAGCAAGGAAACATGCAATGAAATCTGCAGAAATTTCTGCAGACATGACAGAAGAACAAGGCGCGCGCGCACACACACAAACACACAAACACAAACACAAACACAAACACAAACATATCTTCTTCTAAAATATAATATCCATATATGTACTGCATGCATCAATGTCTCCTCCAGAAAGCAATGTAGCTGAAGACCATCTTGAGCAGCCTGCTGCTGGTCTTTGAATTCCTGTTAATGTTCTTCTTCATCTCTCTCATCTTCCATGACTTCCCAAGCTCTGAAACTTGATTGATTGAGCTTCCATGAGTGAATGGCAAGGCCATGACATGCCTATCAAGAAGGTGGCTGAAGGACACCAGCTCAAATGAATCATATAGGGGGCTGCCACAGTCCCATATGGAGACTTCAACACCTTCATCTCCTCCTCCTACTCTTCTCTTCTCTTCCTTCATTTGGGGCAAGGATGAAGCAAATCTTGCTTGTTGTGTCATTCATGGGATTTTTAAATGATCTCTTCCACTTCCCATGTGTCTACCAAACAACATATAAGTGCATGCTATATGTGGTGTTAGTCAATTCAGTGGGTTGTCTTTTTCTTTTCTTTTCTTATATTTCTGTTTGCATTGGTATTCCCACTGTGCATTTATACACAATGACCATACAACCATACATGCATGCATGTGAGGAGGAATGGAGTTATCTTTCTTGTCTCATCCCTCAGCTCTTCAAAATTTAACCAATTACTTCACAATTAAATTGAATAATAATTATAGTTTTATACTACCATTATGTAGATATAACAATATTAAATTATATTGAGTGAGGGATATAAATGGAGATAATGGAAGAGTTCTTTTCTTGTTTATGGTCTTCATGAGTCTAGAAATCTTTTTTATTTCCAACTTAAATTTAAAATATAAAAAATATTTAGGGTCTATTTTTTAAGCAAGGGAATCCAAATTGCTATTCCCATGTTACATATTAATTGAATGTACATATAAAATTTGGTATATCTAACAGAAAAATATTTCGGTGAAAAATCAATGTCACCAAAAATATTGAAGTAATTGATGTTTTCATTAAATCATTTTTATTTCAGACAGCTTTTCTAACTTTTTTTTTTCCCTTGAAGATCATTTTTCAGATGAGATGAGGATAACACGAAGTTGTTGGGAATTAAGTTTGTATTAAATAGTTGTACCTAAGCCTATACAACATTAATATGAATCTTTTAGGTGGCACATTATATAGTAGATAGATTAAGTAATTAGCAAGCTAATGGAGTACTTGACCATTGAATGTAGATGGAAATCTTAGGTGGTATATGCAGTTTGTGGAAATGTAAGATACCAGCATTGGCAAGAGAAGTAAGTTTTTATAAAAGTATTCTATTAAGTAATTTAGTAAATGAAAAATTAACAAGTTTAAAATAAATTTAAAATAATTTTGAAAGAAACATATATAGCTAAAAATATTATCTTGTGTAGCAAGTTTTTGCTTTACACACTACTATAAATGTATATAAATGTATCTGATGCACATCTATATCTGTCTGTCTATTGATAACACCTGCAGCTTTCGGAAAAAAACACAAATATATCTTATGGTTTGAATAAAATAAATTTTTCATTAAAAAACATATTTTCTATAAAATGAGTGTAACTTGGGAGTTATAAAAGATACATAAAAAAACAACATATTTTAGATAATGATTATCACTAGGTAGAAATAAAGATACAGGCTGGCATTTGTTTACCGATGGACGCTTGTTCATTACAGATAGGAGGGTGTGAGTAAAAAATTTATTTGTATCTAATTTCAGGGATTAAATGTTCGAAAACTATTATTTATTTATTTATTTTTGGGTAAGACAGACTGATACTCAAGGTAAATGGGCAACCTTAAGTTTCAAAAATATACTTTAATATATATGGTTTATATGTATATAAAAAGGAAAATTACTGTTCACCCATTACGAATTTCAAAACTTTCTAAAAATCCCTTTCAACTTTTGCACACCCCGGACAGTCCTTACTTTATAGTTTACATTCCTTTCTACCCTCTATCAGTCACTTCAAGTGGGTCAATGTTATGAAATTCCATTTTTGCCATTGCAAATGGTGGAAAAAATACCGCACAATCACATCATGTCTGACTTTTTATGCATACAAGTGTGCATTTTTTTTTGCCTTATTATTTAATTATCCCAGTCTCTGTTTAACTCAATCAAGTTTTCATTTAAAAACTGTTTTCTCCGTTTAAATTATTATGTTTCTGTTTAAATATTTGTTTTAACGTTTACATTTTATAGTTATCGTTTAAAACTTTTATGTTTCTGTTTAAAATCTTGATCACACTAGTTAACCATGGAACAACCTAAACATCTTAATACCCTAAAAAACAACAAGGTAAATCCATTCTTGAGAATTAATATTCTTTTACATGATCCATCTATCTATATATATGCAATCAATTAAAATGGATGTTAAATTCATGTTCATTAATGTTGGAATATTTGATAGTAATGTATCGATGATCAAAATCTTATTATATCATAACATTTATTGAATTTTAAAATTTTTTAAATAAAACATAATTAAATTTTTGATGTTTATCTAAATATCTAAAATAAATTCAGCAGTGTTCACAAATTTTTAAGCAGAAATATAAGTTTTAAACAGAAACCTCAATTCTTAAATAGAGAGATATCATTTGTTAAACATAGACCGAGTTTCTTAAACAGAAACCGCAATATTTAAACGGAGACATACTTTTTTAAATAGAACCCTCAATTCTTAAACAGAGAGATATCACTTGTTAAACAGAGACCGAGTTTCTTAAACAGAAACCGCAATATTTAAACGGAGACATACTTTTTTAAACTAAAACTCATTTTTTAAACGAAAATTTCATTTGTAAAACTGCAACCATATCAAATGAATAGGGAAACGTACATTATAAACATTAAACAAATCATAACAATAAAAAATCTATTTCGATCGTGTACACATACGAAAATGTAAAACAAGACAAAACTGTCTAGGATGCCTTGAATCAAGTCTTCAATCTGTGGCGAGTCGACTATGTTGCGCTTCGCAGAGCTGTACGGGTGTCTTGCTGCCCGGTCAGCGAGTCGGGGGTCCTGGAGCGACGCGCCCGGCCTGGGGGTCGGGGGAAACACCCCAAAGCTGTACGGTATATATCATATACTGTTCTTCCAAACCCTAATAAAATTCTGATTTCCCCAAAACTTTTTGTTCTTGGTTGTTCATCTGTGTCTTTGCGATCAGAAAATTATGAAAACCCTATCAAATGATGTTGTCGTTGGAATTCAGCTAAGGTCTCCACTACCGGTGTCAAGTACCATCGCCATTAACCAGGTTTACAGCCATAATCACCAGCCTGTGACAATAACAACACATTCAGCAGTATTCATAAATTTTTAAGCAGAAACATAAGTTTTTAAACAGAACACTCAATTCTTAAACAAAGAGATATCACTTGTTAAACAGAGACCGAGTTTCTTAAACGGAAACCACAATATTTAAACGGAGACATACGTTTTTAAACAGAACCCTCAATTCTTATCACTTGTTAAATAGAGACCGAGTTTCTAAAAAAGAAACTCCAATATTTAAACGGAGACATACTTTTTTAAACAGAAACCCTCTACCTTTTCCTTCCTCAATTTCATTAACTTGATCACTGATCTCCAACCCATAAACAACTTTCCCAGCAGCACTCTCAACCTCACCACCACGAACATCAACGACCATCTCCACGTCATCACAAGATCCATTCTTTTCCAGCCGATCAACATCACCAACCTCTCCATTTCTAGCACGAACTCCTGGCACCACTTCACTGCACTCCAAACTCACTACAACAAATTTGATGATTAGTGACATTTTGATAATTATTTGTAATGTCACCAGATAGCATGGGTGGCGCGAGGTTTAGATGTGGTGACGCTAACGGATGTGTCAATAATTATCAAATTTGTTGTAGTGACTTCTCCCTTCCACCATCTCCATCTTCAGATCACCCCCATCTTCTTGTTGACCATCAATTTCAGCACTCTGCCACTCACCTCCGGCATCATCACCGGCATCAGCACGACAGCTTCTTCCAAAGCTGAAGGGGTCTTGGCTAGGCCTTCCACTAGATCAGCCAGGGAAGGTTCCGGGGGGTCACCCCGTGAGTTGAGATCGAGGTCACAGGCCTCATCCATGGACCAAGCCCTACACTACGTTGGAGAAGAACGAACCTTAAGAAAGAGAGAGAGAGAGAGAGAGAGAGAGAGAGAGAGAGGTACCTGAATTGGGATCAATTGGTAATGGAGATGAAGATTGGGATGTGGAGTTACTTCGAGCTCAAACAGGCAAAATGATTGGAGTGCCACGACTTCCCATGCAAGGGACAATTTCGTCCATAAAATTCAAAAATAACTTTATTAACCATCATTATATGCTTTTGGGGGTTAGAAAACATTGTCTTTAAAAGGAAGGGGTTTTTAAGCATTGCGAAATTAACGGGTTGTTTTTGGCCATATTACAAACTTAGGGGTTTGTTTTGACAATTTCCACTATATATAAACAATATAGATAAAACTTAATTCCATTTTAAAATTTTTAATAATTTAATGGTTGATTAAATTTTCTATATGCATACTGTAAGGATTGATGACTTTACACTTGGTCAGCAGGCGTACATTTCAACATAGGCCACGTCACGAGGGCACACAGCCGGGTCGCGTGGATTGGGTAGCGCGCGGTTAGCGAGAGGCGTGTGTTGTGTTCTGACCAAGAGCGGCCGAAATATCTCGCACGATCATGTGCTGAGACCGTGAGGCGTGCGCGTGACCGATGAGTGCGTGGGGCGAGTGCATCCATACCAAGAGTCAAGTGTTGCAAGACTTAATTATGTAGAGTGTTGGATCTCTAGCAAGTCTAGGCGGGGCGGGACACTTGATCAAGCCGGGAGACCGAGAGCTGATTTCGGATTTGGCAAGGTTTTACGCAGGCGTATGCAAGTGGGAACGTGGTCGGGAGCGTGGCCGAGCCAGGGGCGAGGATGGCATGCCGTATTACCGCGTGTGACCGGTACTGCTGCGCGCTGTGACCAAGGGTGGCTGGTTGAAGCTACAGTCGCGTCGGTGGACACTGCAAGCTAAATGAAGTCAGAGACTTCACGCTAGACCTGTATTAGGCATGGGGCTCAATCAACTTTGGAATTGGGGTAGCTCTTGTATTAGGGTCTAATGTGTCTTGGGAGGAGACAAGGCCTCTTGGTGATTGTTTTTGGCCATGGTTGTAAACATTTCTCAATCTAAGAGAGTTTATGTTTTTCTCTTTCAAAATGGGTTTCATGTGTCATGTTTTCCGGTTTTGCTCGCTTTTCTTTTATTTCGCTTTGCTTGTGATGCGCATGCAAACAGGAATTCACTAACTGTTCATGTAAGGAAGGCTGACCTGTCGCTATGGTGCATGTCAGGTGCTGCATGGTCGAAGGTGATTGATTGAGGTCGTGACACATACCATTGATCCAGTGGTCACTGGCCTATTGTAAAACTCCTCGGTAGGAAATTTCATTGCCTAAATTTGAAACCTATTAGATAAAGTGGTATTAATAGATTTCCGGTTGTTGGAGTGTATTTATAAGCTAAATTTTATGTCAGTTGAGTGATAGCACATAAAAGACGTTTGATTAAAGCACGTTCTTAACAAATATGCGCTTGTCTCATTTATAAAAAAATCATTATAATAAATAAGTGATTTGTCTCATTAAAAAAAAACATTATAATAAATAAGTGGCAAAACAAAGAAGTCCAGAGCCACATACGTATGTATCTTGCATGTTCACCCCAAGGGATAACTTATATATATATATATATATATATATATATATAAGAGAGAGAGAGAGAGAGAGAGAGAGAGAGAGATTAGTCCTTAAGTCTCACATGCTGTGCATCGCTTCTATAATTTCCATCAGCCATTATGCAGCAATGCATTGTCACATTCAAATGCACTCTCCTAAGTTTGCATGTGCTTCACTATAATGTTCCAACATAATGCATGTTACTTGTCCATGCTGATTAGGCATGCTCATTGGTGAAAGTAGTCCAAGTACATCTAATTAATCACACTTATTATAAATAGGTATCCTTTATTTAGTATAAAAACCCTTATGATCATACAACATTATATACATGTTTTATATATATATCTCATTACAGTAATAAGCCATTTTGGTATTTAAGTAATGAAAGATGCTCAATAATATATAAAAAGGTTGTAATTGTGAATCTGTCGCATTAATCTTAATTATGTTGGTTTAAATAATAAGAATCATCCAAAACATTCCCATGTGTTTCAGTGTTGGCTTTTCAACGAATTCAATGTGCCGGGTGAAATTTCAAGGAATATTCTTCCATGTTCTCATATTTTGGATTATATACATATATTAAGCACAAACTAATATTACCTAAGCACTTCTGTTATGCTTATCCATGTTCTCATGCATGGAAAACTTAACAGAAGCGTTCAAGTATCCCTCCTCCCTTGCATAACAACTATTTAACTACAACAAGTGCACCTAATTACTATCACATCACCGTTGATTCATCAAACCTTTGAATTAGATGTCAAATTTATTAAGTGATGGCTGTGTACCACCATCTATTGATCTATCATAGTGTGTGTGTGTGTATAAGAAATCATGTTTGTATTACTGCCAGTTATCATTGGTTTTCCATTCTCTCCAAGAATGCAATAATATAAATGATCAATAGAGTATTTGAATTGCCATGGATCCAAGGAAACTACAATCCTCAATGCAGGAGAATCCAAAGCAAGAAACATGAATGTGTGTATATAGATATATATATTTGTATCAGTTGTGCATTGAATGAAGAGATGGCAATGGCAGATGAGAAAGTGATGGGGGGCAGAGAGCCATTGCTCGAGGAAGAGAAGGCGAAGAGCATCAACCAGATAATATTCCTGAAGTCCATTGCGGCAGTCCTCTTGGTCGGCATTGCTTTCTACCTCCTCCTTGACATCTTCGACTCATTGACACCAGAGACAGAAATAAGTACCATCTTGGTTCATCTACTACTTGTTAGATTGTTACTTTATATAATTACAGAGATAAACTGGATCTCTCTCCGTTCTCAAGTATGATTAATGGTTTTTTTTTTTAAAATAAGTGGATACCTTTGATTATTTCAGAGTCATTGCCATTAGGGAAAGCAGTGAAAGAAGTACAGCATCCAAAAAAGGGTAGCTAGTCTCTCGTAATTATATTTTAAAGAGTACTGGTTCTATTTTTTTTTAGCTGTTTTAACAATAAATATATTATGAATCATCAAATGTAAATCCAGAAGTTTGTGACATTTCAAATGGGGAGTGGATTCCAAATTCTTCAGGACCAATTTACACCAATGCAACCTGCAATCATATACAAAGTCATCAGAACTGTATGAAGAATGGAAGGCCTGACACAGGTTACCTTTACTGGAGATGGAAACCAACTAACTGTGACTTACCTCCCTTTGATCCACTGAAATTTCTGAATGAAATGCGTGGCAAATCATGGGTATTTATCGGCGACTCGATTTTCCGCAATCATTTTCAGTCCATGGCTTGCATGCTCTCTAAGGTATCTAAAACTGAACTTTAAAATTCAGTTTCAATGATCATTTTATATATATATATATATATATGCTTCACTATTATTATCTTATTAACTAATCCAGGTGGATGAGCTAGTTGAGACTTACCATGACTCAACATACCGCTGCCAGACATTGTTCAGTTCAAATTACAACTTCACTCTTGCAGTCATTTGGGCACCATATCTTGTTCAATATGAGTCTATTGCCTCAGAAACCATAAACATTCATCTTGACATCTTGGATAGCAACTGGACCAGTGAATATAACAAGTACGACTATGTGGTGATATCTGGTGGCCAGTGGTTCTATAGATCAACAATCATGTATGAGAACAACCAAGCCATTGGTTGCCATAACTGCCCTTATGAGAATCTCAGGGAACTTGGTGTAATAGAGCCTTACAGAAAGGCACTCCAGTTGACTCTTAATTTTATTGCCAAATCTGAGCACAAGCCCTTTGTTATCATTAGGACATGGACACCAGACCACTTTGAGTATGGAGAGTGGTACAATGGGGGGATCTGCAACAGGACTGAGCCATTTAAGGAAGGGGAAACCAATGGTGAGCCTATAGATCTTGTGATGAGGAGTATTGAGATTGAGGAGTTTGAGAAGGTGGCAGCCAGTGGAGAAAGGAATGGGGTGAGGATGGAGCTCCTTGATACTTACCATCTTTCACTGTTGAGACCTGATGGGCATCCAGGTCCTTACAGGACTTACCAGCCATTTGATGGTGATAAGAATAAAAGAGTTCAAAATGATTGCCTTCACTGGTGCCTGCCTGGTCCTATTGACACTTGGAATGAGCTGTTAATGAAGATGACGACCAACGGAAATGATCATGACTCTGTTTCTGCTTTGTCCTAGACTATGTAGACATTTACTGCTGCTTGTTTTGTTTTCCAATTTTGAAATAATTGAAGGAGATGCTCATGATTCCGCTTCTGCTCACTTCAATTTCATTCTCGATACACCATGTTCTTTATTATTACTATTATTTTAGCCCAAGCCCAGACCTAGTATATTCAGCCCAAAAATAAAAAAAAATTTATCTTTTACAAAATAATATAAATAAATAAATACACCAATAGTACAACCCTTAATATTTTGTCAAACAATTTAATAAATACAACGTAAGTAGTATACATAATTTAAATACCTAGATAAACAAGTGCGACATAATTTCATGAACAAATAAGTCCAATATTCTATAATAAGTCCAATTACTATTAGATAAGTAGTAGAATGCTTTAAAATTGTTCCATAAAAAATAAATATTACATAAAATCACGAAAAGAATTGATTCTGGAATCTTATCATAATAGTTTAAGGAAGCCAATAACTTATACAAAATACCACCAAGTAAAATGTTAATATAAAAATATTAAAAAGTAGCCTAAAAATTTACAAATATTCCAAAAAAATTATCTATGGTGAAACATCATTCTCAGAATTTGAGCTTGAAGATGTATCATTTTGTTCGACGTTAACCACCATATTGGATTTTCCTTTAAATTATTAATTAAAGCCATAGTTTAATAAAAATAATTAGTTAAAAAAATATTAACATAAATTTTTAAAGCATAATTAACTTACTTGGTTCAAAGGATACTCGCAACCAATCTCGAAGAGAAGTTATAGCTTGCATAGTCTTTGAACTTAAGTAAGCTTGATAAAAACTAATCACAAGACGACCTGTGCTGAATGTGCTTTCTGAGGCAACAGTGGATATTGGAATAGTTAAAATATCACGAGCCATATTTGAGAGGTTTGGAAATCTCATTGAACAAGACTTCCAAAATCCAAAACATCTAACTCCATATTTCCATCAAAAATGGTTCTTCAAAATAAAAATCTAACTTTGACTTTTGCATTTAAATTCTACTAACAAAACCTCCAAATGTATCTAACTCTTTCTTTTCATCATAATCATCGTTATGAATGCTATATTCACAATCACATTACTTATGTTGCTTATAGTATATTTGGAAAAAGATGCTTGATAATTTTTATAAGCTTCAAAGCATTTGTAAAGAGTATTAACCACATTGGAAGTATATCCCCCTGTTCACATTCCATATATCTTAGTATAAAAAAAATCAACAAATATGACTTTATAGTGAGGATCCAAAATCACAGCACAAGATAAAATAAAGCTATACTCAGATTGGTATTTGTTAAACTTCTTTTGCATTTCTTTAACCATAAGTGCCAAAAAGGATTTCACTTCATTAACCACATTTAGTAATTTATGATGAATTTGCCACACACCTCTGAAATATAAATTAGAAGTTGGATATTTGACACCAGAAGATGCACAAGTTACCTCATGAAAAGACTTCAAAAAATTACACAAATAAGCAACATCATTTCATTTTTGATCAGTCAAATTGTACATAAAATTATTATCTCTTTCACCCATATACAAGAAGGCTGTCTTGTAACGAAGTGCCATAACAAGCATGTTATATATAGAGTTCCATCTGGTTAGACAATTAAGACACAATTTCTTTCTAATATCCAAATTTAACTTTTTTGCAATGTCATAAAATTTTTTTCTTCTATGAGTAGATTGCTTCACATATTTAACACTAAGGCGTAATTTGCCAATAGTCAACATAACAAGATCAACTGCTGATTGCATAGTCAAATTTAATATGTGAGCACAACATCGAACATAGAAAAATTCACCATCACAAAAAAGAAAACCCTGCTGGTTAAGCCGACTCTTGAGCAATGAAACAACATAATCATTTGTGCTCAAATTATCCAAAGTGATACTAAATAATTTATGTTGAATGTTCCACTGGGCAACTCAAGAATTAATCTCATATTTAATGGAAAAGTTGTCACAAGGAGGTGGAATGAGTTTAAAATGGATAACCCTCTTCTGCAACAACCATTCATGATCAACAAAATGAGCAGTAACACAAATATAATGATCCTCAGTAATAGATTTTCATGTATCGGATGTTAAGCATATTCTACCGGGACACTCGCCAAAACGTCTTTCAAGTTTTGTCTTTCCCGCTTATAAAGCAATATAATATCTCTTTTGATTGTTTTTCTCGCCCATAATTTTAAATTCAAGAGATGCAGCTACCAGAACATGCCTAAATCTAATATTCTCAACCATTATGAAAAAGTTGTTCATCAACAACAATCATCTCAGCAATTTCTTTACGAATGGTCTCAACATTAATTTTATAATTTGAGAGTGATGTACCACTTGACCTTATTTGATGAGAAATCTTGTATTATCTAATATCACAACATACATGATTCTTGCATTTGGCCAAGTGCCTCCTCAAATGAGATGTTTCTCTTGTGCTTTTGCAAGAATAAGTTTTCTATAATATTTATATTGCGCTCTCTATGAATTTGCTTCAGTAGGTGGTAATTTGTTAAAACTCTCCCACACATCAGATCTTGTATGCTTTGATTCCGGCTCATCGTAATCTTCTTCCAAATTTATCAGTGTGCTCGACTGACTTTCCATAGCTATTTAACAAAAAAACTTCAAAATAAAAATAAAAAAATTAATAGAAATAAAATAAATTTTGTGATTGTTTAATGAAAGAACTTAAAAAACTAAACTAGAAGTAAATATATTACCTTCACTTGGAGTAGAAATACAATGGATGAATTTCAAAAAAAAAAAGAATGAATTTCAAAAAAAAAAAAAAGAAAAAGAAAAGAAAAGAAACAGCTCGGCTAGTCGAAAGAGGAGGGGAAATGGAATGAGCTTGATGATGATGAAGATGGAGAAGGAGAAGCTTAGTTCACTTTGCTTGACTAGTTAGATGAAGTGTAAAAGGACAAAGACAAAAAAAAAAAAAAAGGGCAGAAATCACATTTTCTACATATATCCATATATATTAAATTCAAAAGCAAAGCTAAAAAAGCTTTGCCTACTCTCTAAAAGATCATTTCAACATATTTATATTATATATAAAAACTTATTTATATTATCTTCTACAACAACTTATACACACACACACATGTTATTTACTTATTTATTCTTGTCGGGCTGGGTCGGGTTGGGCTTGCATGACCCAAACCCAACTTGAAATTTAATCGGGCTTAAATTTTGAGCCCAACCCAGTTCTTTGGGCCATTTTCTAAACCTAGATCTTGTATTTTTTGGGCTTTAGCACTACTTGCAAATGCAAGTGGTTAAAATGAAATGATGAAGAGAGAGAAAGAGGAAAAATTAACTACGGTGCTAACTGGGAAAGTAGATAGTAATGAGATGAAGCTATTTAGCTATAGATTTCCCCTTGGGTTTCAGTTGAAACTCTAAACAACACTCGCACGGATTTATTGCAATCAAATCAAACCGAAAGAATCCCTAAAGCATGTTATTCGTTTCTCAAGGTGAGCAACACCTAGTCCCATATGGTGTTAATATAGAATACCTTATGATTGCAGTGCACTCAATAAACTTTGTCTGGAAAAAACATGGGTTCGAAGAAATAGTAATCTTTCTCTCGAAACGATTACCCCAAATCCCATGGAGAAAAGATCAGAATCTTTTCTCGAATCCCACTCCCTAGGATTGCACTACATAAGGAACCTCAATGTTGACTCGCTCAAAAAAAAACGGGGAGAGAAATCTCAATTCCAAAGTGCTCTATCTCTAGGCGGACTCGTGGTTTCCTTCAATTACGATGGACCTCATCGCTCGTATACATCTAACATGAAACCCTCAGATTCACTACAGTAGAGTTCAAAACAATAAAAGGAAGCAAATGAATTCGAATATAAGAATGCAATATATAAATTGATGAAAGAGTAGAAGTCTCAACCATCATCATTAAAGTATTAACCCTAGGTTCATATGTGCTCAAATGCCAAAGAGTATACTTTCCATTAATGGAGAATAATGATACAATCCCAAGAAGATCATAAGAATAATAAAAGACATTGAAAATTTCTCAATCTTCTCTATTTGGGTTGATGATGAACGTCGCGAATCTTCTACCAATGTTGTCGAAAGTGATCATCACCAGCCCTCTACGTGCCCTAGATCTGTTGGAGATGTTCAAATCTCACTCTTAACATTAGAGAAGAACCACTGCAATCCTTCTCCACTCTTCCTTAAGCTCAACCGTCAAAAGATTACTTTAAACTCTAAGTAAAATCTTTTAGACCATACCCTTGACAGGCTCCTTTCAGAGGTAAGAATGCGAATGTAAAAGCCTTGAGATAAAAAGTTGTGTGCATTATGGGCATCTTACGGCTGTAAGAGCCACCTGTGAAGTCTTCAATCTAGGTGTTATCGTTCATCTTAAGGCCATAAGAGTTGGATCATAAGCTTCTCAATCTGGTGCTTGCGATATGGGCATGAATCCTACTCATATGCTCCTTTGCTTGACTCTTATGTCTTAGCTTATGGACGTAAGTCTTATCCGTAAGTCTTTTTTTCTTGTTTTTTATGCTCTAGCTTATATGCATAAGCCTGCCCGCAAGCTCTTCTCTGTGAGGCTTACGATTTTAGCTGTTGCCATAAGATGGTCGTAAGGTATCTTGGTTGGCATGCTCTCCTGTTTTGGTGCCAAAGGAGCCATTTCTTTGTCAACTTACGCTAGAATTCCTTCATCTGGCTCCCTCATGCTTATTATGCTTTGCCGATAGCCTACAATCAATAAAACAAAAATTAGTACATTTTTTATATAAATGATCACATACATATTAAATGACTGTAGAAAATAATATGAATATATATATTCATTCAATCACTTATCAGTTTCCCACTTGATCAAAAAATCTTTGAACATTTTTATATTTCCACAAGGGCCCTTCTTTTTGGGAAATGGAATTTTTAGTCCAATGAGAGGTTAGTAGGATTACTTTGTGGTTGAAGTTATGCTATTACCCTCTCAAAGTTTGAAAGTGTATAGTTTTCAAATTGTTCATAAGTTAATATCAATCCCATCCTTTCATCTCCCAAGGGAGTTCTTAGAATACTATTCCATCCTTTTTCTTCTCTATTAGTTCATAGATGATGCTCTGGCCATAGAAAGGGATCACCGGAGTTGTGACCTCCTTGACTGTGAGGAGAGAAACAGATTAGAGGTATTGCTTCATGGTTATTTGCCTTCAAGGCGTGTTGTTTGTGGCCCGGTTTGGATCCGGTGAAGAAAAGAAGAATGGAAGAAAATTCTACACTAAGTAAAGATGAGGAGAAAGCGGCATACGTCGATACATCATTACTATACTCGAGAGTGGGAGAGGTATGATGTCCCAGTGACATCGGATGTTGCCACCCATTTTTTTGGTTCAAGATTTTGTAATACTTGGTGAAATAATGTTTTCTGCCCCATTTTGGAATTTTGATAAAAATTCTTCATATACTTGTTTTCATTATCATGTAATTTACATTTAATATTTGTAACAATAAAGCAATGTAGATAAATCTTTGTTTGGGATGGAGACCTGTAATTCCTAAGACTATCTCCATTTGTTGTAATTAGCTATAGTTTCAGCCTATCCTTCATTTTCATGCAAATGAGTTTAGTTTTAGCATTTCACAATGAGAATTCTTATTCCAGTACAATGTAAATGTACTTTTAGTAGTAATATGTAAATGTAGAGTCTTTCTTTACTCTTCTCATTCTTTTGTTTACAATTTAATCTTTGGCAAGGACACGAAGAATGCCTTGTTTAGTGCTTTATTAATTCTTTAGCACCATATGCAATGTGTGAAGTTCAAATATTTTGTTAATGCAAGTTAGAGGAAGATGGCCAATTAGTCTCTGTGAATATGGTAAATGGACAATGTTACATGGCAACACTCGTGTCTACCATAAGAGATTTTAGAGAAAAGATGACAAGCGAGACTGGGAATTACTTTGACAGACATAATTTAGCCATTTCATGGACTTGGAGCCCATAACACAAGAACGGATTGTACTAGATGAGCTTATGCAAGTGTTTGTTTGGAGTACTAAAAGATTCAAGTTAGGTGAGAGTTATTTACAATTTAGGTCGAGAGGATATGGCATTGCTACTAGGGTTATGTTGTGATGGTAACACCATAATTTAAAAGAAAAAAAGAACTATGCACACTTGAAGAGGAGTACTTCACGAAAAGAGCAAATCGAACTAGGGATTTCTTAGTGAGGACTTTATGAACTTAGTTGAGAAGAAAAAAAAAGGCAAAAACGAAAGAAGTTTTCTCAAGCAATTTCTGGTGCACATCATGGGCTCTCTATTTTTTCCAACCACTTCTTGTTTAGAACCTTCATGGCTAGTTTGATGACATATAGAAATTGAATCTGTATGGATGGGCACATGTCACTCACAAATGGCTCATTGAGGATTTACCTACGATAGCCTTGAGAATAAAGGTTAAGTGCTTTTGGAAACCATCAAGGATAGGATATCTAAGGGGATGTGTTATTGCTCTAAATGTTTGGTTCTATGAGGTAATTGGATCCGAGAAGAAAATGTGTTTCGAAAAGCATCACGTATTCTCTGTTATGGCTAGAATAGCTTCAAGAAACAAGCGGATGCTACTGCCTTGCTTGAATCTCTAGAGGGAAGCCAAGTAAGAAATTATTTTACTTATGGTAGATTTGAATTATTCATAAAATTTGTTATTCCATGACTGTAGTATGTAATCATGCATATTGCACTGTTAGTGATTAATTTTGTGAGTTAATTTTCCTTAAATTGCTTCAGTGTTTAAGATTGTAACATATTGTCCATTTATAGATGTAATCATTTTCTTTTATGTTGAACTATTTATTATTTTGTATACATGTTCACTTCTATAGAAAACCATATAGCTTCATATACCTTTAAAGTTTGATAATGTGTTCATGCTTCATTAGTTGATGTAGTAGAACTATTTCCTCCTTTTTTTTTGTTGTTGATAATTATTGCTCTCTGCAAGTTCTTCAACTTGTTGCTAGTGAATCGGAATGAAATTGAGCGTATTGGTATTGGACAAGCTAATGTGAAAGCCACAAAGAGCCGTTGCAGAAATATCGGCCGACACTTATGCTTGAAGCTTTATCAAGAGAAAGCTCGGAAACGGAAGGAAGATGGGAAGGAAAGGCCCTCTCACCCCAAGGGTCTGCAATATACGTAATCGAATCTTCCTAATCAACGTCCGGCATGCATTCCCGATCTTGGAGTGCCGAGGGATAGGATACGAGATGGTGACAAATTTCAACTAATGTTATTGAATGAAAGAAGGGCATTTAGTTTGGCTATTAGAAATCTTGAGGCAAGAGTGGACCCATGTGAGTAGAAGCAGGATCCACTAGTTCTAGAGATGAAGATGAATTTTGATCCATCACAAAGGAAATTTCAGTATCCATTTTCACTATTCTTCCTTTGTTTCTCATCGTCAGGCCTTCCTTTTTCTCCCAAACTCTTCCCTTGACTTTAGAGCAGCTAGAACAGGTTAGGACCAATTTTTAGTGCTCTCCTTTGGTTGTTTTCCCACATTTTTCTATTGATCTAAGGTATAACTTTATTTTTCAATTTTCTTGTAAATGACTTGAGTTTCTTTCAGTGGAAATATTTCTAAATGTTTGTATAATGTGTAGAAGATACATATGAATCAATTGTAGTATAAATTTTGAGCAATACTATGCAAAAAGAGTCCTTATGGTTGAGCCCATAGTTACAACTGTAAGTACTGCCGTAAAGGAACCACACACCCCTTCCCCCCCAAAAACAAATTATAGATATTTTGAAAAACTTCATATTTTCAAATGATTTTTCATATTTTTCTATGCAAGATGCCGAGAAACAAGAGACTTGTATTCGACCAAACCAAGAGAGTGAGGAGGGTGGATGCATCCTCCATGGGAACCTTTATCCCCGTTTCCACCAGCAAAGCAATCCTTCAAGTTGCCAAACTTTAGAGAATAGTATGACCACTTAAGGTGTAGCTGCTCGTTCGGACCAAGTTGATAGATATTCATGTGCTTGAGCACCCGGGTCTTGCCGAGGAGGTTCGGTGCATGGTTGATTTTGGAGGATGGAGCCGACTCCTATCCATCGAGGAGCTAGCCTAATGTGACACCACTTTGGAGCATCTTTGATGTCAATAGGAGTCTGATAGGGTATGGTCAACCCAGGCCGATATAGTTTTAGATTTTGGGTGGGCCCAAGCTCCTAAGTGGTATGCAATTTGCTATGCTAATGGGGTTGTACGACATTGACTTCACCAGCACCCCTTAGTATGAGCAACTATTGATCAATCTCTCGCCTGAAGTCACACTGGCCGGGGTATGGCACCACTTGAGCCAGGGGAGCAACTACAAGCCCGATCTGACAAAGGTATCTTTTGGTACTTGAGTACGTGCATGTAGTGATGAGTTATTCTTTTGCAGGAAGGGTGGACAACAACGTGGTGGTGGGTGGCAGGAGCTTTACTTTTTGTATAGCATGAATGAGTACCGCCCCATCCATTTAGGCCATGCGTTAGTCGATTTCATCTCTGTTGTACCCAGTCCAGGGGTGGACCCGGGTGTCCTTTGACTTCAGTGCATGCATTAGGGTAAAATAGCTATTTTCAGTATTAGTAATATTTTTCTATGTTCGCATGGTGGCTTTTGCATGAATGCTAAACTAAACCCGGGGCAAATCGACTAATTGGATCCTTTCCGATATTTGTTTAGTAAAGGGGCCATTTGATAATTTTTCTTAAAAAAAAGAGAAAATAGAAAACCAGCCAAAATCCTCTCTCATTTCTCTTTTCTTCTTCTTCATTTTCACTCCTTCGGCGAGCATCTCCATTTTTGTAAACTTTTTTTCGGCAACCATTATCGACGATTTAAAACATCAATCTCTTCCCCTCTTAATCTTGAATACGGTGAGAGCTCCGATCCAAGTTTTTATTCCATATTTTACTCGTATTTTCTTTGTTTTGAATCTTTTGAAAACCTAGAATTTAAACCATGAAATGGAGTGATTTTAGGCTCAAATTGAAGCCCTTGTGCTTATTATCCATTTTTGTGAGTGTTTGTGAAGAAATTTCTTAGTTAAATGATGTAAATCAGGAGAAAACCTTTGTATTAGGGCCGTTTACTGTAGTTAGTTCGTAATCACTGTAACAATCTTGATTTTACTGTAGCACCAAGAGAAAATTTACTTTTCTTGAAATTCTTGTTCCAAAATATAAATCTTGATGCCCGAACTTTCTTGGTATTATTTGTTGCAATTTTTGAAGTGATTTGGGTCCAAAATTGGTGCCATTTGCCCTATGGTTTTATGGATGGTGTATTAGAGCATGCATTCATGCATTCTAGGCTTCCACCCTTTCATTTTCATTTTTTTTCAGTCTTCATTTTATTTTAATTAGGTGGTGAGATGCCTCCAAGGGAAAGGAGGTTGCCGAGGCGTGATCGTGCCCAAGACCTAGGCGATATATTTGTGAGTGGTTGAAGTTTGAACATAGACTTAATTATAGTATCTTAATATTTATTTATTATGTTTTATACCCTATTTGCGAGTATTGAATCATATTTCATGCTTATCTATCAAGAATGAACTTTATAGGAATGGTTTGGAAACATATACATATATATTCATATGCATATATTGGTATACTTGAAGGTTGTTTATATCTTGCAATAACCTAGAATGTTCATGTGTTTTAGATTTAAATGAGGCTTGTTGTCAGGTCCATGTGTTACATTATAAATGTATATGGCTTGGTAAAAATCTATTAGATTTGCCGTGTATGTTGGACTTATCAAGAAGTGAAAAATATGAACGTTTATGTTTATGCTTTTGACTTTGATGGTGACAACGAGCCACGGCTTGACCCCAGACTTTAGTCCGACACTGCAGTGTGGTGTCTCATGGTCCGACCTGATGGGATACAGCGTGGTCAACCCTAAAATATGGATTTCTGTATTTGGCTTTGATGGTGACTGCGGACTTTAGTCCAACACTACGGTGTGGGGTCTCCACGGGCCGACCTGATGAGAGGTGGCATAAGCCGACCTGTGTTTACCCTGGTCAAAAGGTGCATGGGGCAATTGACGGGGTTTAGGAGAGATTGTCCTTATTTTCATATTGAGATACCCGGGGTCACCACTTTGGGATCTCGGGGACTAGGTCGGGGAATGATTTCAGGCCTGTACATGTGGATTTTTCCTTTCTTTTACAAAAGTGTATTTACATTACTATATACATAATTCTTTAATAACTTATTGATTTACATATATTACATTTGGTTCATTATTCTATTGTTAAAGATAGACCTTGATAACTAAAGTATTTTTCCCTCAGGTGTTATGTTTATGCATGTATTTATTATATTACTTGGGTTGAGGTTGTGTTGCTAACCCTCACTGAGTAACATGTATGTATGTTACTCACCATTCCCTCTTTTACCTCTCAGGGTGCGACGTTGGTGTGGATTGTGCTGGGTAGGCTCCAGTCTAGGTCTTCCTCCTATTTCAGATTTTGGTGTGTTTTGCCGTTATGTTTTATTTGGCATATATACGACCAGTGGATCCACTAGTCTACCATCTTGTATTTGTAGTTATATTTTGAACTATTTGTATTCCTATGTCCAGGTGATTGGGAACACGAATTTTTGTGTGTGACTAAGTTTGTTTTTCTATCCTGAGTTGTTCTTTATTTTTCTTGTTTGTTGTGAAAAGTTTAGCTTCTATTAGGTTTTGTTAAGCCTTGCGGCAACTCAGGTGTGGAGTGGTGTGTGACCCTCTCTAGTTGTTGCGGTGATTGTCACGTGCTCAAGTAGGGTCTTGGCGTGACAATCTCGCAGTAGGATAAGCACGTACATCTCAACATCATTTTTGCTCGGATATACAGAATGAGGCTTGTGCGAGACATAGGACTCTTGGAGCATCTTGAGGGGATCGAGGCAGTGGAGAGTGCAACACCCCTTAGATTTGAGATACTCCACTCCATGGGGATGATCATGTCGTTTGCATCCTGGTATGTCCTCACCTCTAGCACCATTAAGCTACCCTAGGAGAGTAGTGAGGACAAGTCTGTGGACAAGTTAGACCAGGATGGCTCCTCTAACTCCTCACTACCTTCGACACCACCATTCGAGACCTCCACCACACCATCCCGCAGACGCCACCAACCCCAAATCTTGGAGGGATATATGAAGACCCTGCGTGTCAATCAACTCTCCATTTGACTGATTAGAGGATGATCATGAAGTCTTAGGGGTGAATCAAGGTCGATCTCGGCTAAGCCTTGGACCTGGCACACTTGGTTCCTTCTCTGACAACCTCAACACCACCACTGACATTGCGCCCATTAACCGACTCTGACCCACTTTCTTACACAGCTGAGCATTAGTTTCATTACTTCATATTTTTCAGTTGTATTTTTTTATTTTTTTAGCAAGTGTTGACCCTACTATTGTTGTATTATCATTTTGGACCTCTTGTGGATTTTACTTTATGTTTTTATTTTATTGTAATTTGTTTTATATTTTTATTGAGTGATAAAGCCTTCCCTTTGACTCAAAGGATATGTGAGTGAAAAATGGTGGCCCGCCTCAATTAAGGGGTGACTCACTCGGGCTGTATGGGTATGGAACTAGAGTTGCAAAGTCCTGAGCCTTATAGGGTATCTAGAAAGTCACTTATGGGAGTAAGATGACACATAATATCTTCTATTTGAGTTTTACGTTCTAACTTATGGGCATAAATCATAAATTGTAAGTGTTGTCTAGTGCTTGCGACTAGACATACGAGCATAAGCCCATCCCAACTCCACCGCATGATCCTTATGACCGTTCTTCTTGGGATAAGTCCTGCTTGTAAGCATTTTTGTTTGGTTCCTATGCTCTAGCTTTATGGCATAAGTTTACCCAAGCTCTTATGTTTGGGACTTTTGGTCGTAAGCCAAACAAGTAAATCTAGCCATAAGGTCTTCTCTTGGCTACATTTCCTTGTCTTGTTGCTAAGGGGGTTTTCCTTTCATCCTTATGGGTGTAAGAAACCTATATGGCTGTCTAGAATGCCTTAAATTGCACCAGAATCATCTAAAATTCTTTCCTCATGCTCCTAAGTATGACAAAATAATAATTTAAGCACTAGTATATCCAAGAATATTTGTAGAATCGTTCCAATTGTGTAGAACGTAATAGCAACAATATTAGGACACAAGCACTTACCAGCTCTATCCTTAAGGGTGCTTTACTGAGTACCATTAGGGAGATATGGTAAGATATATATGCCATCTCCCAGTATGCAAATGACCAGATCATCTTGATATCTAGGGGCATTGCGGACTTTTGAATAATAATCTTATATCTTTTTGAGGGTATCTCTTGAATGACTATCAACTTCCAAAATACTATCTCTACTCAATGAGAATAGGTCACCACATAGTCATATCCCTCTTTGGTACTCTAAGTTTCTCAACAAGGCTTCTTCTTCACTACCTACCTTTGCATTGTGATCTTTAGAAGACAACCCAATCACCAAGGCATGAAAGTCTCATACGTAAAATTAGCTCTGGACTCCTTGCTTGGAAATCTAAGATACTCTCCCTAGGAGATAGACTTACCTTAGTCAACTCGGTGCTTGCTTCTATACCCATTTATCGGATGTTGATATACGAACGTCTCTTGGGTTTCTAAAGCAATAGACTACACTCGACGATACTTCTTGTGTTGAGGACTAGATATTGATAAGGTAGGTTGTAGATTGGTTAACTTGGAAACAACTCTATAGATCGTGAGACACAGGATGATGGGGTATACTTACTTTTTTGGATTTTAACTAAGCCTTAGAAGGTAAATGGTGGTGAAAAGTTTTAATAGGAAAGAGCTGGTGTAGGTCCTTGATACTACAATTCAATTACTTCCTTCTTTATGAGCTTTGGAACATATTTCAAGCCACCATCAAAAAGGTTCCTTTACCGGGGAGGCCTCCTAAGATCTTTCCCAACTTTCAGGCTGTGTGTCTCCCACACTATCCACAATGGCACTTCTATGCTCTTTTGGTATGATGGTAATGGTGTGGGAGGGCAAACTCTTAGATACCTATGGCTTGATGCTTGTAATTTCTGAATTGGGATAGGCAGTGACTTTAAGGATTTGAAACACTGGAGCTATACTTCTAGTGAAATTTTCTTAGTAAAATCTTTCTACAATTTCTTGACTGATGGAGGCATTCAATGTCAATCTAGCTAGATCATCTAAGTGGGCCTTTGTTAGAGGAAGGTGAAAGCTTTGATTTGGCTAGTTCAAAACAATAAGATTCTTACTTTAGAGAACCTTGCAAAAGAAGATGCAACAAGTTCCCAACTGCGACTTGTGTGCGTTGCTATGTGGCTACTGAATCTTTGGATCACTTGTTTCTCACTGTCCTTTTGCGGTGCAAAATACATAACATTTTAGACCAAGTCTTGGTGCAACTTTTTTTTTGTCAAGAGGAGCGAAACCCCTAATGGGTTGGCTAAACTAAGATAGGGCGTGCACACGTGAGCGCTAGGACCGCCCACAGTTCGTGATCACAGTTCTCAGATGTACACCATCACCCTATGGAGTCGAACTCTCGCCACTTGCGAGGCATTCTCATGGGAGACCCAAGTGCCAATTAACCCCAAGACCGTTGACCAATGTTATTCTTTTGAATGTTTTCTTGAAAGTAATAGGCACATCTTTGATGTGTGTTTCTGTTCTTCTCGCTCATGATTGTAAAAATGTCTCATATGTAGGGTCTTTACAACCACCAAGCTAAAACAACAAAATCTAAAGGAATTTGTTGACATTCTCAGGAGAAACGTAGAATTGTTAGATCCTAAGAGAAGTGATGTGAGCAACCTCTGATGGGCAAGTGATAGTTCTGGCTAGCTTGTCCATAGCTCTTGTACCTTCTGAGCTCTCCTAGAGATTCCTCATTGTCTAGGATGAGTGACACGCCCTTTGCGTCACCGCAAGTGCACGGGTCATCAAGTAATAAAGTGGACCCAATAAAGGGTCGGGTTGTCGAACCTCGGGAGCAAGATCACTAGTACTAACTTCATTTTATGAAATCTAGCCTGAATAACATGATAAAGGACAAGTTTAACGATTGCAATTAACTAGAATTGAATAAGGAAAAGAAACTTAACCAACGGATTAACACTTGTCAAGATCAATGGGAGTACTTGGACAATACTCCCCTAGGGTTTAACAAATAAAGCCTAGAATTCTAAAAAATACTCCTTAAGCAATCAGAACAAAAATTGGATAGGAATGTGGTATTTTGATGGGTTTTCACCACACCCTACTTGCCAAGATCCAACGGGTTTTCACCGCACGCTGGTTCTAAAGAACCAACGGGTTTTCACCGCACTCTAGATTAGGTAGTTAACGGGCTTTCACCACTCATCAACAACCACGCAATCATGTAATGAGAATTAGATCTAATTACACATGCATTCCACAATCAAACTTCAAAATTAATTAAACTCAAGGAATATAAACAGAATTCACAAAATCCCTAAGGTTTCAAGTCCAAGCTCCCTAAAGGGCTTTAGCTCATTATGCAATAACAAGACATCCCAAGATAGCACATGTTCATCTTCATAATGAGGATACAAATATAAACTCCCTCAAAAACCACGAAAACAAGAGTCGACGCGAAGTCCCCCTCGATGTTGGGAGAAACTCGACCCTTGACCGCGATGGTGCCCTAATGGGTGATGGTGATGAAGATGATGAACATCCACCCGGCTTCCGAGCTTTAGAGAGGATCAAATAGCCCTTGATCTTGCAGCCTTCCTCCTTCCTTCTCCAGCCTCTATTCACCTAAAAGTAGAAAAATAAAACCTCTCTCCTCCAATCAAATTCAGTAAAGTCTTATATATGGGTAAGTTTACGGCCAGCATACGGGCGTAAGTTAGGCTGTAAGCGTCGGGGTTTCAACTTTCCTCATGCCTTACCGCTTACGGCGTGTAAGCCTCTCCCGTAAGATTATCGCCTTTGGGTTACGGTCCAACTTACGGCCGAAATGTTGTGATCGTATACCTCATCTAATAATTCTTGCCCTACTCCTTACGGGCGTGAGAGGCTCCCGTAAACTCTCTGTCTTCTACTTACGGTCTCACTTACGGCCGTAAGTCCCGACCGTAAGGTTTCTTGTTTGGCGAGCTTCTTTTCTTATGGGCATAAGGATGCCCGCAAAGCCTTTGAATATGGCTTACGACCGTAAGCCTAGCCGTAAGTGCCCGTAAGTAGTGCTTGTTTTTTAAGTTGCTAAGGCGGGGAGCATGCCATCTTCAACCTTTTTATTCCAAATCACTTTGGTTCTCTTTTGGCTTTAACCCATATTTGGTGCCTGCGAGGACAATTTGTACTCGATTTAACGTCGTATTACACTAAATTATTTCAATACTAACTCGATAAGTATACACATTAATATGTAAAATAAGCATAATTATATACTTATCAAACTCCCCCACTTTTAAAGTCTTACTTGTCCTCAAGCAAGAAGGACAAGTCATAATGTAAAGAAACAAGGGTGTTAATGACTTCAAGCAACCATTAGCTGGTGAGTTCAATAACATCAATTAACAAGTACTAGAGCAGGTAAAAATTTTAGACGCTCAAAATCGGTGAAAACCCTATTGGAGATTAATAAGTGTGTGTACTCAATCTGTTTCACTCCATATAAGCATGGTATTTGATGAACATGATTACCAAAAATTTAGATTTAAGAACACAGCATGGTTGCTTCACACATCTTCTAAGGCAGTTCTTTCTCTCCGGATCCTAAAGAGTGCCTTTCACACTTAGAGATGATAGCTCTTTCCATTATCACCTTTTAAGGAGAGTGGTAGCTTTCACTCACCTCCAGTGGTAGCTCTTTCTCTTACTAGGGCATACAATGTATCTGACTTGTAAAGAGTAGTTGCATATAACAAAAGGGGTAGCTTTTTTCATTTCTATGCACACAAATTTTTCTTGTTTAGATTTAAAATAAGAAAAAGAAGTGAGTGCGAAAGCATGCATTCAACTGAGTTAGATAGATTAGTTGTGCATTTAAAAGCATTAATCAACGAATAGAGCAAATACTGAAAAACAAATTAGGGTCTAAAAACAACTACACTAGCACATGTTAATTTGAAGCAATTGAACTCGCACTAATCATTGAATTGGGCTATTACTAGTCAGTTAGTATAAAATAAGCAAGCATGCAAATCCCTCCCCCACACTTGAAGGCATACATTGCCCTTAATGTATGTAAAGAAGAATAAATAAGGATAAGATAATTAAGGGGATTGGGAATACGAGTACTTCCCTGACTATAAGGATGTGCACGATGAAAGGAACTGGGAAGTGGGGCTCTTTGAGAGTCTTGTTGAGAGGGGGCCCACTCCAAGTCAAAAGAGACTGAGCGAGCACCCCTTTTATAATTGGTGGTGGTGGTTGGAGCATATAATTTCCTGTGCGATCAAGTACAATATTAAGCTCAACAAAATAAAAACAAAAATAATAAAAAAACAAAATAAAAAAAAAACAATAGAAATAAAAGGAAATCGACTAAAAGTCTAAAAGCATACATAAATGGCAGGACCAACCCTTGCAAGTACAAAGAAGTACAATGATAATAAAAATGAAAAGAAACTAAAACTCTGAAGTGTCCTCAGTCTCTGGTGCTGGTGTGGCCTCTGGAACAGGATCTGCAGGTGGATACTTAGGAACTAGCTCAGGGTCTAGCTCGGGGTCTGCAGGAGCTGGAGCTGGTGGAGGTGTCGCCTCAGTAGCAGCAGCAGGTGGAAGCAGGATCTCAAGCATCGCCAAGGCAGGGCGGAGGTCGGCCTCCATCCGCACCACGGACTCTCTAATCTCTATTTGTCCTGCTCGGAGAGCCTACTTCTATGCTCTGATCGTGGCCAGGTACTCGTGAATATCCTCCCGAGGTCGAGCCGGAGCAACTGGTGTGGTCACGGATAGCAAGGACTCATCACTGTCACCCGAGGCGCCGCTAGGCTCTGCCTCCTCATCCTGTGGGGCAGCCGCTGTGTGGGTGGTCGGTGTCAAAATGTGTGATCATCCTCATAGAATGAAGCATCTCAAATCCGAGGGGTCCTTGGGTGCTCTCGGTGCAAACGCCCTCTAATCGTTCTATGAGTCCTATACCTCATACTAACCGTGCGACGTACGGTCTAGCGAAGATGGTGTTGAGGCGTACGTGCTGGCCCTGATGCGCGAGGAAGTCTGCCAACATGAAGCCGAGGTGGAGGGCCTGACTCGCAGTTATGTTGAAGAGATAAAAGAGCTCGTATCGGCCCACCACACTTATCTTTGTCTCGAGCTATCTGCAATAGAGCGAGTGAAGATAGCGTGCGGGTACCTCAACGTTGCCGGATCAAGAATGATACCTTGGTGAGACTAGGCTCATAGCTCCTACCTTGACTAAGACGGTGCCCAATGCCACCGGTGTGACTCCGTGGGGGAAGGTGATCTCTAGTGCGTCATTTGGGGTCGTTGTCCTGTACCCAGCATCGTATATCCGATGAGTGCATGACATACACATATTTCCATATATCTTTTACCAATTTTTAGCTTGTCTTTAGCATGTATTTATGATAAATCGGTGCTACTTTAGGTATGTGTGCTTATTTGTACAGGAAACAAGGTCTTGGAATGAAAAGAACAAGATTAGATCAATTTCTCGCACAAAACAGAGCTGGAGTGCACATTTCAAGGCAAGCACGGCCTAAGCACGGGCATGCTTCTTAGCCGTGCACTTTATAGGAGTCTCAAGATAAATGAAGGACTCGAAGCACAATTTTAGTTCCCAGGAGCACGGCGTGCAAATGGAAGCACGAGCGTGCTTAGAGCCGTGCACTTTACGGCTCGGCAAGTTTTTAGGGAAAATCTGCACGGGTGAAGCACGGAGAGAGCACAGAGTGTGCGGAATTAAGCATGGTCGTGCTAGCATCCGGAACCGATGTTTGAAGCCCAAACGTTAGGGGTTGAAGAGGACTTTTGGCTTGGGGGAAAATGACAGAGACTAAGGGGGAGAAGTTTGTGCATCCTTCTTCATTATCAGGAGAGGATAGAGCGTGAATTGTAGGCCAAATTGGAGGAGGAATCTTATCGACATCGGCACCTCATATCTTAAGAAAGATGCAAGCAAAGAGGGATTTCCTGGTTTTTATTGTATTTGTTATTTTTGTTGTCTTTCGTTGATTGTATTAATGAGGGGCTAAACCTCTTAGGGTGCCCTGGGTTGGTGAATTGGTTGTGTTAAACTTGGATTCATTTAATGCAATATTTATTGATGTTTTATTATCTCCTTGTTAGATCTTTGGTTGTTTACTTGAATGTTGGTTGTTGAGTGGTTTGATTGCTTGAGTTACTTGATTTTCACTTGGCTTGTATATCTTAATGATTGATATGAGAAGTTGGAAATAGGCTCATACTTTCAATCCCACTACTTGCACATTCCACATTAGGGCAACAAGATTAGAACATAGGTTGATTGAGACACGCCGGATAAATTCTGCAGAATCTGAGTTTTGAATTTCCCCAAGGTACTAACCCGGGGCCCCATCCCTTCCTTAGAGCAATCCTAATCATCTTCTCCCGTGATTCTTCTTCTCCATATTTCTTTCGCTTCTAAGTTTTAGAGTCTTCAATCTCAATTTCAATTGATTAGATATTAAGCAAAGTGAGAGAGTATTAGGAGATATACCAATCCCTCGTGGATTTGACTGCCCGACCTTCGGGTACATTGTACTACTTTTACGACCCGTGCACTTGCGGTTACACAAAGGGCGTATCAAGTTTTTGGCGCCATTGCGGGCGACTGGCAATTTTTGAGAAAGTTTTCATTTCTAGTAATCTAGCCATTTTTCTTTACTTCTGTATATATTTCATTCAGTTATTCTTCTTTTGTTTGTTTTGATTTCTGGTTAATTTGTTTTGCAGGCACTCTATAACTCAGGAGGGTTAAGATATGGAAGAATTGCTTGCAGTATTTGGACACCATTATTATTCTTCTTCTTCTTTTAACCATCATCAGAACTACCTCCAACCAGAGCCAAATTTGGTTGATCTGTTGTCTTGGTTTGCTCAAGATGATTATGCCAGTAGTGTTGAGGGTTTCCATGGTGCTACCAGCTTAGAAGAGGTCATATCCTCTTATAAAGAAAAATCACTACGATGTGAATCTGCAGTCAATTCATGGGACCCTATATACCAAGTGAATCAAGGCAGGGTTGAGCTCAAAGTTATTTGCAGCTACTCAGGGACGAACTATACTTGATTGAGTCCCTCGTGTAACTGGCCGAGCAAAATCTGGTTGAGTATGCTGCTACTCATTTTGTTCAGCCATTTCTGTTATGCTTTCAATTTCCACCTCAACACTTTATGTAGGTTGTTCCTGCTCAAAGTCTGTTCTACTCTCTTGTTCCTCATGCCATACCAATTATAGCCGTAAGCCTCTCCCGTAAGATTCTCGGTCTTTGGCTCTCATAAACTCCTCTGTCTTCTACTTATGGTCTCAGTTACCGCCATAAGTATCGACCGTAAGGTTCTTTATTTGGCGGGGCTTCTTCTCTTATGGGCATAATGATGCTCGCAAGGCCTTATGAATATGGCTTACGGCTGTGAGCTTGGCCATAAGGTGCCCGTAATTAGTGCTGCTTTCCAAGTTGGTAAGGCAGGAGCATGCCATCTTCAACCTTTTTATTCCAAATCACTTTCTATGGTTCTCCTTTGGCTTTAACCCACACTTGGTGCCTCGCGAATACAATTTGTACTCGATTTAGCCTCGTATTCCACTAAATTATTCCAATACTAACTCGATAAGTGTACACATTAATATGTAAAATAAGCGTAATTGTATACTTATCAACGAGCACATGGTCTAATATTTTGAGAGAGGGTCTGTCTTTATGATCGCCTGAAACTATTAACTAGTTCAGGGTTGTTTTAGTTCTATCTCTTTAAACTCATTACCTTCTTGTATAGGTTGTAAGTTTACTAAACATTCGGCTCTTCCCTTTCCCTCTTGTGACTCCTTTTCTATCTCCGTTTTTTATCTTGTTCATTCGATGTCTAGAGCCTTGCTCTTTCTTCTCGCTCTTTCTAGCTTCTCTTATTACATAAACTTCATCGATGATTTTTCTCGATATACATGGCTCTACCTTATGCTTTCTCGATCTAAAGTATTCACCATCTATTCTGAATTCACACAAATGGTTCACACTCGGTTTGGTAAATGAATCAAGGTCTTCAAACAGACGGCGCTAAAGACTATCTTTTTACATCTTTTCGTGCTTTGTTTTCCTCGCATAACACCCTTTCTCAGCAATCATGTCCTTACACACCTGCTCAAAATAGTATTACCGAGCGCAAGCATGGCCATATACTTGAGACCACTAATGCCTTTCTTTTTGCATCTTCTATTCCCCAACAATTTTGGGTGAAGCCGTTCTCACATCCATCTATCTCATTAATAGAACACCTTCCTCTATTCTTTCTGGTGGTACTCTTTATGAGCATCTTTTCTCTTGTTCCCTATCTTATGGACATCTTCACACATTTGGTTGTGTTTGCTTTGTGTTCCTACCATCCATTGAGCGAACTAAACTCTCTCCACGTTGCGTGATGTGCATTTTTCGGGCTACGGCTACGAACACAAGGGCTATGGTTGTTATGATTCTACCTCTCGTTATCTTCGTATTTCTCTCCATGTTACCTTTCTTGAAGGCACATTCTTCTTTCCCTCCCCTCCTCCGGATCTTTCATTTCTTAGGTCTTCCCCTTCTTCTCCTACTCCTCTTCCTTCCATTATTTTACCCGACTCCTCTAACATTCCCGCTACCTCCTTGACTCCTCATACGGTTCCCTTTTCCACCCACGCTACAAGCATGTTCCGATACTTCGGGTGATTCTCCCGCTTCGTCCTCTAGTCCCGTCTCTCCTAACGATGCTCCCGTTATCCATCGTCGTTATCTAGACTGTGTTTGTCATCCTTCGGCTCGGTATGCTCTTTCTCTCTCTTCTATTTATTCACCACATTTTCAAAACTTCTTTTGCTGCCGTTCACACTCATCATGAGCCACGGTCATATCATGAGGCCGCCAAAGATCCCCATTGGCAGGCAGGCTATGATAGAGGAACTCAAGGCTTTTGAGCAAATGCATACTTGGGATCTCATTCCCCTTCCTTCCGGTATTACTCCTATCGGTTTTCGGTGGATCTATAGAGTAATAAGGTGCGTCTTATTGCTCGTGGCTTTAGTCGAAGTATGGTATTGATTATGAGAAGACCTTTGCTCCTGTTGCCAAGTTGACTACCGTCGTCTTCTTATTGCTATTGTTGCAACACGCCACCGGCCACTCTAGCAATTAGATGTAACCAATGCCTTCTTACATAGGGATATTTCTAAGGAGGTTTATATGACTCCTTCTCCTAGTTTCTCTTATCCTCCTCAGCATATATGTCATCTTCGTTGGGCTATTTATGGGCTCAAATAGGCTCATCACGCCCGGTTTAAGTGTTTTTGCAAGGTGTGATTTTTGCTCTTGGCTTCACCGAGAGCTCTCATAATTATGCCTTTTTCACTCGGCGAGACTCCTCGTGGTCATACTATTTTTCTTCTTTATGTCGACGATATGGTTATTTCGGTGATGATACCGATACTATTATTTTTTTGAAAAACGGCGGTTACACACCGAGTTTCGGATGAAAGATCTTGGTCCTCTTCATTACTTTCTGGGTCTTGAGATTGCATATTCTCTTCGAGGTTATTTGGTATCTCAGCAGAAATATATTTCTGACATTTTTTGACGTTCTGGCATCACAGATCTTCGCATTGTTTCCACTCCTATTAAGTTGCATCACCGTCTCTCCTCTACTGATGGCTAACTTTTCATTGATTCCTGTCGTTATCGAGCACTTGTTGGAGCTCTCGTCTATTTGACTATCACTCGGCCTAATATTGCTTATGTTGTTCATGTTCTTAGTCAGTTTGTGAGTGCTCATTCTTTACTCATTATGCTACACTTCTACGGGTTATTCGTTACCTTCGAGGCACTATCACTCGATCCCTATTTGCCTTGGCCACATCATCATTTGAGCTACGTGTCTACTGTGATGCTACCACTGGTTTTTGCATTTTTCTTGGAGATTCACTTATCTATTGGAAAAGCAAGAAACAATCTACTATTGCTCTTTCCATTGCCAAGGCTGAGTATGGTGCTATGTCTTCCACTGCCAACAGGGTTCTTTGGTTGCGTCAGATTTAGATAGATTTTGGTGCCTTCATATCTGCTCCCACTCCTCTCTTTTGTGACAATCAGAGTGCTATTAAAATTGCCGCAAATCTTGTGTTTCATGAGTGCACGAAGCATCTTGATTTTTTCACTTTGTTCATCATCATTATCTTGCTAGTAGTATTTTTCTTCCATATATTGTCTCCACCCACCAGCTTAATGATTTTTTCATGAAAGCTCATACCGTTTCTCGACTTCAGTTTCTAGTTGATAAATTCTGGGTGTATGACCCACCGTGAATTTGAGGGTGCATGTAATTAGAGTATATACTTATATACCTACTTGTATATGCTCTTGTTCATACATACGTATTTTATACTCATTGTATCTATTTATTGGGTTATTACCTTAATGAAAACATTCTCTATTCTTACAAACTCTATTATTTCTCATAAAGGCGTATGATGAGCCCCTGGAGTCATGCATAAAATATATATAGGCAAAGTAAGCATCAGAATTTTAATCCCAAAGGAAGCAGAATCTCGATCATATATATACACCGCTTATTTAGAAACTGGAAATTAACTGCTAGGAATGCCCCGCATTGTTCTAGAGCATATATAGCAGAAGCTGAGTCATGCAAGAGCATCTCCATTAATGACCATCTTCATTAGCATGTCATTCCAAGTGTCAATAAGACCTGGCAAGCACCAATGCAGGCAATCATATTCAACATTCTTCTTCTTATCACCGTCAAATGGATGGTATATATGGTAAGGACCTGGATGCCCATCAGGTCGCAAGAGTGAAAGATGGTAAGTATCAAGTAGCTTCATTCTCACCCCATTCCTTGCTCCAATGATTGCAGCCTTCTCAAACTCCTTAACCTCAACTCCCCTCATTTCAATGTCTGAAGGAGAACCATTGATTTCCCCTTCTTTGAATGGCCTAGTCCTATTGCAAACTCTTTCATTAGGCAGCTCTCCAGCTTCATAGTGGCTTGGTGACCATGTCCTGACAATGACAAAGGGCTTATGCTGAGATGTAGCAATGAAATTGAGACTCAATTGAAGTGCCTTCCCATAAGCCCTAGCAGCCCCATATTCTTTGAGTTCCAAGCCAGGACAGTAATGGCAACCAATGACTTTGTTTTTCTCAAATATAATGCTTGATTTGTAGAACCACGCGCTGCCAGAGAGCACCATATAATCATACTGGTTATAGAATCTGGTCCACTTGCTATCCAGGATGTCAAGATGAAAGTGAATACTGGTTTGAGAGGCATCACCCCCGTCATCGATAAGTTTATATTGTACCAGAAGTGGAGCCCAAATCTCATAGATTTTGAAGTTGTGAGATGGAAAGTAGTATATCACTACATGGAAGGACCGGTCATGATATATAACATGAGGTTCTTCCACCTGGATTAAAGAAGTTCATAATCCATTGTTTAATACTATTAAGAATAGAGAGAATATGAAATTAGAGCAGTGTGGAATTAATGTGGAATATAATTACCTGAGAGAGCAAGCAGAGTAAGGAGTGCACATGGTTTTGGAAAATGGAATCACCAATGAACGCCCATGATTTACTGCGCATTGCATGCAGAAATGTCACCGGATCAAAGGGAGGTAAGTCACAGGATCTTGGTTTCCATCTCCAGTGAAGGTAACCTCTATCAGGCCTTCCATTCTTCAGACAGTTATTAGGTTCTGGTATTCCATCGCATGCTTTATCTGTGTATGCTGGTCCTGAGGGGCTTGGTACCCATTCCCCAAGCGAAAGATCACATACTTCTGCACAGAGGCCGCAGAGCCAGAAAATTATTAATTATTTCAGAGAGCCGAAAATGTTTTTTTAAAAAGACTAAAAAATTTTTAGATGACAAATAAAAATGAAGACGGCAAATAATAGGTTTTCATAAATAGTTTTTTTAAATATATATTTTTGTAAATGATATATATAGTAATTTATATAAATTCAAGTTATCCAACAATAATTTATGAATATGTTGTTCTTAGACTATAATAGTTTTAGACTATATATACTAATTTGTACAAAAAAAAAAAAAACCTTTGGTTAAACAATAGACATTTACAATATTATATATAAATTTTCACAAATAATTTTTCTTTAAGTATTATTTTTATATTATGTACATCAATTTGTGTTTGTATATATATTATTTAAGAAAACTAAACTAAACTAAACTAAAACAAGAGGAAATGGTTAAAACAGATTATCTGCTTACACCACAAAATCCTGCTTAAGTTAAAAAATAAAATTTAGACATTAATATATTAATTAAGTTTCTAGTTATAAATTTGCAATGGATTAAAACCAAAAAAAATTTAACTAATGAATTTAGATATTGTTTACTAATTAATTAAAAACTATGTTTAAAAATCAACTCAAATTCATTTCTAAAATTCGAAGCCAAAATACAAAGTGAGGTTTTAGAACCCTTTTAAAAGAGTCCTGTCATTGAAATGCTTCTAGAACCCTTTCTCATACACTTTTGTGATAGAAAAGGCTGTATACTCCAATCGTTTTATAATTAAATTAAAAAAAAGTTTCAGTTTCCGTTTTTAGTCAGTTATTTTGAAATATATAAGGTTTCTGTCTCAAAAGAATTAATTTGTATTTTCTAATCATTATTTCGTTATAACTTTTTAAATTTGAATGAAATGATATTCCGTTTCTAAATTTATTGCAAATATTATTTTAAAAAAAATGTAAAATATTAAAATAACAGTTTAAAAACATATACAACTTACCAGTACAGCTCTGGATATGCGTACTATGTTATCAAAATATATCAAAATATATAATATTATATCCCTAGTTAAAATGTTAAAAATATATAAATTTCTTAAGTTATATTTATTCTTTCAAAAAAAAAAATACAAATCCAATTCTTTTTATGTTCAAAAGTTATTAATGGAATTCCATTTAGGTCGTAGATCTAATTTCATGAAAATAAATAAGTTAAATTCCATTAAAAAGTAGTTTTTAATTTAATAGCTATATAGAAAATTTATAAATCACTTCAAGTACATAAATATCTACAATAAGACAATACATTTACTATGGATATTTGTAGAGTGGTCGTCACACTTTATATTATTTAAAATAACAGTAATATGCATAGCATGATTATGGCACGATTAAACATTATTCATATGTATAATAACATTCTGAATGTCATCTATTATCAACAGACTCCAGTAGAAAACCGAACCCTTTACAATGTTGTTGCTATGTGAAAGCTATAAATATATAAAATTATTTAAAATTATATTTTTTTAATAAAAAAGTTACAAACAAAATCACAAAAACCGTTGGAGTGAAATATAGTCCTTTATCAGGTGGGAAAAACGAAGGTGAGGAATTTTTTTTTTTTCAGAAAAAGAACGAAACCCCTAATGGCCGCTAAACCAAGACGGGGGTGTGCGCGTGCACCAATTGCGGCTGTGGGGGCCGCACACACATGGACGCCGGTACCATCCCGAGGATTCGAACTCCCGCCACTTACGAAGCGTCCTCACGGGGAATCCAAAAGCTGTTGACAGGCGAGGAATTTAAATTGTGATGGTGATAAATGGGCTCGTACATGCAAGTCAAAAAGATCGAACGCTGACTAAATTACTAGCAACCAAATTGTGAGAAAAACACAGTTTCAAAATCAGGGCATGTAACTCACAATCCCTCTTCTTTTCAGAAAGGAAAAACTCTCGGATTGCTACCTACCTCTCTCAAGCTGCTGCTCTTTGACACTTGATTCCGTCATTAAATGCTTTATATTCAATGCATCTTGCTTCTCCCATGACAAAGAATCTGAAACAGCAAAAGAGATGTGAAGAAAAATGAATGCAATTCATCATGGCAGAATGAAGCAATACCATGGGAAGTAAATAACATACGGCTTTCTGTCTCTGGTGCCCATGGGTTGAAGTTGCCTGTGAAGAGGTAGCAAGTGGCACTGGCCAATAGGACAACACCAATGAACTTGAAGAATACCAAACTAATGCTACTCCTCCTCTGCTCTTGTGCAAGAAGTGGTGCATGGTCCCCTACCACAGCCTCATCTGCCATTGCAATCTGTGCACACTCAAATAAAGCACAAGAGAACAAGCTGATGCTACTCCCCCCTCCAAATGGGTTTTCAATTTGTTATTGTATTGATTTTATTGCACGTACTGGCATATATATGGTTGTGTGATCAAGCATGTTTACTTAATGACAAGTGCTTTGCATAGTGGCACTGATAGAATCTATAGTGGCGGTGCCTTGATTAAGAAAGAAGACAAAATGTTAGCATGGTTACTTAATGACAAGTGCTTTGCATAGTGGCACTAATAGGATCTATACTGGTGGTGCCTTGATTATGAAAGAAGACAAAATGAAATGAAACTTTAGTCTGCAGCAAATGTCCAAACCCAAAAAGAGGTCTGCCACATCTGTGGAGAGGAGCAAACTTTTCTAACCTTGCTTCTTGTTGTAATAATGTGCTAGTTTTCAACTACATCCCAAGGATTTTCCGTTCCATATATTGATTTTGTTCCTGTCTTCTCTCTAGAGATGTGAATATTAATAAAGATTACGGGAAGTCTTTATACATCTGTTATGATTGTTTAACAACCACCAAAAAATTTATTAACTCTTCCAAAAATCACATAGGGCAATGAAATGCACTTCCAAAAGACTTTTATGAGCTACATTGAGCTATTGAATTTCCCTTGCCATTCAACTTTAGAAAAGAAAAATACAACACTACCCACAAATGACCCACCAGCACGTGAGCGAGAACAATGATAAAAAAAAAATTTGCTACAGTGCTATTAAAGTACAACTACAGTACTTCAGCATGGGGTTTCTGCATCTTACCCATCACTATCTAGTGTCAATACCATTGGGCTTCCAGTTACTTGACTGTAGGCTTTCTTTTAATTAATGTAACTTATCTATTTATTAAGAAAAGAAAAATAAGCTCATGAAGGAAGTAATCGGTCGCATTGTTAAACTTTGGCTTTAGTTTCTGTACTGATCACCTACATCTGTATCAAGTCAAGCGATTGGAAGAGCTGCTGAAGCAGCATCTATGGATAGACTATTTTCCTTCGGAGATCTCATGCACTGCTTTTAATGTAGGGCCACTAAAGAATGGAACTAACATATAATGACGATAAAAGGGACAATCAAGACTATCCCATTTCTGATAGACATGTCTATTGAAAGGAATAATGAGACAATATACACAAGAACTCTTTCTGAAAGATGGTATGTTACATTATTTACATGTTTTACATAGTTGAATTAAAGCTTTCTTAGTTTACCACCATGGCTTCACTAAATGGATAAGAGGTTTGTATTTTGTTGCCTATTGCAATATACTTTCTTTGTGTTTGCCTCGTGAAATAAAGGAATTTGATTTGATTTGATTTTACCTTATTGTATCTTATTGTTTGTTAAAATTAATAAATCACATTCATTAAAGAAAACAATGATGGATCACAAAACATCAACCAATAACACATGCATATAAAACATATAACATAATCCATCATCGGCTAAGCAAAACCATATCTTCCCCAGATTTTATACTTATGATGATGATCTAGAGTAAAGGATATGCACTCTACCAAAGTTGTACCATACATTCTTAATCAGCTGTTAAATTTTGAGATTCTACATTTATATTGATGAAAGAGTAAAGAAGATCTAACGTAGATAGTAGATCTAAGGTTGAGTAACTTTCCTTGCCCTTGCCTACATAAACGGTCGAGCATTGAGAGTGGGTGATGCTTTTGCTACATATTCAGAATCATAGTAATAGAATTCGAGGTTCAACCAATGCACAGATAAGTAGAAAATGCCCTTTTTTAAATTTTAGTACTTTGTCTTCATTCTTTTTTACATCAAACCTTTAGGATTGCTCTGCATAAATTTCCTCTTCAACTTCTCCATTAAAAATATTGAATTAACATTTAACTAATTATGGATCTTCCACTGTTAGGATAACAAGTGTTTATAACAACCCTGTTGTTCCGCAAGGGGGAAAGTCTCATAATGATAGACTACTGCCAAAGCGACTTAGTTCAAGTGGTTAGCGGTACTAACATGGGTCTTTTGTGTGGCGCATGGCACTGTGAAAGTTCGAATTTTCGTTATTAAAAATAACTCAAAAGTGATGTTGCACTCTCCCACTTAGGTGCGCTTACGAGGTGAGACACGTTCAAAGCAAATTAACTCGTGTGCGCCCCTTGATAGGCGCGTTCAAGGCAAATAACTCACGCGTGATAGAAATACTAAGAGGTGTTTGTCGTTTTGGTAAAAAAAAAAAAAAAAACCAAAAAAAAAAAAAATACTACCACTACTACTTGCAATCAGCTTTCTTTTGTGCCTCTGCATAAATATTTGAATTTAACATAATCTTGTAGACCCTTTTCAAGTAGATTATTTCTTTATCTTTTGCACAATCCGTGAGAGCTCTCATGTTTTGTTCTTCTTTAATTTGTCATTTTGCTTTCTTTCTTCCATTGTTTGTATCACTCTTTATGTTTGACTATTATCGGCTCAATTGTCCTAAACTTGCTCTAGTAGAGTTCTTCAACCATTTTAATTGCACTTGCAAAGAATTACGGTTTGCTCTGAAAGAAATATTAACAATAACAATAAACACATAAGGTGTTACGCGTTGAAGGGAAATAAATTTGAAAGTGCACCAATGCCACCTTGGATACTATATATATTAGAACAAACAAACAAAACAAAACAAAACAAAATAAAATACAAAACAAGGTGCATATATATTTGATGCTAGGATACAACTATTCAGAATATTTTTTTAAGAAAATTTGGATAAAGCATGAATTATTGGAAAGAAATGACATAGACATGATTTTTTTATATAAATATATAAAATAATATCTTGACATATGTATAACAATAATAATTTTCTAGTATCAATCCATTTTCATGTATAAATATCAAGAAGAAACAAACATCATTTCTTGTACTTCCATAAAAAATGAATAAATGATGTTTGTTCTGTGATTGATCACTAATTTTGGATGGGTATCTCATGGAATTTCAAGCAGACCACACAAAAAATGAAAGCGACTTTGAATTAGAACAAAATGAAACGTAGAATTTTCAGTTGATTGAAAGACACACCTGGGCATTTTCAGCTGGCCATGAATAATTGAGACAACATAGACAAAGTGTATCAAATAATGTTCTCTATTTGGAGTGGCCCATATCTATAATGAAGAGGTGCCTTAAGCACTCAATGGGATACTACTACCTCCAATGTCACAAGAGTAATTTAGTGGTAATGGAACACGCACGTGTTGCATTACAGAGATATGGGACGTTGGGACCTAAACTTCGGATATATAAGAGTGGGTTTGATCGGAAGTGGGGTAAATTGGATAATACTGCCATAATTAAGAGAGGATCAATGTGTATTTTCTGTTTCTTGGGTATTGAAGTTACTCGTAGTCCTAGAGGCTTTTTCCTTTGTCAACGTAAATACGCGCTTTACATTTTATCTGAGACTTGTCTACTAGGATGTAAGCCCGCTACTATTTCCTATTGAGCAAAATCACAAGCTAGCCATAGATTTAGGGCCTTCTTATGATGATCCAAGTTGTTATCATCATCTTATTGGTTGACTCACATATCTTACTATTACCTGTTCTGATTTAATCTACGTTGCGCATATTCTTTCTCAATTTATGTAGTAGCTTACGCAAGTTCATTATGATGCTGTTATTTGACTTCTTTGATATATCAAAGGAGTACCTAGCCAAGGTCTTCTCCTCTGGGGACTGAAGTGACTCATACCTTTATGCTTTTTGTGACTCGGATTGGGCAAGTTGTCTTTTACAAGACGATGTCTTAGTTTCGTTTTTCTTAAGACATCACCCATTTCATGAAAAACAAAAAACAATCTCTACTGTTTTCTCGGTCAACTACTTTGAGACAAAACAACAGGCTATGGTTGGCTACCACTTCTAAATTATTATAGTTGAAACTTTGTCTTGATTCTTTTAGTGTTTTCCATTGCAATCCTATAAAGTTAAATTGTGACAATCAACCGGCACTTCATATTGCTTATAGTCCAATTTCTCATGAGTATATAGAACACATCGAAACCAATTGTCACTTTGTACATGAACGAATCATTGTCGAATCCATTTCCACCACTCATGTCCATCCCATCTTTAGTTAGCTGGCATCATTACGAAGGCTCTTGGAAGACGACAATTTTTGAATTTCTTATGTCCAAGTCAGAGTATATTTATATTTGTACATAATCATATTCATACATACGTATTTGTATACCTGCTCATTCATACCAATTCTATCATGGCATCAGTTTAGGTTTCTCCGGCCTCCACTTCTCTCAGGCCTATCACTAGCCTGTCGGCTTGCTTTCGCCGATCACCTGGGACTGTCTTCATCTCTTTCTTTTATTTTCTCGCCGCCGCCGCCGGCCGCACACGCCTCAACTCGTAAATGTCTTTGTGTCTCATTTGAACTCCAACGACGCCTTCCGCCGCTTTTCCTCCGTTCCGTGCCGTGCCGTCACTCTTCGGCGACTCCCTTCGGCCACAATGTTTTGCCACGCCCGCCTCTCCCCGAGCTTTGCAAACTCGGCCATCCTGCCTGACTTGCTTCTACAGCCGAGTTTGGCTTATTTTGTCCGCAGCCCCACTCGCCTGCTTTTTGTTTGAAAGCCACCCGTGATTCAACTGTCGCTGCTACCTCGGAAGAACTAATCCCATAGCTTTTATTTAATATTCTAATACTATCTTTAATATTATAATATGCAACAATAGTAATATTTGAAAAAGGGAACAAAACGTAAAGGAAACAAAGGTTTCTTGCTGCTAGCACATGGGTTTATATTAAAAAATCCGGCTCCTCTTCTTCATTCTTTTTCTTCTTCATTCTGGGCTCATTTGGCTCAAATTACAAGGAATGAGCAACTGACTCTTGGATGAGTGCATTTCTATCATATTTATTTTATGTTTTACTCCCATGATTCTTTAATTCTATTGTGCACTACTCACCTTCGGCTATCTTTAGTTTTGCATGCAGATATCAAAGTCCTAAGTCAAGAAGAAGTGATTTGTAATTTTAGGAGCTAGGCTTAGGAGAAACCTCATCGCCCAACACCTGCGCTCGCTTTGGTAAGGAATTCGCGCGCCCGCCGCGTGCCGTTTTTTCGCCGGGTGTTTTGGGTTTAGGAAGGGAGCTTTGCTAACTCCGGCCATCCCTTGGTAATCGTAGCCAACAACACGTTATTTTCTCTAGCGCAATTTCCCGAGCTTCTTTGTGTCATAGCCTTTGGCTTTTATCTTGTTGTCTAACCTCACGAGGGATTCAACTCTCTTGGAGGCCCCGGGGGAATCAGTTATGTTGAATTAACTGATTTGTTTTATTATTAATTAATCTTCAATGTTTGGTTATCTTTATAACTTGTGAATCTTAACGATAAAAAAAAGAAACAGTGCATCTTTATAGCACAATTAGATTTTAAGGCACTCGATAAGTACTAAGAGAGTCCAAGTTAGTGAGCATCTAGAATACAACCCCGGCCCCGTCTTTTCCATCGAGCCAATCCTACTTTTTCCCTTAGTGCATTACCTCCTCTTAAATCTCCTCGAGTCCAACTCTGAGTCACCAAACTCTTCTTCAATTGATATAATACGGCTAAAGTATTAGAAGATACTCCGCCCCAAAGGAAAATTACCCCACCTTAGGTTAATACTAGTACCACCTGACTGATACGCAAGGGCGCATCACCGTGCGTATTATTTTACTTGGATTAGAGTTACTTGATCATGTAGATAGCATCTTCCCCTCCTAAAGAAACTAACCGTTTCTCTACTTCATGGTTCACCAACGACCATAGCGCCATGACTCTCATCCGTCAATCCTGTGGAGGTTGACATTTGCATGAGATTGGACATCTTCCGAGTGTCTTTGCTATGTGGGGGACCACCTACGCTATATGTTTGTAGGTCAGTTCCTACTTGCCAATATGCTATTTTACAAGATCTCACTTATGTTCAACAAAAGGAGCTTTTTGTTCGAGAATATATTACCGAGTTGCGATCTTTGTGGAACAACTTGACACCTTTGGAGCATTCCACTTGTATGACATGCAAGTGTCAGAAGGCTCGCATTCGGTCCCGCTGAACACAACGGACTTTTGAGTTCCCTGATGTATCTCCGTCCCGACTTCATGAGCAAGCCGTTCGCAGCCTCATTACTTAATCGTGATCTCTATTCCATCATTCGAAGATGTTGTGCACAGACGTATGGCCCATGAGACTCGGCTACATGCACTTTAATCTTCTCGCGTCCGGGTTCTATCGATACAAGTCATGGTTGTGACATCATTTGCGCTCTTCCGGATCTCTACTCTTGGTCTGCCCGTTCTCCTCCTCCCCCTGGATCCTCTTCTTCTGCCATTATTGCAAACAATAAGGACATGTGAAGACTCCACCGTCCGAAGCTTCAACACCGACCACCGCCAAGATTCACAAACCTCTTCATCCTTAGAGATCCTCCGGAGTTTCTTCTTCATCTCATGTTGCCATCGTTGAGGTCGTGACTCCGATTCCTCCGGGGGCTCTTGCTTCTAAAGTTGCTCACCTTATGAGCAAATTCATGCTATGCACTATGCTCGTTCTCGTTATGTCTACGCTTTTGGAATGGCTTCTCAATGGATTTTAGATTCTCGTGCTACTCATTATATGCATCGTGGGATGCCACTACCCTAGTTAACTTTGTAGCACTCACCCATTTTCTAGTGTTCGTATCTGTTGATGGAATTCTTCTTCCCCTGTCACATGGTTCGGTCTTCTAAATCTTCTTCTTTTACTATTCCCACAATTCACTATGTTCCCGGTTTAGCTTTAAACCTTATTTCATTCAATCAACTTATGGATCATAGTTTGACTATTACGTTCTCTTCCCTCGACTATTCTATGCGGGACCATTTTACAAGCCGCAGGATTGGGACCTAGACGTAGAGTTAGCGGTTTTATCACCTAGGTCTCTTCATCTTCCGTATCTTCCCTCTCCTTTTGCTTGCAATCCCGCTACTATTTCTTCCCTATTTGTTCTCTAGATAGTTGGCACTCTCACTTAGGTCATGTATCTAAGGATCACTTGAAACTCTTAACTAGTTCGGGACGTCTTGGTTCTGTCTCTTCGGACTCGTTATCTTCTTGTAAGGGCTGTAAGCTTGCTAAACATTCCGCTCTTCCTTTCCCCTCTATTTACTTTTTATCCATTTCTGCTTTTGATCCAACTCATTCTCGATGTATGGGGACTTGCTCCCTTCTTTTTCTCTTTCTCGCTTTTCTCACTACATAAGCTTCATTGATGATTTTTCTCGCTATACTCTGGCTATACCTTATGTGTTCTCTATCTCAAAGTCTTCACCATCTACTCTCCAATTCACTCAAATGGTGCACACTCGTTCCTGTAAACGGATTAAAGTTCTTTGAGCGCGGCGCTAAAGAGTATCTTTTTACATCTTTTCGTGCCTTACTTTCCTCTCTCTGACACCTTTCTCCGCTAGCCTTGTCCTTACACACCTACTCGAAATGGTGTTGCTGAGCGCAAGCATCGCCATATTCTTGACACCACTCGTGCCCCTTCTTTCACCTCTTCTCGTTCCTTAACAATTTTGGGATGAGGCTGTTTTCACTTCCACCTATCTCATCAATAGAACACCTTCATCTACTCTTTCTGTGGTGTTACGCCATTTGAGCGTCTTTTCCCTTCTTCCCTTTCTTATGGTCATCTTCATCTTTGGTCGTGTTTGCTTTGTACTTCTACCCTCCATTGAGCGAACTGGAAACTTCTCTCACGTTCCGCGATGTGTATCTTTCTTGGCTATAGCCCCAACATAAGGGCTATCGTTGCTATGATCCTACCTCTCATTGTCTTCGTATTTCCCAAGTCATGTTACCCTTTCTTGAAGACACACCCTTCTTTTCCTCTCCTTCTCCGGAATTTTTCATTCTTAAGTCTTTTCTCTTCTCCTCCTACCCCTCCCCTTCTATTATTTTACACGCCCTCTTCTATTCCCGCCGCTCTCTCGACTTCACACACCGTTTCGTCTAATAGTACCGTCACCTCCCTGTCTCCCCACACCATTTCCTCTACACACCCACCGGATGTTCATATCCTTTAGGTGATTCTCCAGTTTCCTCTTCCACTCTCGCCTCTCCTGAAGATGCTCATGCTGTCCACCGTCGTTTCCCAAATCGTAGTTCGTCATGTCCCCCTCGGTATGCTTTCTCTATCTCTCCTACCTACTTTCCGTTTTCTAGACCTTCCTTGCTACTAATCGCACTCATCATGAGCCATAGTCATATCGTAAAGAATTTGTCCAACATCGTCATTGGCAAGCTATGACATATGCAAAGGAACTTGGGGTTCTTGAGCGCATCGCCCGCAGGATCTCGTTCCCTTTTCCTTCCGGTGTTACTCTTATCGGTTGTCGGTGGATCCACAAAGGTTAAGACCGAGCTGATGGCACTATTGAGCGCTATAAGGCCCGCCTTGTTGCTCGCGGTTTTACTCGGGAGTATGGCATTGATTATATGAGGAGACTTTTGCTCCTATGGCCAAGTTGACTACCGTTCGTCTTCTTCTTGCTATT
>CACTHL010000363.1:0-132736 GCA_902712375.1 Dioscorea dumetorum
AAACTATTCCTGCCAAAATTATGGTAAACTGTGAAGCCACCAGCAGATGCGGTAGGTGGCAAGGAAATTCTGGGGCTGATAAGTCCTGTACTCAAAGAATGATGAATACACAGAGGCCAACTCATCCGAAGGAAGCCGAGTTGAGGCGCACTGAGCAAACATCGGAATGGAGCCAGATAAATTATTCCCACTGACATCAAAAACACATCCATGCATGGCACAGGAAGTTCTTCATCAAGCCAACCTGTCAGCTTTGTTTTGAGCTCAGATTCAAACCCTCTGATTCCTGACACTGTTGAAATGTAGTAGGAATCCCTCCAGAGAAAAGTTTTCACCAAAATGAACCATTTCCAAGCTCCCACTAGCACCCCAACCCCTTGGAATCACACCTCCAAGCATTGCCCTTGGAGCCCAAAGTATTCTAAGCTTTGGCAAGCTGGTAAAACACTCTGGGACCCCTCCTTGAAACAAGGTTAGCATTGAACTCATCCAAAACACTGGAATCCTCTCTGCCCGGCATTGGATCAAAGAGATTGGAGAGAACAAGAACAGATAACTCTGTACAGTTACCAAGCTCTGGAGGCACAGGACTGCTCAGGCTGTTCCTCGAAACATCCAAAACTCGAAGCTTTTGTAAGTTTCTGATTTCCGATGGAATGGCACCATCCAAAAGATTGGAAAACAAAAGCAAGGATTGATGATTGGTGCAATACCCCAAACTGTGGGGAATGCTACCGATGAGTAAGTTCCCAGAAAGATCCAGGGTGCTCAAGATTCCGGCAACCAGTTCCAATATCATCAGGGATTTTGTCACTTAAATGATTGGAAAGAGAGATATGGATTCCCTCACCTTGGGGAAATGAAGGAAGCTTCGTAGCATCATGCCATTGAGCTGGTTGCCGGAGAGATCAAGGGCTTCCAAATTGAAGCAATTCAAAAGAGAAAGTGGGATCTCACCTCTGATGCGATTCAGTCCGAGTTTCAGAACTCGAAGACGGGGAGGAAATCTCAAAGGAAGGGATCCAGAAAACAAGTTGCCCTCCAGATTAATGACCTCAAGGTTTTCCAAGCCCCAAATGACACCAGGAATCTCGCCTTCAAAGCTATGGAAATCCAATACAAGAACTCTAAGTCCCGAAAGATTCCCCACCTCAGGGCTGAGCTTTCCAGAAAGCCTCCGCCGTGGATCCGAACAGCTCCTAAGCGAAAAGATCCCGAATTTGGGCAAGACCCCGCCTTTGCCGAGATATTCAAAGCAAAAACCCTAGACTCCGAGTTGCAGAAAAACTCCGGGCCAGGAACAGTGATGAGAGCCGGACCAGAGAGCAAGTACCCCGCCGGGATCAGCGGAAACAGAGGCTTTGAACTGAATCAACGCCGACCTCTCGGCGTCCTCAGCCACAGCGAAGGAGATCAAGACAAAGAGCAACAGCAAAAGAGGGGGACATGAAGCTAGCGTTTTAGAGCGTGTTCCCCGGTGGCGGGGCATCGTCGGAACCCTTATTCTGGTTCTAATTCTCGGACCTTCGGAGATGGAAACCAAACCCTACCCCCTAATTCTCGGAGCATCAAGGACTAAAAAATAATTTCGGAAAGTAGCAAGGTTTGATTTGAGAAAATGAATAAATAAAAATTCTCCTTTTTCGCTGCTTCTTCTTCTCCGATGATCATTTAGTGCTGCGCTCGTGGTGGGCCCCAGACCTCAGAATACAAATACTGAAAGACTTGCAAAGATCAGCTGTTCGCTCGCAAACAGCAAAACAGTGAAATCAACGTCAACACACAGAGAAACAGCAAGCATAGCGGCGCGCTTGCTGTTTGAATATAGACAGCGGAAAGGCAAGAACGTGGGGCCCACAGAAGTGCGGAGAATATTCCACGTAGGCTTCGAGGAAGCTTTTTGACTGCTCCAGTAGTTGGACTCGATCAGATTAAAATATACGTTAAAAAAATATGTTAAATCAAACTTCATACAACAAGACTTCAACTTAAACTTCACTTAATAAAAACTCATATTTATGAGAACCCCAAATATTATATGGTTCAATCATGTAGCTCTTATCCACTAGTGGCATGTTCTCATTGGAGTCCAATGAATAGAATCTAAAAATAATAGTAATAAAGAACAGAGATGGAATAAAGACCACATGAAGCAATCCACCTAATTGGATCTTTTTAGTACGCATCATGTGAAGCTTAAGGCCAACAATTTATTTCAGTACATGCAACAAATGCAAACAACAGATAAAATCAATCAGGAACTTGTTGAAGGTTATCTATTACTTTTAATGATATCAGGTACACAGGATGGACATATAATTTCGGTTTTTTGGTGGTACAATGGATTTGTTATGATACAGATGGCGAAGAAATACGGCAATGGAGAAAAATCAAACTAGGCTAAAGACACTTCACTTGCGAATAAATGAACTTGGTGATGAGGATCACCTTTATCGGCCAGTCATTGACAGCTTTCTGGAATCGAAATTGATCATCAGCCTGAGAATGACGCTTTTAGAAATATACTAGGTGGTGGAAGACGGTCAGGTTCAGCAATCGAAAGTTATTTCTGATGACTAAAAGTAATAATCTTAGACTGGCCTCAATGCGGTGCAGGTCCGCCTGTTATGACCAATTTGGTTACACTGAGTGCAATGCAATGGTCGTACTTCTTTTGGTTCACAAGGTCCGCCATATGCCCGCTTTTTTCTTGGTGGATCATGTATCTCGCCCCCAGCCTTGAACTTCTAATTGATTGTTCTCGGTTGTGGAGTCATAAGTGTTTTCTTCGGAGATCATATGGCCACCAGGTTCGGCACGGAGTTCTTCTAATGCCTTCTCCCGACCAAGGAAAGCTCGCTTGTATGTGATAAGCACCCCGTACTCCCGGTGAATGTCATTTAAAATTTCTCTTGGTTTGTAATTTCGGTTGTGCCTAAGTTTGTCTCGAATGCAATTCGCAATCCACTTTGCTGTTGCCTGCCGGTGGCCAGCATCATCTGATCGCTGGCAAGTGTGCTCAGGCGATAATGTCCTTATCCTAAATGTGCTGACATGTGGAAGTTTTGATGCATGCACACGCCAAGTACAGCCTCCTGCAGCACACCTGCACAAGGAGCAAAAATTACACATACTAATTGCATGCTTTATCTAAGTAAAATTCACAGCCAAAACACAGTAAAAAAACTAGAAATCATTATTAAAATATTAGCATTAGATGCATCAACTGAATTTTAAATGTCTTTGCGCTAAGACAAGTCATGTGAGCATCACTCATTAGATGAAATGATGGTATAGCGGGTATCAGCTGACAGCATAGAGGAAAATTGAAGATTTCTATAACAAAAACCACGTTAAGCAAAATAAATGTCAAGGACAAACCAGAAACAATTGACCATAAAGATACAAACTTACCATAACATAATCTAAAGATATGCACATACAACTCAATTTTGGCTGCCTGATGTCACACTATTGAAAAAAAAACAGATTTAGACAGTAATTTACAGTCAATTAAAAACTAAACATGCAAATTCACATCGCAATAAATGATTCTAATGAATAACCAGATTTGGACAAACACCTGGCTGTGACACGACGCTGGTCTGATCGTATCATGTGAAGCTCAAAATTTGCTGCAATGGCAGCACTTGTCAGTGCATTTCGAAAGGTCTGCACGTCCTCATACTCCTGTCCAACAACCAAAGACTGAGAGTATCTTCGGAATGATTCTCCTGACATACTAGGGCCGATCGATGGATTTCTCAAATATTCTCTCTTGTGATAAGTTCCAGATGTGCTCAAGCCATTTTGACATCCTAGTCCTTCTGGTCTCACCATTGTCATCTCTCTACATTTTTCCCCGCAAGATTCTATCAGTTCAATAAAATTTAACAAAGCAGATTTCACAAAAGGAAGAAACTAATAAGATTAAATAAGTTCCTAAAACTTCTCGAGTTATCAAAGATACGCTCTTTCAACAATGCATCTAAATTTAAAACCACAAAACCCGAAAATTTTGTAAAACAACAATAATGTAGTAAGAACTCTCAGGCTTTCAAAATTATGGGCTTCTATCTATGCTCTCTTTCAACAATGCATTTAGATGCAACACCATAAAACACCAAAAGAACACCAAACTTTATAAAACAATAACAATCCAGTGAGATTTCTCCAGGTGGCAAAACTATAATTTTTCACAAATGCTCTCCAATCAATGCATCTTGATTTCTAATGATAAAAACTGGAAATTTTGCAAAACAACAACACTGAAGTAAGATTTCTCAGGCGCTCAAACTTATGTCTTCTATATATGCTTCCTTTCAACAACGCATCTAAATGTTCAACCATAAAACACCAAACGCTGCAAAACAACAATAATGTAGTGAGATTTCTATAGCTATCAAAATCATGGTTATCTACATATGTTCTCTTTCACACAATGCATCTTAATTTCTCAATATAAATCCCAAAATTCTGCCAAACAACAATAATGCAATCAATCATACTAGTGATAATCACATCATCATCCCTTCAACAAAAACAAATATCACACACACACAGAGAGAGAGAGAGAGAGAGAGTTCATGAATCAAAAACCATCACCTCATTGTTTCCTCAGACCGGGCATCTAACACCCGCATTGCATCATCAACTGCATTGGCCGTCCCCGAGTCGTCATCATCGTAGTCATCACTGTTCTCCGTCTTGGCAGTGAACAAAAAGATTGGTATTTTTCGATTACCATCAAACTCATCCATCATATTACGCACATCATCATCGGATTCAATGGATACCAGTCTCGAGTCAAGGCTGCCGTCCGGGAGCTGAAACCGCAGATCAACGTCCCCTGGGTCTGCGTCGCAGAGCTCCGACATCTTCTCCAGCAGTGACCGGAAGCTCGCCGTCCTATCAACGGACACCAGACGTGTCTTCCCGCCAACGTACAAGGCCTTCCCTTGGTTATTCACGAAGTCACCTCCGAAGCTGCATAGAAGCTTCGCCTTGCTACCCGCCATTCTATATCTCAGCCCCAAATCCTAAACCCTAGTTATAATCCAAATCCTGGCTTGAAACCCTAAAATTGAAGCCAAAGATCAGCAAAGGCTTCAAATGCTGCTTTTCTGGGGGAAGGAATCCAAGGAATCGGGTACAAAGCGAGATTAGGTCAACCAAAAGAAACTGAAGAAAAATGAGGACATTCAGAAGGAATATGAACGAAAAATTACCATCAGAAAAGAGAATTTTAGGGCAAAAACATCGAATTATACTCTTATTTGCAATTAATTCAACAAGAAGAACACATCAAACAGAGATGTTATTATCCATTCCAAAGATTGGAGAAGAATTCACCAAAACCAGCGAAAATTGAAACAAATTCGAGATTTACAAATTGCTAGATTGAAATCGAAAAGGAGAAAAGTCGAGAAACTTCCATCGGATCTATCAAATTCGCCCGGAATCGAACTCCGAACGCCGAGATTTGAACGGAGAGAGAGTGAGAAAAGGGTGGTTGGAGGGGAGGGGGTAGATCGAGGAGAGGGGCATTCAGGGAATGAAAATTGAAAGGACGGAGCCAAAGAGGGGCCAATCTTTGGCCCTCAGTAGGGGCATTTTGAGATTCAATTTCCATACAGGGGGCATAACGGGGACAGAAGATAGCCAAAGTGGTACATTTTGGGAACGAAACTTTGCTGAACGGCCCAGATTGAAGCGGGAAAACTTCACACATCTCTTTCCTTGCCTGAATAGCTGCAATATCTAAGACAAATATTTTTATTATTTCAAATTTGAAAGAAATTTACCAAGATCAGACAATAAATTTTTTTATTTCATATTTAATTTATCTAAACTAAATTCAGCAATCAAATGGAGGTGTTTTTCGTTTCTTAAAGAGTTCCTGAGAAGGTTGAGATGATATTTGTGGTGCTGATGAAGGTGGCCAAGGCTTATGCTTGCTCAGGATCAGTTCATGGTTGTTTTTTTTTTCCCCCGAGAGATATACTGATATCGATCGTTATAGGTATCTGCAGCAGAAAATGGAGACTTGCCTCGTCTCGATGCATAGCTAAGGAAGCGATCTCACTGTTGCGGAGAAGATGTCGACGCTTGGCCTTGCAATGAGGATATGGCATTGATTGTTCATGATCAAGAGATGCATTAATTCAGATATGAACTGGATCACCGCGGCATTGCTCAGTATGTATGCCAGCTTCAGCACGCTCTAACTGTTTTTAAAATTATGCAAGAGAAGTCGATTCACAAAATGGTTCTTCGAGGAAAGCATCAGAAGCCGATTCTGCTTGCATGCGGACCTATGGATTACTCAGTGATTTTGTACTGTTGTAAATGTGGATCAACCGATAAAAGCTTACAAGATATTTGTGGAGCTTGAATCAAAGGCCAATGTTGCAGGGAATGCCGCTGATCAGGGAGTAAGTTCAGGAATCAGGATGGTTAATCAGACGCAGCAATACAACTTTATGATCAGATTAATTTCCAGTGTCTCGAGGTTGATCACCTCACTTTTTTAACTGCAATTGTGGCATGCTCCCACCTTGTTATTTGATGAAAGAAAAAATGAATGTATCTGTCATAAGAGTATCATCTGTGGTGTGGCAACCAAGGCATACTCAATACCAGGCTCATTAAGATGCATGCGAAATGTGGAGACCTCGGAATGGCTCAAACAGTATTTGATAATCTGCAGAAAAAGAGCGGCGTCCTCGAAGCCAATTATTTCTGCATATGTACACGGGCGAATTAAAGAAGCCATCCTGCTCTCCTCTTAAATGATAGAATTTGTGAGAAGACCAAATGAAATCACCTTCATGAGCATTCTATCTGCTTGCATTCACACAGAGCTAGTAAAGGAAGAACTGCAGTACAATGCTTCAATGAGAGAGTTCCCAATAGAGGCTCAGTTACAACACAAGGGCTTGCATCATTGACCTTCCCAGCAAAGCTGGCTATGTCCACAGATAATTCCACCTTCTAGCATCAATGCAAATAGAACTGAATGCAAGCAATAGATACAAAGTCCTATTTTTTTTTTCCCTCACCACAAGATCTAAAAATCTTGGCACACTGCAACTAATTCTCAGCTAATAACTACTTGTTCGTTGTGAAAATGGTCCAAATGGCATAATAGCTAGCGAAATATAAGCAAAAAGTGAACCAATTGGTGTGAACGTTCATCTTAACCTCAAAAGATGCCTCCAGAGAAACATAAAATGAAAACAAGAAGCAATTTGCTGCTATAACTTGGAAGGAAGAGCATCCGACAAGCAATACAAAGAGTCATCTGATTAAAGCAATCAACAGACAGTTAAAAATTTCCTTCATTAATCATCAAGCATGTCAATGTAAGATGAACAATTCATACAGCAAATGACAATATAATACAGGGAAAAGCCAAATGCTTCCCAGACCGAAGAATTCAGGCATCCTAAAACATTAATAAATTGGTCGAACACTGAACCACGAACAATTCCAATAGAAACCTTGTCAATACATAAAACAATACGCCAAGCAAGATCGAAACGGGAAGGGCGGGCAAAGCCCTTCGATAAAAAGCCAATAACAACAAAGTAATACCTAGACCAGCAATAATGGCAAGGTAACAGGCATATACCGTCATGAAGTCATACAATGCCGCCCTCCCAACGAGCACACTGTAGAAGATGAAGTCCCCCAATCCAAGCTTTATCGCCCCCGACGAGCCCAAACCAATTCCATCCACACTATTATCTTCTCCCTCGATGTTCCGCTGTCACAGAAGTTATCAATGGTGCAATCACCTCTGAAGAATTCACAGTGTCCCCTGCCACAACTACTCTGGTTTCCGGCAATGTCTCTCTGACTGAATCACCATTAGAATTCACTCCAGAACTCCTCCAAAGTCTCCTGTTTGAGACTGTGTGGTGATCCACAGGCCGGGCTTCATACACCAGCGCTGGAATTTCCTCATCCCTCGAAATTGCCAGCTCCACAAGCAACCGCAATGGGCCACCAGGCAACAGCACGGCGGCGAGGTCATACAACGCCATTGAGATCAGTAGAGCCCAAGTGGTCCACTCCGGAAGCATAGTGAACCAATACGCAACCAATACTCCGATGAAAACAAGATAAGATTGGGTGACGACAATGGCTATTCTGGACATGAAGACGGCCATGACGCCGACGACGGAGAAATTGAGGAGCAAGATGAAGAAGGTCACGGAATCGATGGGAATTGAGAACTTGTCGATGAGGAAGAGGGTGACCTCCCCGCCGAGAAACGCCAGGACGATGAAGGAGGAGAAGGCCATGTAGTATTTGAGGAAGCTGGTGCATCGGAAGTAGAAGAGGAGGACAAGAAGGAATGTGAGGGCAGTGACGGTGGCGACGAAGGCGATGGAGCTCAAGATGGCATCTTTGAGCTTGCCCCAGAGTGAGGAGGTGGCGGTGGCGGAGTCGTCGGAGAAGACGATTGTCGGAAAAGCGGCGTCGAAGGAGGAGGAAGAAGGGGAGGAGAGGATGGAGACGAGGAGGACGACGAGAAGCATGCAAGCGGAAACGGGCGCAATGATGCGGATGATCTCCTCGCCAATGGTGGAGAGGAGGGTTGGGCGTTGTTCTAGGGTTTCCGCCATTGTTGAAGCCTTGAAAGACTAAGATTCCCACACTGTCCTCTCGTCTCTCTCCACTGATTCAAAGCCGGAGAAATTTAATTAGGGTTAGGGTTCCATTTTTTTTTTTTTTTTTACTTTTTAATATTTAAACAAATTTAAAATATATGGAAATTTGGAAGGTGGCCCAAAAAAAAGTTTTACCCTTATTTTGTAGATAACAAGAAAATATAAATAAATAAATAAATATTAAAATTGTATTTTTTAAGATTTTATTTTTTGTATATGAATGACAAACTAATCATGTAAAATTATTCAAATTGATATTTATTTAAATGAAAATTTACTGATAATCTCATAAAACCCATATTGAAAAATATACTCAGAGTTTGTAAACCCATAAAAATGTGCTTTAGATCATCTCTACTGTAGAAAAATAGTAAATTAATAGCTCTCTTTTTATTGAAAATGAGAATTCCAGAATTCAACTCTCTCTAATTGTTCTTGAGATTTGTCATTTACTGATTTTATTATAAAAAAAACACATTTGATATGTTGCATAATTTAAAGAAGAATTAAGCCAATCTAAATATATATATAACAACAAATGCCACGTTGTGAAACTTGTCTTTTATATAATTTGCATTGAATCTCTTTATGATGTGAGAAATAATAAAAATTATGCAAACAAAACATTGTACAAAGATGAAACATTAACAACATCACAATTTCCTTTGTATAAATTCACATTAACTTATGACATGCTCTCAAACTCATCTAAAAGCTACTTAGTTATGTTAATATAACTTGACTCAGAAGAAAACAAATAAACATGTGTCCTCTTCTATATAAAAATAAAAAAAGAACTTCTCATATGAATGAGTTTTTTGATTCGGAAATGAATTGTAGAAGTGGTGGAAGTTTGAAAGTGACATTTTGGTGACACTTCGGTGAAAGTGAATTATATTTTTTTAGAATTGCATGACAAAATATTTATTTTTAAAATATTTACAAACTACTATAACTAGTGCATATCCATCTTAAACTTTTCATTAAGGACACTAGTCATCTATTATAAAATTTTTTTAAAGACATTATAAAATATAAAAATATTTCCTTTTATATTTTTTATTTAAAAAAATTCATTTCTAATACATGTTAATTATAGAAACAGTGTCTTGCACTAATGACCGTTGGATCTCAAAATATCTTCATCTGACGGCCAATATTTGGCCAATGCTTGATAATAAGTTTCCATAAATTCCCATGACTTCCAATCTTAAACCCTCGCACCGACCAAACAAGGGTTTTGGCCGAAGCGGGGCGGAGGTATGATTTCTGGAAACCCTAACCCTAGTTTACTAATTCTTAGGGCTTTTGTTCTGATTTCCTTGTTTTCTATGTGTTTGATCGCATTATCTTTTGTTGGCTATCTGAGACAATCCATTTTTTTTTTATGATTTCTTGAAAATTTTGATGCATGGCTTGTATATTGTTTTTTTGGATTTCCTTCGCCCGAGAAAGGTTGAAATGATGTGATTTTCGTGCAAATGTTGATAAAAATGAGATTTGAACGATGTAAGTTATGTTTGGATTTTGTGCGGTTCCACAAATTATATTTGACAAGGGTGAAGAAGTTATATACTGATTTTATGTGTTATTTATTTATTATTTTTTTTATTTTTAGCAAAATGGCTTCTTGATTAGTGATTGATGGTGTTACAATCAAGTTTTGTATTAGTGCTGATGGTTTCATTGTGTACAAGAAGTGTTTTGTGATCATTCAGTTAATTTATGACAGCATTTTGAACCAAACGGACTGATAAAACTTTTTGAATAAGAACCATTTGACCATTGCTGAGGATGCTAATGTTCTGTTTGCATCAGTATGCTGTGAAATAAAAAATAGCTTTTTAGATTTTGCTGATCTTCTGTGTTAATTCATCTTATAGAGTGGTTCGTCAGAGTTTTTGAAAAGGTAACTCATCCTTATATGTGATATGCTGAAGTTGGTCAGAATAGTAGTTTTGTTTAGATTGAGATGCAAATTAGCTTTTTGAACATGCAGTGTTCACCTTTATTGATTACTGGTGTATGTGGAGTGTATAGTTTGTCTGGTTAAAGATTCATCCCTTTATGAATCTTTTTGTCTTGTAAATTAGTACGATAGATCTATGATGGCAATATTCATATTTCTTTTTCAGGTTCTGAGCTATGGCTTTTGCCAAGAAAATTGGAACTCTCTTTAAACAAACTTTGAATTCCAACCCTTCAATTTATCAGGCTATAAGATGCATGTCATCTTCAAAAGTGTTTGTTGGAGGTTTGTGCTATTATTTTAAAATATTTTCGAATCCTTCAGTTTTATATTTCTAATGTCTTTCCATGCTTGTGATCATCTTCCTTTCAGGGCTCTCATATTCAACTGATGATCATCGCTTAAGAGAAGCATTCTCTGGCTATGGTGAAGTGGTTGAAGGTGTTTCACCTTTTCACCACTGTTTTCTTTAATAATGAATTATTTTATGCCCCTTTTGAGCTAATTGGTGTTGTTTTCTTCTGCAGCTAGAGTAATCATGGATCGTGAAACAGGCAGATCTAGAGGCTTTGGTTTTGTGACTTTTGTATCTGGTGAAGAGGCTTCTGGGGCCATTAGTGGATTGGATGGAAAGGTACTTTCACTCCTAGGTTACTAATTATTGCTTTGATACTAATTGCATAATAATCCTTTGCAATAATGACCAGTCAGAAGAAGAGCTTGTGGAGGTTTGCCTGATTTTTCCTAGTTGGTTTATAAGCTGTAATGCATTAATTATTTATTTATTTATAATCATGGGAGGTTCAGCTTAGAAATATTGTTTACAATGCTAAACATTTGGAATATAATTGATTCGATTTGCACGCTTCAGCTTATCAAGGGTGTTAAACCAAAGTATTGGTAGGATTAAGGTTCAAAAATCAGCCACACCCATTTAGCATCGGCTATGAACATCAAGAAAATGTTGGCTTGAATATGGGAAAGATAACATGTATGACATAAATAGATTGTGCTCGCTATTTTTTAATTGTTTGGTGCTATCTCCATCTTAATTGAACTGTTCATTGTCTAGTCCATCACTTGCGGATAACAAAGATTTAAATAAATGTGACTTGCTTCGAATTTAGCTTGATTCAAATCAAAAGTAAGTTGATCTTCACCAAGATAGCTTGATATTAAGGAATAAGGAAGCAGAGCAGCATAGGCATTTGCTTCCATGTAGATTTAATTCATTTATTTAACACAAAGCCATATACCAATCTCTATGCATGTTTAGATGTGTGTTTGCGAGTGCACTTTAATTACTTTTGAGTGACATACTCATTTCCCTACATCACGATGGTTCAACATATCTGTTGAGCTGACACAGCATGTCTTTGACTGGAATTTTGTTCAACTTGTCCCTATGTAAAATAATTAGGATTTGGATGGTCGACTGATAAGAGTGAATTATGCTAATGATCGGACGGGGCGGCTTCCGTGGCGGTGGCTACGGCGGTGGTGGCGGCTACGGGCGGCGGATACGGTGGTGGTGGCAACGGTGGTGGCGGCTATGGTGGCGGTGACAGTGGCTATGGAGGCGGCGGTGGCGGCGGCGGTGGCGGCGGCGGCGGTCGCTTTGGTGGCAGTGGCGGTGGTGGTGACAATTATGGTGGTGATGGCTACAACAATGCAAGTGGTGGCTATGGAGGCAGTGCTGGTGATCTTGCCGGAGGCCATGGCAGCAGCAGCAACTATTTTGGTGGTCCGACAGGAAATGAATTTGCGAGTAATGGGAGCACCGGTGGATATGAGGGTAGTGGAGCTGGGGGTTATGGTGACAATATTAGCCATCAAAGTAGCGGCCCTCCTAGTACTGGTGGCGAACAAAGTAACCATTTTGAAGGCAATTTCAGAGATGACAATGACCAACCTGATGATTTTGCCAGCAGGCGAGGTTGAGGAGGGCAATTGATAGCCCAAGGGCAGAGTCATTTGCCATAATAATTTCGAACACTTTGGGCAACTTTTCAGTGTAACCTTTTCTTTCTTTATTTTTGCCATGTCTTTGGAATGGGAACCAAGTTTGATTATGTTATCATCTGTTGTAGTGTGTAGAATGTTAAATTTGCAGTGGCTTTGTTAGACATTGTTTGCCTTTTTTAGGTGCCTTCACATTTCAATGAATTGCTTACAGGTTTGATGTTTCATCAAATGAGATTGAGTTTGCATTCCATGCTTTGTTGAGCTGTGCTTGTCATAGCATGCCTTTGTGAAAAGACACCCACATTTCTAGCAATTTATTCTTGATAACAATTACATGTTAGAATAGGTCTCTTTTTATTGTGCCATTAATTCACTTGTTCGAATAAATCTAGATTTACTATGATATTTATGAGATTTGTCTGACTAATAAATTTCATTTCACTATGATATTCTTGAATAAATAAACAATACTGAATTTTTCATTTCACTGTGAAATCAATGAACTACAAAATTGCCACAATTTTCACGTAAGAAGAGAGGTGGTGGTGACTGAATTTACAGTTTTCTTCCATACAATTTGCATGCTATGACCAAATAACTGAAATGGAAACCAGATTTACAGGTATCTTTTCACACAATTTGCTTTCATCGCTTCTCTGGACTGCCAGGAACTAAACAGAGCCTATTTATCAATGGAAAGGAGCATTCTTTGAGCTTGTATCAATACAGGAGATCCTTTCCTTGCTCTCTCTACAATCTGTTTGATTAACAATTCCCCTTCATTATCATTGACATCATCATCTGCATCACTTCCATGACCAGTATCATATCTATTGTTTCTTTCCTCCCATTTTGGATACAAACCATCCACTTGTTCTCCGTCTTCATCTACGTCTGCTGTTCTCATGAATTCCTCGTAAGCTTCATTGTATGCGCTCAAAGCATTACCAGATAACTTCAAGCATAAGGGTGCAGCAGGAGCATTATCTTGCTCCAAGAGTGTTGGGCTCGCTTGGCTTGAAGAACCCATATAGCTGTTTGAGAACGAAGTCTGAGACATGGCTCTCTCAGATTCGAGAACCTTAACGTGCTTCTGGCTTTGGTCGAGAGCTCTTTCAAGTTCCTCGACTCGTTCTTCTAGTCTAGATTGTATCACCTTATGGAGCTGCAAGCTGAGTTCCCGGGGGGAAACTGAATAATTCACATCATGTATTGGAGTTGATGACTTGTTGCTGTTGACTCTCTGGTTGCCAACTACTTCCCCAGCAAGGCCAGGATTGACCTGCAGGATTTAAAATGTTTATTTCGCATCCTTGAGAATGTACCAGTGCAAATCATTATAATGATATCTTAGCATGAAAACAAATCAATTCTATAGAGACTGAGTTGAAGAGATCAAGCAGGTGGATCATTCACAATCATTAATGGAGGAACTATCAGAAAGTTGATTGATTTCAATTCTCTTGTTAATCTATAACGGATTCAACACCATCCATAAATTCTTACAGATTGGCAAAAAGAAACAACAGAACATATATCTCCTATGTTCAAAATTCGGCAGTTTGTACAGGAAATAATCAAACATGTGCCATTTTTTCCGAATGGGAATCCCAAAATTTGTTTGGTTTTCAAAAGACAACTCTTATTTATCCTTTGACACTGTTCAGCGGGGTTTTATCAACTATAGAGGCATAAATTTACCCGAAAGAAGGTAAAAACTAAAACATACCTCATCAAGTTGTCCAACGTTCATGTTTAGTTCCAACTTCTCCAGTTCAGCTTCAAGCTCAGCTTCGATATTACTCAATGTATGCACACAATTAGCATTCTTTTCTTCAGGTGATCTCCTACATGAACCATGATATGAGCTGATAGATTTATCTACATTGCCAAAATCTTCATTTAATTCAACTTTTTCAGATGCTTCATCATGCAATTCTTTTACAGTTAGTGAATTGTTCATCTCCAATTCCTCTTGTAAATCTTGAACTAAGCTTTCATTGAGCTTCAGCAAATCAGTCAACTTTTCCATTTCTTTTCTGTTAGAACGACTGGTAGACATGATCCCGATGCTGATGCCAAGGAAGAAAAGAAGCATTGCATCAGAAGAACCTGGCAGAAAGGCCACTTTGCAGGTTAAAAATTTTAAGGAAAACAACTTTAAATTAGACATGTCATTTTTGCTTTTATCGAATTGAATGTTATTAAATTGCATAGCAGTGAAGCCTAAATTGATCATTTACCAAGCAAGTGCAATATGCATTATATGACATCATCAATCTTTGCAAGAAACTAATACATCGAATTCAATTTGACCAAATTGCATAGCAGTGTGGCATAAATGACTGCAGAGCAAGATTACGAAATTTTATGACATTGTTAGTCTTTGAGAGAAGATTTAGGAGAATAAGAAAGAAAATGAAGTAAACAAATCTATATACACACAAGCAAATCAAGCAATCACTACTTGACTCAACCTAAGATAAATAAACTCCAAGCATTTTAAGATAGCAAAACTATAAAATCTGAAACCACTTATTCATCCTCAACATTTCAAGTTAATTCAGAACATTCCTGAAAGCACTTATTCCTCATCAATCAAATAATGATTAGGTATTTAGGTCATACAATAGAAGTTATGGACCAACAAATTTCAATAGTTCATCTAGGAGTGGATATGAGTGGACATCAAAATAGTAATGAGACAAAAAGTATGGTACTAAGCCGAATATCACATATTACCAAAATTAGGTAAGAATTATGTAACACATACTGCTATAGTAGAATGGCAAACTTGATGCATTATGATATTGGCAACCATAGGAAAGCAGTTATGAACAAACCGGGTGAAAGTGGAGGTTTCTGAGATCCATGTTGAAGCAACTCTTTGCCTTTCTGTTTTGATTGCCTCAATGCAGGAAGAGGTGGAACTCCAATCAGAGTTTCAATTGCACCAACACTGATGCTGCTGACCTTCTCATATTCCAAACTTGAATTACTAATAACACTGTTATTCTCATCAGTTATGATAAATGGCCTGACAGTTGAAGACGGATGTGAACTGAAGAAATAATCTTCGAGCTCAAAATGCTTGCGCGGAGTCACAAGATGATCCTCAATGGAAGAACTAACAGGTATAACAGAGTGTCTGCAATGCAATCTACTACTAAGTGAACTTCGATGCCTCCCAAATCCACGACGGAGAGCAACACTACTCCTCGGAGAAGAAAGCTCAGCCACACTTGAATCCCAAGAACAATCATTGGAAAATTCACAATTTCCTCTAATCTTATCCTCATCAACTCTACAAACTTCTTTCTTATTTACCCATGGTTGCATGCTCAACAGAGAGTTATCATCTCTCAAAAACTCAACCAAACCAGTCAAATCATCTCCCCTGTTAAAGCGACTTGAAGCTATTTCCTCTAATGACGCATCTAAAGACGACCTCCCTTGTGAATCAGCCATTGAAACACATTGCCTTCCCTGTATCCTCATAAATTTACCCAAATGTTTGCCTTTGGATTCTAATTCTTTCTCTTGAACTCTTTTATCCATGAAACCACTGATCATTGGAATTCCTCACCATCAATGCCCTACATGTTATTTCAATAGATTGGACGGCAATCCAATCTTCAAAACTCTCCAAAATCCCATCTGTTATCTACCTGCTGGATATCAAACGAAATTCATAAACTCGAATCCAAGAAAAACCAATCAAAATGGAAATTTTTGGATGAAACGAACCGGATTTGATAGTATGAACAACCAAGCCTAAATCGAACACAGAAAAACCGCAAAAAACGTAAACTCGAACATTGACAGAAGAAAAACTCAATTCAAAATGGATAAAAATCCAACCTTGGTGAGCGAGATGATCCCACTCAGCATCAAAGGAAGCCGTCCAAATGAGAATTCCCTCATTGTTTGGGTTGGAGATTTCAAGGATATATAAAAAAAAAAAAAAAGTAAGGGGTTTTTATGTAAATATTATAAATATTTGGGTTTCACTGCAAAATTACGGTGCGAAAAAGACAAGAAAAAAAATAAGCAATGAAAGTAGCCTGTGCAGGCAAGAAGAAACGACAAGTTTTCAAAATTAAAAAAAAAAAACAATGAAACATTTTGCTAAATACCCCTTAAAACTTTTAAAATTACATTGTTAAAAAGCAATTATATAAAGTTTTTCTGGAAGAACTAGATGACTTACATATATATATAGGCTGATTTTCTATTTACTTTATTAAAAAAAATATGCATTTTTTAATAAATCAATAAAGCACTATTTATGAGTGAGACAAAATCTAAGTATCCCATCTCCTTTATAAGATTCCTAAACTTGGTTACTGTGCTAGTCATTATTGACATTTTGTTTTCAATTCATTCACCATAACGAAAAAAAAAAAAAATTTAAGCAACAAAAAGCAAAACTCAAATTATTTACCAAATTTTATTAAAACAGAAAAAATCCTCAAAAAATAGATAGATTTACTCTTGCTAGCCAAGCCTACGTGTACAACCTTGCATGGCCTAATCAAAGGTGGCCATGCAACGTGACCCACAACTCCTCTACAACGTAGGAGATGCCTCTCATTCTTAGCCTCCCCAACTCCCTCTCCTCTCCTCCCTTTCCTAACAAACGTCCTTCAAGAGAGAAGAAAGGAGACCAAAAGAAAGCCCTAAGGCCTTTTTTCTCTCTTTTATCATTATCCAATCTCTTTTTCAACATTGATTGATTCACAATGAGGAAGCTTTGCCCTAATTTGGATAAAGAAGATGCTCTAGACACCGTATTAGAAGTGCCGATACCGGAGGAAATGTTTGCCGGACAAGGAGGAGGAAGTGGAGGTAACAAATGGCAAAACATGAGGAATTGGATGAAGGCACAAGCATTCGATAAGGCCATCGATAAACCTCAACCCTTATCGGGCAAGAACGCCGAGCTCCAACTTCTCCTCAATGTTGTCGGTGCCCCTCTGCTCCCTTGCCCTGTCCCTTATGATCGTGCCTTCTCCAAATCTATTCGTGATTGCTCTATTGTAATTTTCTCTCTCTCTCTTTTATTATTTTAATCCATCATTTAAGAACGCCTGCCTGTAGATTTAAAATCTAGGAACATTTACAAAAATAATTGAATTTACATTCAATTGTTACAATTCATTTATGCACATGAATAAATAATATTAAATAGTACTGAACAGTACAAAATAATAAAAGATATACAATATTTAAAATCTAGTGACATTTACGATAACTATTGAAATTACATCTACATGATTCAATGACTCTCAATTAACATTTTTAGTAAACAGTAATATATATTTACTTATCTACATGATTTATTGCTCTTATATATATATACCAAAAGAGGAAACTCATCCTATGTTTGGATATAACTAATACAGCAAGCATCGACAGCAAAATACATAATTCAACAATACATAGCGGCGACAGGAGGGCAACAAGCGTTGACATCGGTGCAGAGCATGTATGCAATAGGGAAAGTGAAGATGAGCGCATCAGAATTTCATATGGGAGATGAGCATGTTTCCGCAAAAGGGAATGGAGAGGTTGGAGGATATGTGTTTTGGATGAAGAACCCTGACCTTTGGTATCTTGAGCTGATTCTTGGTGGCTCTAAGATGAGTGCCGGGAGCGATGGGAAGCTCGCGTGGCGCCAATCGGCTTCCGAGCAGTCTCACGCCTCCCGTGGACCTCCCCGCCCATTGCGACGGTCTCTTCAGGTGATTTTTTCCCTTGTTTGTTATAAAGATGTATATATATATACAGCCTCTATCAACATATAATGCAAACTAAAAAAAAAACTAAACTAAACTAAAGAACCCTAGCATGGGAAAGAAGAGAATATATATCAGTGAAATTAACATGTACTGCATAAAATAACAGACTGCAATATATTGTCATATTCTTTTTCTCTCGCTTTGTTAAATTTCAGGGTCTCGATCCGAGATTGACAGCGAGTCTTTTCTCGGATGCGGTGTGCATAGGCGAGAAGATAATAAGCGGAGAAGAGTGCTTCATACTGAAACTAGAAGCGAATCCGGCGACACTGAAAGCGCGAAGCAGTCCTTCATTTGAGATCATCCACCACACCGTTTGGGGTTACTTCAGTGAGCGCACAGGACTTCTGATCCAGCTTGAGGACTCCCATTTGCTTGGAATGAAATCCAGGAGGGGAGAGAGCATCTTCTGGGAGACAAGCATGGAGTCAGTGATCAAAGATTACAGATACATTGATGGAGTGAACATTGCTCACGCCGGGAAGACGGCGGTGACGCTGTTTAGGTACGGTGAAGGATCAGTGAATCACAGGAGAAAGATGGAGGAGGTTTGGACCATTGAGGAAGTGGATTTTAATGCTTGGGGGTTGACTCTGGATTATTTCTTGCCACCCAGAGATCTTAAGAAGGAGCTGGATGATGATCAACCCGGGGCTTAGAGATTATATATTCATTGGTTTGTTTTGTTTTGTTTTTGTTTTTGTTTGTGTTTGATTGAGTGATTGATTACTGGCGTTTTTTTTTTTTTTTTTTTTTTTGAAAGTTGATGTTTTTGGGATATTATGAGGAGATGCAATTAATTTACTGTGTACATGAAATTTTATTATAAATAATTTATAATTTTGTGGTTTTTTTTCTTTTCATTATATCTAATTTTTAAGTGGATCACTAAATGTTTTTAAAAAAAAATGGATCACACTTTTATTAGACATTTAAAAGATTATTATAAGTTACATAAAATTGAAAAAAAAAAAAGTCTACTAGGAAAAATTACAATTAATCTATCAGGAATATAATGGAGGATCAAAAGTTATTAATGGCACCCATGCTAAGATTATCAATCTCAAAAAAACATCCACGAAATGATGATGAAAGTTGAATCGGGGTTTGTTTGGATGTGTTTTTAAAAAAAATGTTTTTTTTAAGTTTTGAGGGAGTATTTTTTTAAAAAAGTGCTTCCAAAGTAAGTTAAGTGCTTTTCGAGAAGCACCTATGAGTCGGTTCAGAAAAACGAGATTTTAGGCTTTTTTTTACGAACTTCGCTTCGCCCAAAAACCCAAACAAACATGTTTTTTAAAACCCGAAGTGCTTAACTTATAAAAAAGCACTTATGGGCTTAAAAAAACCCATCCAAACACACCCCTCAATTATCTAACTGATACTTTAGTAATTTGGAACCTAACAACGACATATTGTAGTCAAACTTTTATTATTTCACCATCAAAGCATTGTGGACAATCAGATCCAGTAATCTTGATCGTTAGTTTATTTTTTAATATCTATAAGTACTTTTTTATTTTTGTATTTTCAAGATATAAAGAATAAATCAAAGATGAAATATTTAAAAAATATTATTATATTTATCTATTTTTGTGGTTAACGAAAAAAAAAAACTATTGTGAAAAGGGGAAAAAATATTTCCTTATTTATAATTTGTTTTAATTTCATCTTTTTCTTTGTGTTTTCTCGTTTTGACTCTATTTTTTCATTGTCGCGCCATCGGACGACTCTTGGGAGCTCACTGTGTTGGAGAGATGGAGGTTCGGATCGAGCTGGAGGAATGGCGGGGATCATCGTCGGCGAAGCTCTCCAGGACCGCAGTCCTCACCGCTGATTCCTCCTCTATTGCTCTCACACGGTCCTCTACTTCTCTCTCTGTGTTGCATTTCTCGATCTCCTTTTTTATTGATTGAGTTTTGTTGATCTCGATCTTCAGATATGGAAGCCGATGGAGCGAGGTTCGTAGAAAGGTTCTGGAAGCGTTTGTCCCCGAGGTGAGACCTCGATCCCTTTGTGGATGTCGTTCAATCTCTTTTCCACATTGGTTCTTCCTGTTCTTAATTTCATTTCATTTGTGATCTCGAATGTTGAAGTATCAGAAGTTTGAGGGGAATATCTAGATCTTATTTGGATGGGAAGGTTCTGATATTGAATTTTTTAAATATAGTTTTGAACTTTTTATTCTTTTCATTTAATTAAATAGTCATATCATTAAATACGAATTTGATTTTAATGAGAAAGTGTTAATATTGGATTTTTTTTAACCATATGAAACGAATTGCAGCCTTATTCGTTTCATTATCGGTTTTATATTGTGGCCAGAAACTTAAGAAGATGTTGGTTTGGTTGAATTAGAATCACCGAGAATCAATTTCATGAATCAAACTCAAACAAAAGTTCTGCACTTTTGAAAATGTTGTGCTTTATTTAAAACTTTAATAATGACTGGTAAAATATTCTCTTTTGAAAAGTTGTGGATAATAGGAGCAGAGAAATTTTCAGTTTGAGGACTCCCGGGTTTGGGTTAAATTATAAATTTGTCTTTAAAAAAATTTGTTTTATTAATTACCTAAGAGGCATTGGTTTGTTTTTGCATAGCTTTGTTTAACTGTGTATCTAAAAGTGGTTTTATGAATTTTCTGGTACTAGGGATATCCAGGCAGTGTGACACCTGATTACCTTCCTTTTCAAGTATGGGATTCTTTACAGGTAATAGCATGCTGATGCATGATGACATTTTGGCTATTAGACAGAGTCGTTATATTCTAGTTTATTTTGAATGTTTCAGGGGCTTTCCACTTATGTACGATCTATGCTGTCTACACAAGTAAGAGTGTGTTCTTCCTTTTGTACTAATGTGCTACTATAGTCATTTTGATTTGCGCACAATTTATTCTTTTCCTTCACTCTTCATTTTGCATGACACTTTGTTGTTGATTTGGTGTTAGGCTCTTCTCAGCGCCATTGGTGTTGGTGAGAAATCTGCCACTGTCATTGGAGCCACATTTCAGGTATGATTTTTTATAAAAAATTCAAGGATTTTGTGGTTAGATTTTCTTTTTTATAATCACTCGCTATTTTGCTCTGTGTAGCTCCCGCTAATACAATGATCTCAATTTTCAAATGCCACAATAGTAATGCGATTTTTGCCTTTTTGTTTTAACACCAGACTCATGTAATGAAACCTCTTTTCGCCAAAAAAAAGAAAAATAAGAATGTATATTTTTCATAAAATCCTTATTTTTATTGCATCTGGAGTATACTGTTCAGTCAATATTATGCTTACTACATGTCTATTACACGGCTAATGTTTGCTTTCTTATTGGAAGACTGTTACAGTGGTTTTTGAGAGATTTTACTGGAATGCTTGGTGGCATCCTATTCACCTTCTACCAGGTAGGCTAGCTCAATCTTCCTATGAAATCCAATTGTTAAAACTTGCTTGAACTTCTTCACTGTTCCTTTGTAACTTAAAGTTGCAGCTTGTTCTTGCCTTTTTTTGGAATGCTTGATGTTCGTAATACATTTTAATTTTAAAGTTTGGAAACACATTCCTGTATTCACCCAGATGTTTTTCTCTTTTCGTTTTCTAGTCCTTTTCTTACTTTCTGAAGAATGACATTGTCTGAACTTTTGTTGTCCAGGGCTCTAATCTTGATAGCAATGCGAAGATGTGGCGGTTAGTTGCTGATTTTATGAATGATCTTGGTAGGTAAATAATTTATTTGCTTATTCGAGTAATACTTATACTGGAGCTATTTATTTTCAACTTTTTTCTTCTCAGTGTTGTATTTCTTTCTGTTGCACAACACAGCAATTTTTTGCTTATGTAATTACCGTATGCTTGGGCAAGTATTTGTTGTTCAGTACTCATTTATTTTTCAGCTCCATTAGTTACCTCTTATTATGTTCCTTGGTCATTAATCATATGCTGATGATAATTGGATTAGTCTTATGGTCGAAATTTATTTCAAGTGCTTCAATGATTATTCTTTCTTCAAGATCCAAATATAGATCTATCAACAAATGAATTCTAGTCCAACATTCTTCAGTTTCAGAGAATATTTTTCCTTTAACTGTATTCAGGGCATATGATTAGTCATTTCTCAGGAGCACATTTTCATGCGCATGCTGTGCTGGTTAGTAAATTGTTTCTCTGGCTTCAGTTGGATATCTTGTGATTCGGGTAAATAATGCTTCGATTACATTATTGTGGGAGTAGCCTTTACCTCTCCAGACTATGAAAATGGTAAAAAGAAAATGTTGAAGTACAGCAATGGCTAGCTTTGCTGCAACTACAGAAATTAGATGCTTTAGATATTATTAGATGCAAATCATGTACATATTCCACCAAGCGAATTAAAATGAGGATTGCTTGTACTTGTTTCTGGCTGCAATTTCCATGTCTTACCCCCAGCATGCTATTGTGGTTACAGGGATGTTGATGGATCTTGTATCTCCTTTGTTTCCATCGGCTTTGATTGCAATAGTATGCTTTGGTAGTTTGTCAAGATCTTTCAGTAAGTTTTTCAAGTGCTGTACATTGACTGCATTCTGCTGGCGCTGATTTTCCTCTGTTCTTGTTGAATAATTAAGCTGTCTTTATTGCTTAAGATGGTGATGAAAACTATATACATGAATAGTATCTATTAGTTCTTGGTGAGCCTGATTTCTTTGTATGATAAGACCACTGAAATATTGCTGCACATGCAAAGTGCTCTAGATGAAGTTGTACTTCACCACTGGATGACATTGTTTGTCTAGACCTTTTTATTTGATGTGTTTGCACAATGAAGGGTGGTATATGTCCTAGGAAACTTGTATTTTATTATTTCATTATACAAGATTCTGAGCATGACCAGTCCATGATGATCTAGAATTTGATCTGGTCTCCAGCATCACATAAAGACACTTATATATGCCGGTCATGATCTTCTATTGGTGTTACAACATAACTCATATGCCTTATTTCGATATCATAATCATACTGCAAGCACACAATGGAAGGCTGGAATTCCTTTTTGTTCAGTCCGACATAAATGTTAAGGTTTATGGTCTTGAGTTTATATTATTGTTAAGCTATTCTTGACCTAGCATCCTTGTATCTTGGACTGATATTTATGCTCACTGTATGAGGGGCTACTGATCTAACTTTCTGCTCGTTATTTAATTAGCTGGTGTTGCTAGTGGAGCCACTAGAGCAGCATTAACACAGCACTTCTCACTTGAGAACAATGCAGCGGATATTTCTGCAAAGGCATGGACAAAAATTTGATTGGATAGAGGAGAATTTTATATAATCATGGTTGTATTTTGAACTTTTCCTTTGGAAACTTGTAGGAGGGCAGTCAAGAGACACTTGCAACAATGATGGGTATGGCATTTGGAATGCTTCTTGCTCATGTTACACGAGGGCATCCTCTTGCAGTCTGGATTTCATTTCTGTTGCTTACATTGTTTCATATGTACGGTTAGTATTGTTTTCTTTGTCGATACTGTATATTCATTTATTATGAATTAACACAAGGTATTACGGGACATTTGGAATTTACATGCTGCAAAAGCACCATCTGATCTTTTCTACCTAAACTCAGTCATTACACTAGTATAGCAGGGGGCTAGTTTCTAATTTTTTATTCGTTCTGTTCATAATTGAGATGCTTTTAAAGTTTAAGTGAAATATCTCACATATTATCAATAGCTGTATGCAATTTGTATCTGGCCTCAAGTGCCACAATGTCCCTGTGAACTACTAATCTTAAAACCATCCTTTGACAATTGTATAAACTGGTGGACTTGTGTTAGAGTTGTTCAATGCTGCTCAAGGGCATGTCTAAAGAGGATGGATCTCAATTTCTGTTCCACAAAGAGATTTTGGTTATGTCAGGGTCCAACTTTGTATTTATTTTGTGGTTTTCTTGCTATCTTTAGCAAACTATAAAGCTGTTCGTTGTCTCTCACTGAAGACACTAAATAATGAAAGGAGCTCCCTCCTTCTGCAGTGCTTCATGGAAACTGGTCAAGGTAACTATCAGAGCTTTTTTTTCAATCCATTTATGCTTAAGTTATGTTTAAAACCATGCTATATTATATTGTATGAATAAAGGCTGCTTCTTGTGTAGTGGCTTATTAATAACAATTTAAATTAATTTCTATAAACCTTCTTTTGGAAGATCCTTGTCATAACAAACAAACAATCATGAAATACTGAAAAATGGAATTGCATGAAGGTCACAGTTATATGTATTTTGGTTTTTGTCTCTTTGATTCGAGTTCAGCTTGAAGTTCAGAATGTATGATAAAATCTTAAATTATGGATGTAGAATGATAAGAGTGCGAGACAGGATAAAAATGGATATCATGACCGACTGGGGCATAATCTAAAATTTGCCATTTTCTATTCACGAAATTTTCATTAAAGTCTGATTGTATCAAATAAAATGGCATGCCAATGAGGTTTCTTCTTACAACTGTTTGTCTAAAGCTATTCTTCATTGCAGTCCTGTCTCCACAGCAGGTTTCAAGCATGGAGCATGTTTTCCCTGCTTGGTTTTGGTCATGGAGCTCAAGTCATGCTGCTACACTGTACAGGCACATAACCTTAGGTGTTAAGGTGTCGAGTTTAAAGCATTCTGATGTGTGAGTTCTCTTTTAACCATTATATCTCACACTTGCTTTCCTTTTGTTAACTATGGCCATAGATGAGCCAGAATTGAATGACAAGTTTTGGCTATATTTTTTGGTTCCAAGTAAGATGACAAGTTAAGGTTAATTTACAATCCACTTATGTTTTGTGGGCAATAGTAGAGCCAGCTTCTTAAATACCACTAAGAGCTCATATTGTTATAGAATGGCAATATAAAATAGGGAAAATAATTCACCTGTCTTTGGATATTTTCTAAAAGATCCTTAAATTGCTCTGATTTTTTATTCCCAGAATCCATATTTTTTTAGGAAAATATTCCTCATCAGTTCCTGTTAATATCGTATCCCTATATATATATATATATATATATATATATACATTTTTCTTTTTTCTCCTTTTTTATCCTTCTTTCCTGCGGAGTATCAGCTGGCATGCCAAAAAGCTTACTGGTGGGCTTGGCCTCAACACGGGCTCCCACTTTAAAAGTGCTCACTGATGAGCTCTGTGCAAGCTCCATGGCTGCAGCACAAACTTGGGCCGGTAAGCTCAGTTGCTGCATTAGGTTGTCAATAAGGTTGGTTAGCTTGTTAGTGTATGTGTTCGGGTGAGCTCACTACTGGATCTCACAGGAGAAGAGATAAAAGAAGGGGAAAGGTAAATATGTAATGTAAAATAATCAGATGAGAATTATTTTCATCTAAAAGTGACATTTTAAATTTAAGGTCTCATTGGTGATCTTAAGGAATGAATTTTTTTTTTTTAATTAGGAAATTTGGCTAGAAACTCATCTTGAGGTCCTTTCTACTGTAGATTATGCATAATGGTTTGAAGCTGGTAAAATTTGCAATGTCCATTGGTTTTTAGGACAACAGGACTGATAATCCTTTGTCTCTGACAGAATGGAGCTCGCAGGATCGGCAAGTTTACACTACAAGAAAGGTCTCCACGCACAATCATGTTCCTTTTTCGATCTAAATTTCCATTAAGATTTTTGATGGAATTTTTCTGCTGAGACGAACACTCTTGAACTCATTTCAGTTAACTATTTGTTACTGCAAAGAGATGGACACATTCAAGTAATCATCCACAAGCAGTCAACTCCACAAGATATATTGCAGTCCTTCATTCATGCATTGGTTATTCTAAAACTCTTGGACAAAGCCAAGGCTGTGCACATTGAGAGCAGGCAATGGATGGATGATAATTATACTGTTTTCCTTGCAAAGGTGCTCCTCTTTGTCGTCTTTGAATTTCTGTTAATTTAATGTGAAGTTGGACGTATTTTTTATAATCAGTATAGTACTTCAATCTTCAAAATTCATCAAGGAAATGTCGAGGACTTCTTTTCTATTGTCACAGCTGCGTTCTGCTGGATGGTCGACAGAGCGGCTTCTCTCGCATTCCATTGTTTGGAGAGCACATTGGGTTCATGATTTCTCCGATAATAAGATTAACTAGGTACATCGAAATTACTGATTATTGAGCATGCCATATCTTAAGCTGGTTACATGTATTCTTTTATCTGATGTTCAGATATGCAAGACTTTCACTAAAGTTGTGGATTGATGTGGAAATCATCTGACAGACTGAAGAAATCGGTAATTTGTTTAACTCTATAATAATGGTTCTTTATTATTTGAATTGGTCATTTGGTCTCTAGGATTAGTTTTATCATAATTATTTGTGTTTCAAATGGATGAGACTTTATTTTTAGGAAAATATGAGACATTATTATCTATACATGCAATTGCCCTACCATCATTATTATCTTATTTGCGCTTGTTTTTAATAAAATAAAACAGGGGAAACCAAAAACAAGAGGAAAAAATTGGGAGATAACATGGAAATATCCTGGGCTTCATTAGGAATGGCAAATAAAAAAAAAGGGATATCAAGATATAACTTCAGACAAACCTTAGTTTTTAGATAAATATCAAGGATGAATTGAGATTAAAAACAGAAATGTGTTTTTTCTTGGCACTGGCACTATTTGAATATAAAACATACACACTGCAAAAATTCTATTTATTTGTTCCTGTTACAAATCATTATTTATTTATATACCTATTCCCCTTCATTTTTTTTTATTTAGGGAAAGATAATACAAACATTAAACATGATTAGGGCAAGGGCATATGAGTAAATTAATGACTTGTACAAAAGGCATATTAGTGGGCCACAAACAAATGTAAGCCCATAATGCACCAACCTTGATTTAAAACAAAATAAAAATGAGTACAAATCAATGCCCTAGAACAGAACAACAGTCCAAACACAAAAACATTGATGATCCCACCACCACCGCCACCACCACCACCCAAATGGAATCAAAACCCCTTTTCCAGTGCCACTAGAAAACAAGGAAACAAACCCTAATGGCAAATGAAACAATGCCCTGTGATAGCCAGATCCAACAAACACTTGTTTTCATAACATTCTAAGAACCTAACCTCCATTACAAACATCTCTCTTTTATTTTTCTAATCAAACCCTAAAAAACAAGAGATATGAGAAGATAATTAAGTAAAAGAAAAGAGAACTAATCCCAGCTGGAAGAACAAGGCCAGCTTTACTATAATCTGGTGATGCTGTAGATGGACCAAGACTTCCCACTACTCCAGTTCCTGTAGTGCTTGGAGTTAAGCTGCCTGCTGAACCTGGTGGTGTTGTTGTTGAAGAACCAGGGCTAGAAGTTGTAGTGCTTGAGCTTGCAGTACTGTTCATAGAAAACCAAATTAGGGTTTTGAAATATTTCTAGCTTTTAAGTCCAATATGAAAAACTAGCATAAGTAGAGGCATGATAGAAAAGGGATTAAGCAATGAATGAAATGAAAGGTACAATTATAAAGAAGTGAGAAAAGATAAGGAAAAAAAGTAGATCTCAAGTAGAGGTATTTGAAGAGATCCATTATGCATTTTCTTAAAGAAATTTAATTTTTAAGATGGAAAACTATTTATGAGTAGAGGAAAATTAAAGGAGAAAAATGTGGATCTGAGTAGACGTATTTGAAGATTCATTCTTCATTTTTTTTCCTTCTATGCTTAGATAAAAAGCAAGTTAATAAAGATGGGAAGTAGAGGAATAATAGAAAAGGGATGAATCATGAATTGAATAAAAGCACAATAGTAGAGAACCAACACATCTTCTTTGAAAAGAAAGTTAAAAAAAAAAAGAAAAGAAAAGAGTGGATCTAAATGATAAATGGGATCTGAAAACAAGTGAAAACAGGAAGTAGAAAAAAACACAAACCTTGCAGAAGAAGGATAAGAGCAACCATTAACACCTACAAACAAGAACAAAACAGAAACAAAAACATGAATATCTCTTATATTTTCCTCATTTAAAAAGAAAGAAAGAAAGAAAGAAAGAAAGAAAGAAAGAAATAGTGAAACTGACTAGGGTCAGAAGAGGTGAGAGTGGCAGTGCCAGAGAAGTCACAAGAGCCTTGAGCTTGGCCCTTCCTTTGGTAGTAACTATTAGCAGCATAGTTACAGTGAGATTTCACAGTGTCTGGGTTGAAACAAGGTCCATTTTTGATGATAGGGTTGCAATCAGCACCAGCTCCACAAGCATAGTCAATTGTCTTCTGAAGCACAGTGTCACTTAGCTCTGGCTTGCAAACACACCATGCACCATCTAAAACAAAACCAAATATAACAAATTAAAATAAAAAAAAATCAAGGAGTTTAAGGAGGAGATGGATGAGAAGTAGTGTTATACCTGAGATGGTAATGGTGGTAAATATAAGGAGGAGGAGAAGAGGGAGGAGGAATAGAAGAGCCATGCCACTGAAGCAGAAGGAGAAGAAGGAGATGTTCTGTTTTCAGGTTTGGAGAGAGAGAGAGAGAGAGAGAGAGAGAGAAAGAGTGAAGAGTTAGGGTTTTTATTTAGTGGAGTAAAAGAGTAGGTGTGTGCCCTTGGATGCTCTGCTGTGACCCTTGTTTTTTTGTTCTTTTCTCTTTTTTTTTACTGTTTTTATTAGTTTATTTTATTTTTATCCATAGTTTTCAAAAATTCAAGTTGAGCATGTTGTTTATTTATTTATTTTATATAGAGTACTGCTTTAAAAATAAATAAAATCTAAACGAGGACATGCATCCGTCCCCACCTCCTTGGATTCACTCAAAGTTTAAAATACGGTCATTAATTGCTCACACAAAAATGACTAATTAGAAATTATTAGAATATAATAGTAAATAAGTTGATAAGAGTTTATGTTTGGATGAGTATTTTTTTTTTTTTTTTTACGTGAACATGCACATGCATGCACTTAATACATATATCCTATAAAATTTAAATCAACATTAACTGCACTATATATGATAGTAACGATTAAAGTGGACAAACTACTCATATTAATTCTAATTAGAAAAAATTGATTTTTTAATATCTCGACATAAGAAAATAATATATTTTTTTACTTATTTAATTTTTGATAAATATGAATAAATTATTTGTCAAAAATATACACCAATTTTCTAAGTATACTACATAGGCATACACCACCTTTTTGCTTCAATTTGATCTAATTTTTATCGGTGCACATTGGACCAGTGCCAATCACTTAAGAAGCCGTTTGCTTGGATAGTTACACAATATTTCAAGCAAGACACCAAACTCACTATATATATATATATTTGCACGTACACACACAAACGGTCACATGGGCACATATGAGATTTGAAAGTATGAGGAGATTTGGAGAAAAGAACAGAACTTCTTGGGATGACGTAAGGGGTCGGTGGTGAACAGTGGGGGGGGGGGGTCCAATGTTCTTTAGTTTGTTAGTCCTTCAAACTGATGACGTGTTAGGGCAAAAGCATATCCTAATTTCTTTTATTTAAGCTTTTGTCTTTTGATCACTTTCTTTATAACTCCTTTTCCTCTTTTACTTTTTTTTTTTCTTTCTTTTTAATGCATATACCTTCTTGATTTGATAGATTCTCTTTTTAATGCATATATTGTGCTGGGGAACAGCAGATTTGTTCTCAGGCCCACTCTTTTTTGTTGATATGAATCTCCGCATGCCTTTATGCCTTTTAAAATATTTTTATGGTTTATTACCTTTTTGTCCTCATGTGGGGTGTGCGCGCTCTCTCTCTCTCTCTTGACATAGTTCTGTAAGGGCAAACACGTAAATTCCTTTTTTTTTTTTTTTTTTTTTTTTCAATTTTTACCCATCTGACAAAATTTCTTCTCACTTTGACAAGAGAACTTATAACTAGCAGGGTGGTTAACTAAGTCTCCTATAGATTATTTTCAGCCGCTGTTGAATAAATCAAAGTCAACAACAAGAAAACCGGTGTATTTCATCTCCAAGAAATATACACTCACTCTCCTGTAAATCATTATAACCATAAAAACATCAATCTCCACTTAGAAAGGCATTGGTCCCTGCGAGACCTGCATTTTTCTAATTGGCTGGCATGAGAAAACAAAAATCTTACTTTTTTTTTTTTTGTCAAGAAAAACAAAACCCCTAATGGGCCCGCTAAATTAAGACAGTGGAGATCTCAGCACAAAAGAAAACAAAACTCTTATTTTAGAAACGAATTGTTGATAATGACCTGCGTCTTTTGCCACTTAATAACAGAAACAACAGATCACTTCTTCACCGTCTCTTTGTAAAGCATATCTAGGAATTCTTTGGTTGCCTTCTAAGACTAAGCAACTTCTCTGGCTAAGGGGCCGTTTGTTTCACCGAAGTGGGCACCGAAGTGGCCGAGGTGGCCACTTCCAGCCCACTTTGGTGTGTTTGTTTCACTGATTTGGATTCGGAAGTGATGATGTGACAACTTCTGAGTTCGGACACTTCGGTGTCTGACTTCAGCTGGAAAAATCCCGAAGCCACGACTTCAGCCTCTCACTTCAGCCCACTTTGCAATATTTTTCAATGATAAATAAAATAATTATTATCATGGTAATAAAATAATTAAATCACTACTCTCACTAATTAATAATTAAGCATAATATATTAACCGATTTAATTTAATTTAATAGCATGGTATTAAATTAATTATGTGGTATGAAAAGTTATTAATTTAATAAATAAATTATTTATTACCATCATAATAAAGTAATTAAATTATTTAATTAAAGCATATGATGTAATTAAACAAGTGTAAAAAGCATGAAGGGATAACTTTACCTCCCACCGAAGTGGGATTTTTCAGATACCTACTTCAACTATCTAAACACAGGAAGTGGTCTCTGAAGTCCAGTTTCAGCTTGAACCAAACACACTGAAGTGGATAGTTCCAGCTGAACTGTTCACTTCTACCGAAGTGTCACTTTCAGACTTCCACCATTTCGGCAATTCACTTCCGAACCAAACGGCCCCTAATTAGAAGATTTGTGGACTTATGTTCAAGGTGGAGATCTCAGCACAGAAGTGAGACATGGGATCTCTTGTGCAAAGCAATTACTTGGAATATTTGGCTCAAACATAATTCAACTCTAGGTTGTTGCATCCAGGTTTAATTTCAGCTAAAATTAACTGGATATTCCTGCAGTATCTGAAACAAAAATGACGGGTTAAAAGATTCTATCAACATATATAGTAAAGAGACGTCAGGAGTTTACAGGGTTCCATATTGATGGTGTGAGTGATGGGGTGGTACCTAGTTGCTTGTCAAGCTCGAGATTTTCGAAAATCTCGAGCTGCATTTATCCAATCAAATATGTAATCAATTTTGTAAATAATAGAAAAACGTGGTGATTAGTTGTTGCATAGAAAAAATATATATACAAAAGTATCTTGAGATCAAAGGGCTTGTAACCCAGCGGTACCTCGGGTCCCTTCGTGGGAGGAGACGCGAGTTCAATCCCCCCGAACCGTGCTCCCCTGTTTCAAGAGAGTGAGAACGTTGTAGGCAATCTCTCCGCCACGCGTACGCTACTGAGAGTTATCGCCCTATCTCAAAAAAAAAAATATCTTGAGAAAAAAAAAGAAAAAAAATTAGGCAGGTTCAGCAGAATCATTATCAATTCATCATGCAAGAAAGATTTATGAAGAATACCTTCACTGTAATATCAGCTGTAGTAATGACACCTGAAACAATGAAAGCCTTTGTTCAAGATTCCAACCCAGTTGCATGGTTAACTTGAGGCAGAAATGCCACCCAACTCACTTCAATTTTTGCAAATATATATATATATATATATATATATATATATATTAATTTGTAAAATATTAAAGAACTGAACAATGAATATTGACAAATATTTTTTAGAAAAGTTCGAATTGGATAAGAATGGTTTTTATTCATAATTATTTTTTTTTACGAGGGTCAGAGTGAAACTTCTTCATCAAAGAGCTTTTCTATGTTTACCCTTATATAATAGTTTAATTATATATCAGTTTTTTCCACGACTGTTCCAATCCGAATAAGAAATTTAAAAGGGTTTAAACGAATAAAGTGCTCATCATAAATTGGGCGCTCTTTCTCCGACTTCTCTTTAGCCCCTTCTCTTGTACGGCTCGCTGGCGTCGCCGCTCCCTCGTCGCTGAACTCCGGTGAACTCCTCGCCTGCCAAACCCTAGGTGAATGCTCATCTCTCTTCGCCTCTTCTTTTAACGGTGTCGTGATCTATTGCCTTAGAGTTTTTGCTGATCTCTTCTCTTCTTCGTTTGTTTCCTCGTTCAATGCTCCTGTAGTCGCCGGAGAAGTAGAGGATCGCGTGATGGACTCTTTCTTTCAGTCAACGACCTTGGTGGCATCTTCGTCATACCCGAATTCCATCGCTTGGTCGGAGGAGAACCTTGTCGCCATTGCCTCTGGCCATATCATTACTATTTTGGTAATTGTGCCACTAGGGATCTTTCTTTTGATCTCACTGTTTCTTCTTGTCATTCTCTCTCTTTGATTGCAGAGTCCAGCTTCAATTGTGAGCCCTCGTGGTTTGATCACGCTGCCGCCAAACAAGCCTTTTCCTATTGGAGCAGTGAAAAAAGAAGGTGGTCATGTTCTCTTACTTTCAGCATGAAATTTCTTAGAATCGCTGAACATGCTTATCTTAATTAGCTTTAAACCTCAGTGGAATAACTTGGGCTTAATTTCCAGTTAATAAGCTTTGACACTGTCGTAGATATTGTTTTTTGTTTGGTCTATATGTATAGAATGCCAGAATTGATCCATGGCTTCTCTTGGGATTTCTGCAGATCTCAATGCTGCATGTCTAATGCCAAATCTGCTGTCACGTGAGAACCGTCCATGTTCTCGGTCCATCTCATGGTCCCCTCTTGGGCTTGCAGCTAATTCAGGGTGGAATTATACTATTTCATTTTGGACTGCTAAAGCTTTTAAAGATAGCAACTTTTTTTTTTATTGTATAAGTTATGATATGTTAAACTTTGTGTAGATGTCTGCTGGCTGTCTGCACTACTGAAGGCCGTGTGAAGATTTATCAAGCACCTTTTTGTGAATTGAGTTCTGAATGGGTTGAGGTAGACATCTGTTGAATTACTGGCATTATTATTCTTATGAAAATACCTGCCATATTTACTTATTTCTTAACATAACTTGAGTTTGGTAGAGAAATATTCTTCCCATTTGCTGGGTTTGTGGTTCCAATTGTGTTTATTTCTTCTGATCATGATGGAATGGTATTAAAATAATCCGTGTTATATAACCTATTGTCAATCTTTCCTCCAACACATGCTCTTCTCATTGGGCAAGTTCATCATTTTGTTGTACTTGGTCAATTCTGATATAAACTGAATTTTCAAAATCCGACTTTATGATTTACATTTTGTTCTGAAAGTAATAGGAGAGAAAGATAGGGTAACACATTAGTGAAAGCATGATGTTCATAAGATGCAAAACCCATAGAGAAGTAACAGTTCCCCATTCTGTGTTGGATTTATATATTTAGAAAATAGGATAAAAAAATAAAGCATGATTTTTTTTTCTTTTTCAATAATTTTTTTTTTCATCTCTTGTATATTCAACTTTCAATCTTTTGATATTATCCCAGTATGTTATTGAAATTATTGGCAGCCAACAACTTCCTTCGGATGTACCAACATCCATAGTTTTACTAATTTTCCTATATTCAGTGTATGATTCAGTAGTCTATGTCAGATTTAATTATTTATGCTATATAAGCTATTTTCATCATTCGTCTATGCCATTACAAAGTAGCTTGTATAAATAGAGTTCATGATTTTTCACCGTAAGTACCAGAAATCATGCACTTGCGGTAAATGCATTCAACTCTTTTATGCTTTGGTGAATTGTTTTGTTTAAGATCTAGTAATGTCTGTTAAATTTGAGGTTGAATATTGATTTCACTTGCTTCTTTATATTTCTTTATTCCTTTAGGTTGCTGATGTTTCTGACATGCTGCTTTATTATCTTGATAGTATCAAGTTTGGGGAGCTGATGGTGCCAGTGAGTTGATAACATTTTTTGTGTATTCTTGCTTACAATATTTACAATAGACTGATGATTTAGTTGGTTTGTTATGTAAAATTATTTGCCCCTTGTGCCTGATAATCTATTTATCCTACTTTTTTAGGAACAAGCAAACAGTGGACATGTCATTGAGTGGCAAGAATCAAGCATCAGTAAAGTTCCCAAAGGCATTAAAAGAAGTCATGACGCTAATGGTAGATTTTCTCATTTGCCCAATTTGCTTTTATAATTTTCTCAAATTTTTTTTTGTTTTATAACTGTTTGTTAATGTGATTATTCTGAACGGTTACATGCACAACCTTTATCCAAGTTTTCTAAAATTATACTTTTCTTTATATCAGAATCAGTCTTTCATGAAGTCTTTTCCTTTTTTTATTCCTGAGATTTAGTAAGCTATATATAGGCACAAATCTTATGAAAGCAATAGTTTAATGGATATTGAGTTTAATATTTATAGAAATTTTGTAATTGTATTGCTGTTCTTACCAGATTTGGTTGACCGAAAGTCACTTGTGATTTATGTTGTGCCAGATCTTGAAAGAATCTGCAATCCCCCTATTATTTTTTTCTTGACACTTCACCTTTTGTCGTCATTTTTTTTCTGCCTTTTTTTTTTAAATTATTTCACTTTTCTTGATTTCTGGTGTCATGCAATGCCTAAGTTTGGTTTTTGTTTGGCCAACTTTCCATCTCCTGGTATTTGGTTCTGAGGATGATCGTTTGCTCCTTGGCCATGCTTCCACCATAGTGAATGTGAGTGCTATACTTTTACTGAAGAGAAGAAAAGGCATGGTATTGTTTCCTATGTGCCTTCTTCCTATGATCCACTTTTGTCTTTTCCTCTTACTTCACTGTTTCTGCATCTTCCATGCTCTGAGCTCTTACAGCTTCTGCAGTCTGTTTGTTTTGAATGACTAAAGAATTGGCATGTTTTTATTCCTACCGGGCATATTGATTTCTTTTTTGTGATTTAGATTGCCATTTCCAGTGCTAATCAAAATTCTTGAACAGAATCTACACAGACACTGTTGCAGAGCAGAAAATGCAATTTACTTTCCCAGGTCACAGCAAAGCAATATAGTTCTCGCCGTGCGTTGTTGTCATCCACCATAGTTGCATGGTCGCCAGTGTTGCACTCATCAGCAAATTATCATTTCTCCAATTCTTTCTGCGGCAGCTGTTCTATACTTGCTACTGGGGGAAAGTCTGGTAACATTTCATTTTGGAGAATCTGTGAACCACCATGCTACACCATTGAGCATGGCAGGCTTTCTGCTGATCCAGTGCTCATTGGACTTCTCCAGGCTCATAATTCATGGATTACTGCAATCAGCTGGGCAATTTCTCCTTCAAGTTCTCTAGAGCCTCAATTGATTTTGTCTACAGGGAGTTATGATGGTAGGTGAGTTGCAGTAGCCGTAATATTTTAATATTTGAAGCACTTTATCCCTAGTAGTTTGGATAGCTTGCCAAATCATTATTTACCCTCTTTCTGTACTTTGCTGATTTGCTCCCTACATTCCCTTTTCTCTCTTACCATTTGTAGCTTTCCTGCCCTTTCTTCTCTCTACCACCTGTTTGTCTCTTTGATTAATCATTGAACGATGGCATATGATGTTCCAAGCAAACAAATTCATTTATTTGGTTATGCATCATGACAGATAAGCAAAGAGTTGAGTTCTACTTGCATCTTTTCTTGGATTGTTGCATCTTTATTTTTCCCTGAAGCTATTGGCAGCTTATATTCCTCCATTTCCAAGTTTTCAGTTCTTGTTAATGATCAAATGGCTCAGATAACATGTTCTAAAAATTTATTTATTTGCCATTAGTGTCAAACTATGGACGGCAGACATTTCCACATTGATCGAGTCTGCAGAGCCTAATAAAGCTTGTTTTTCATTGCTGAAAGAGGTATTCTCTCAGCATGCACGGTAGTTTCTTTTTTTTTTTTTTTTCTTGCTTGTTGACCATAGGTGTTACTGAAAGTCATATTCTTCTTTCTCTTAATAGGTGGCATCTGCATCATCAATCCCAATTTCCACAATTTCATTGGTTGTGCCTACACAATCTTCAGATATGGTAATCTTAGCTGCCGGGAAAGGATCGGGGTCAATTGAAGTGTATATATGTCATATATCTAATAATGAATTCCAATCTATTGGAATCTATGATGGTCACGACCAAGTGGTGAGTTTTTCTACCATCAGCTATCTGACAACATTCTTGTGGAACATCTGACTTGTTTCTGATTTTGTATCAGGTGACAGGTCTAGTTTGGTCTTTTAACGGTAGTTGTTTGTATAGTTGCAGCCAGGTATATCGAGTAATATTCATTTACAGTGAAGTTATGTTTCATTTTCTATTTTATCATGTAATGTCTCCAATTTGGATTGATAAACATGTGGCATGACCTTTTCTCTTTAAAACTTTTTTGATGATAGGATAATTCTGTTCGTTGCTGGGCTTTACATCAGAATTCTCTCCTTGAAGTCTTTTTCCCTTCAGCTCCGCGCAAAAGCTCAACAAAGGTTTGACATGAGGCCCATCAATCCCTCTTTACTATGATTGTTCTTATGGATCCTTAACTTTTCTGCAGTATTTACAAGTATCAGATCCATGTTTTGGCATTGCACTATCCCCTGGAGGCTTGATGATTGCTTTGGTAAGGCATGCTATTTTTGTTGCTTTTATCTTCTGATAGTTTTTTGATTGACCTGGCTGCCAGATTTTTTTTTTTTTACCAAGGACACTTCGTGATGATATCACCGTAGTGAAGTCTGTAGAACCAAAGTTTATGCTTATCAAAACACCTACAGGCTTTGAATTTTTAGTTGTTTTCATTGTAATTGCCAAGTCCATTGGTATGAGAATTCTTTGTTGATAAACATTACATTATCTTTTCATTTTAGCACAATTTTTTTTCCGTATCCCTATAACCATAAGCATAACTTGAGCTATGTAGTGGTGATCTCGAGGTTATAGTTTCCATATCAATTGATTTCCTTGAATTAAAACGACCAATTATTTGCCCACTAGTACTTTCTGTTGGCTAACCTATATACACAAGGTGTTTGAATTGAGGGAAGTAGAAGAAAAGAAATGAAATTCATCTAAAATAAATGAGATTCCATTTTCAATTATATTTCATTTACTTGTTCATCTTGTATTCTTTACTCAAGTAGGCAAGAAAGTTTTTTTCATCGTAAGCTTTTTGGTCTTCATAAAAAATGTAAATTTGTGACATATTTCTCTCCAGGTTCATAGTTTTGATGCCAACCTTTTGAACCCAATGTATCAAGCAAGGTAACTGTCTTTCTGGCAAGAACATTAAGATCAAACTGGCAGGAAAAAAGTCGAGAAAATCTTAGAACATTCAGTTTTCCTCTAATATTAATCATGCCAATGAATACCATGCAGAACTCAAAAAGCGGCTGTTGAATTTTTCTGGATTGGTGGGCAGTCGCTGATGGCTCCATCAGAGAAACACCCGGACCATAACCCTGAAACAATTTCAGGATCATCCGAGAATGACTTGATGTGCTGGGAGTCCAACATATTATGGTCTTTGGAGTGTTTCGAGAATGTTGATAAACCACTGTCCCTTTGGGATGTCATCGCAGCATTGGTACATTTCAGAAAAACTACACCAGTTTTTTTGGAGAATCTACTTATCAAGTGGATCTCAAAGTGGTTTGGTTTGGAATCAGTTGATTCTATTGAGAAGATCTTGTCGCATGCTTTAAGCATGCTCTCGAATTTAAGCTCCCGGAAGCTGCATCTTCTTAATATTATATGTAGAAGATTGATGCTGATTAAGGTGAAGGCCAGTGTTCCAAATGGAATTCAGGATAAGTCTAACGGACTAGATGACGATGAAAAAATATTGTGGGAAAATTTGTTGATTAAGGTTGAAGGAGAATTGCGGCAGAGGCTTGTGGCCTTTTCTTTCAGGGCAGTTCTAAGCCATGCACCATGTTCATCTTCAGTTGCTGCAGATGTTACAAATTGGCTGCCAAATGGAATCGTGCAGATGGAACAATGGCTAACTATCAACTCAGATTTTGTTCATCCTCGCCTTAAACTCCTCGGGACAAAAATCAGAGAAATAAAAAACAGGTATTCAGTCACCGAAGTATCTCCCCCCTTGTGTAGCAGCCGGAATTGATGATTTTCTCTGTAGTTTGTTGCTCTAAACCTTTCTTTTATGTTTCTAATGCATTCTTTCATCAGTGATTGCATAAAGGAGGAAAGCTGCAGCTTTTGTTTGGCTTCAGTCCCGTTCCAGTCCCCAGATACTGCTACTTGTGCAGGTAATAAGTTGAATAAGAACCATCAGCTATCCCGCTGCGCCGTATCGATGCAGCTTTGCTCAATTACAGTGCCAATGTGGTTCTGCATTTGCTGCAAGAGGTGGGCTGCTAGATTAATTCCTAAGTCATTCTTCACCATGTCTGAGGCTTCACTGGATGAACCACTCCATAATGAATCTCCTACAGTGCAAGGAACCCTTAAACCTCTATGCCCTTTCTGCGGAGTACTAACTCAGAGACTTCTACCAGACTTTTTACTCTCTGCATCACCAGTCTAGTATTGATTCATTATTTGTTTACTATATATATAACTTTATTCTCGTTTGTAAGATTTCCTAATTTAATGTGTCTGTATATATAATATTTTATGAACATTATATTGAAATAAAATTTTTGAATAACTTTGCTAATACATATTATACGGTTTCATTTTTACAATTGTGTGTGTGTGTGTGTGTGTGTGTGTGTGTGTGTGTGTGTGTGTGTGTATATATATATCCATTTCAAGCTTCAGATGCTCCGTACTTGAAGTCATCTTGTTTATTTATCATCCCAAAATCTTAGGGTGCGTTTGATTGCTTAAATTTTCCATGGAAAATTTTTCCATGGGCCATTTTCCACAAAAAAAGGCTGTTTGATTGCTTAAATTTTCCATGGAAAATTTTTCCATGGAGATGGTCACATGACCATATTTTCCCTCAAAACAAGGAAAAATTTTTCCTACCTCAACCCTAGGAAAAATTTTCCATGGAAAATAGAGGAGGTTTTTTGAAAAATTTCATGTTTACTAAATCAACGTTTTTAGGTATATATTACGTTGTTTGAATGGTCTAATATGATTGGCTTTTCAAAATATGAATAATTTTTTTGATTAATCACTTGATAAAAATTATTGATTTTATATTAAATAGCATTTTAGATAGCCAAAAGTACAAGGCTTAGTCTTTTTATTTTTAAATTTGAGTTTTTATTTAACATACAATATCTTTGTGAAAAAAAATATGCAAGTGTAGAGTTGTAACAATGGTTCAAAACTTCATTTGGAACATGAATAAGAAAAAAAATATTTTTTTTAGTATGAAAATATCGGTCAAATTTATATATATATTGCATCTTAAATTTGTTTATATTTTCAAGAAATAATTAAAAATGGAATAAGAAATGGTATAAAAATAATTATCATTGGTTTTTAAATATTTTTTTAACAATTTAATAATTTAAAAAAATGAAATGTAGTAATAAATTAATCATAGTTAAACACTCGAAAAAAATTTGAATCAATTTTGAGATTGAATTCTTGTGTACACAAAAAATATCTATTACAAAATCAAACAACAAATGTGCCTTTTTCCATGGAAAATGTTATATTTTCCATGGAAAATACAAGCAATCAAACAACAAAATCAAAATTTTTCATGTAAAATTTTTGATTTTTTGCCTGGAAAATAATGCCAATCAAACGTGTATTTGTTCATTTTCCATGGAAAATTTTTCAATGGAAAAATTTTCTATGGAAAAATTTTCTTTTCCACCTATTTTCCATGTTGCCAATCAAACACACCCTTAGTTCAAACTTAATTCATATAATCAGAAAAGTGTAACTTTAAAAACTAGTAATTAGCTACTTGTAAAAATTAACTCTAGAATTACATACCTTCTAGAATTACATAACTTTGCAAAAAAAATGAATGTAATCTTCTTATATATGCTATGGTAAATTAAAATTTTTACACACATGTAATTTGTCACGAATTGTAAGTTATGAAAATTGTATTTTTTTTTTTTTTATTTAGAATCCTTTGTTGGGCGCGTATCTATAATAATTATTAAGATTTAATGTGTATTAACTATTTAAAATTGTATTTTTAAAATTGCACCGCTGTGAAAAGAAAGAGGGAATGTTTTTGGGATTTCCAAAATGTCTAGGGATTTGACAGGGAAGTTGTGATTATATAGGGACTCATTCATAATTTCTCCTTTCAGGTCTTCAGTTGGAATCCCAGCCCTGCATGCCCGTTTCTAAGAAGAAGAAGAAGAAGAAGAAGAAGCAATGGATGAAGAGAAAGAAACAATTCAAGCGGCTTCGGAGGAGATCTCCCGCCAGTTCAAAGCCCTAATCGACGCCAAAGACCTCGATTCCATCAACCAGCTCCAGCATCTCATGTGCTCTCTCTCTCTCTCTCTTTGGACATTGATATTCTTAGGCTGAGATTTCCTTTTTTTTTTGTTTGGTTTGAATTTATGAATTTATGTTCAAGTTAGAGTTTTTACGGATGGTTGTTTGTTTGATAATTATGAAAACTGTTTGGAGAAAGAGCAATCAGTGGTAGAGGATTAGTTGATTCTCAAATTGTGCCTTAGGGTTTGCTGAACAAGAAATGACAAATTTTGGTAATGAATTTGGTTTAATCCAAGAATGTGGTTATTTATCTTGGAGGGATTAGTAATTGTTATGGTGTATGGTTTGTATGCATGGCTGATGAGGGCTTATTGGATTAGTTGAAATCATAAGAATCGCAGTTCTGAATGAAGCTGGTTTTGAGTAGTTTATCAGTGAATTTGTTTTGCAGTTGCTGTAATGATCTGTTAGTAGTATGCTTTCAATTGAGAATGACAATGTAATGGAATTCGACCTTTCTATTGCATATAGTTAGTGCCCTAGACCAATATATTAGGATGGATTGGTAAAATTTTTTGTTTATTGATGAGAACAATCATGGGTGTGATTTTTGACTACATCAATTATATTAGTGAATTTGTGAATGCATTCGCTCTTCTTGGATTGTATTTTAGATGCTTCTTTTTAATTGCTTTTTGTTGTTGCTAACAACTTTATTTATGTACATCTCCTAGATATTTTGTAGTTCAATTCTAAAACTAAGTCATGCGCAAAGGGAGACTGCTTATTTTGGAAGATTACCTGACATCTTTTATCCTACAACTCTGGAAATTTAATTGGCGTGACTTCATCATATGCTTATGCAAGAAAAATCATTCTATCACATGAGTCAAAAATTTTATTATTTTACATATAGCAATGTATATAACTGTCTAGAGTGCTGAAATTCAAACTTTGTGGCAGTGTCCTAATTTTGCAATAGACAACCTTCATTTTGGTAGTTCTCTTTGCAAATGTGGAAATCCTAGTTCGTGTCTATGGTGTCTGATTAACAAGAAAAAGAACTTTCTATGATTTGTTGGCTTTGGCTGGATGGTGTTGGTCATCATGTGGTCTGTGAACTTAGGTGTTATGTAAGCTGTTGCTTGGTGAATGCTGGTGAAGATGATTAATAATTTTTATGGATTTTGACGAATTGTGTCCATAGTCATATTCATGATAATTGTTTAATTAAACTAAACAGTTGTCTCTGTACTCAGTTCGCTGGAGAAGCTACTCTTCTTTATGTTAAACTTCTAGTCAGCCACTAAAGCGTGTGCTGACTGCTGATGGATTCCTTATTTGTCAAAGAAGATCATTTCACCCAATCAACCTTATGCACATGCATATGTAAAAGAATGCTTTGGTAAACATGTCCATCAGTTGTAAGTCTCTAGTCTTCTGTCAAAATTTTGGGTATTCTTACAAGTTTCAATAAAAGCAAAACCTTTAGGATGATCTTCTTTATTGCTTTCAATTTTGTATCCATCTTTGAACACCACCCTAGTATGTTTTCCTCCAGACGAACTTCAAACAATGAATTGTTCATTACAGCTAAGATCATGAAGATATTATTAGAAAATATGTGTATACTATGTCTGACTTCTGTTGCTATTGTTGGGTAGATAATTTGGGATGTTATAAAACTTGACCTTCCTTAAGAAACCAAGATTTACTAGAACTTTGGGCCTTTATAAAGTTATTGGGTGTCAAGTTCATGTTACGCTCACGGTGATTAGCAGACAAGTTAGCAGTACTTGCACTTTTTCATCCCATTATAATGTTTATGATTCCATGGCATTTTCCCGACTCTGTGATTATAACAATCTGCAAAATGAAGCCAATTCTATTTGGCATTCTGAATTTGAACCTTGATTTCTTGGTCATGACCAACTCTAATAAGATGCATTCAAATGCAGTCATTGTATTGCCATTTTCATTCCTCATTGTATTTCTATTCTTCCCATTTTGCCAAATTCGTGATTCAGGTCTATCTGTTACCCCTCTGGAAATTTTAGCATTTGCTTTATCCTGAACAATTCGGCTTTAAGGTGACAACTTCTTGTTGTAGATTGGGGAGACTTCAAGACAGTAATGCTGTATTAACTCATTTCAATGAGTATTCGGAGAGGTGCTATGCTGATGTATCCACTGATCTCTCAAAAAATACGAGGCTTTTGAAATCCATGAAGTCAGACCTCGATCACATCTTTATGAAGCTGAGGTAAATAATGCAACTTCTTTACTGTTCTTCCTGCATATATCTCTAACAGCTTTTTTTTTTTCCCTTTGCTTTTATTTCTTTCGAGTTTTAGAAGCATGAAGGCGAAACTCATGGCAACATATCCAGATGCATTTCCGAATGATTCGACGTCGAAGATTCTCGATCAAAGGCCCGATCTTGAAATGCCTCTGCAATAGCTTTTTAGAAAACTTTCATTTAAAGCTGGAGAACATACATGACTTCATCATGCTTTGCATTTATCTTGCAACCTTCACCAATAACCCCTGTTAATACACTGGAAACATCAATAAAATTATCAGAATATTTTCTTTTCATATTGTAATATGTTATTTACTAGTGGTGCCAAGTTATAGATTGAGGTTTTATTGGTTTGTACCATCTATTTGTCCTTAGAATCATAAATGCATGATATGTACATGCGAAGCCTTGAATGAACTATTGTATATTTCTACGTGGTTTATTTATACATCAAGTTCAAATATGGCTCATTACAATCAAGTAAGCTTGAGTGAGGATCAAATGTACACTTTTATATATGTTCATAAATATTGAAATTATTATCCATAGGTATACCTTTTGTAGTTGATCATAAATTATTCAAATCTCTCTCTCCCTCAATGTCTTTATTAACTATAAACTAACATATAATTTAGTTATAAATCAAAATGAATAGAAAAAAATCTACTCATATAATTATCTATATATATGTGGAATATTAAATATTTAAACATCAATTTATAAAAGATATATTACACCATCCCTACAATATGTGTTATAAGAAACACATAATATTTTAATGATTGTTAATTACTGATTTTTTTCTTATATAAAAAATTATTAAAATTATTTTTGTCTAAACATATCTCATATTGAAAATAAAAACTTTATCTATAATAATAAATAAATAAATAATATAAAATAAATAAATAAAATCTAATAATGAAACGAGACTAGAAAAGCAGGAGATGGAGAGTTGGGTGTGTTCATGGAGGCCGAGAAGCTGGACGCCATCATCGCCAGGATCGAGCACAAGTCCCGCAAGATCGAAAGCCTTCTCAAGCAGTAAGTCTCTCTCTCTCTCTGTCTCTGTATTTGTCTCCAATGAGGCCATTCTCAGTTCTATCACGGTAATCTTTGCAAGCTTAGATCGAAGCCGGTGGAGGCTCTGAAGACGGCGCTGGAAGGATCGCCGCCGAACACCAAGGATGAGAGGTGCAAGGTCGGATTTCTCTTTGATTATTGTGTTTTTGTTTTCCCTTTTTTATGAATTTGTTTAAGATGATTATAGGTTAATTTGGTTTGGTTTGGTCTGATTTGATTTATGGGCAGTCTGCGAATTGGATCGTTGTGCATCGGGCATTGATGGCTATAAAGGATCTGGATGGAATGTTCTCTTATTTGGATCCTGAGTACTATGACATCCTCATGAAGTGAGAAATCACAACTTTTTTTACTTGATTTCCATTACCCTTTCATATTCCTCTTTGATTGTGCTTTTTGTGAATTTCTGAGAATTAGTTCCGTGGTGATTCGTACTCAATTCAGTGAAAGCTAGCAAATTTGGACAGACCTTTTCTTTCTTTTCTTTCTTTTTATTAATAAATGATATCTTGAAGTTTCTGTGGGGAAATGAAACAAAATGTATTTTTTTGTTTTCATATCTTAGGGAATTTCCTCCTTTGGGATTGACATTCTGAGCACTAAATATGCTGATGATGTATTAGGCTGTTGATTCATTGATAATTATTTATTGAAGCATATTTCTTATATTGAGAGCTCTAGCATAACTTTTGTTTATGAAAATACCAGCTTCAAGCAATTATTGGAGACTTGAAGGCGATTGGTATTTCTGCAAAATATTCTCACATGCTTCTCATGAAGAGACTCAACTCTTTTATTGTGTTTTGATGTTTGGAACTAATAGATCCAGGATTGTCTTCTGTTAGCATGCTATATATATATATAATTTTTATCCTTAATGGGCACTAATAGGCTTGGAAATACTGAAATGTCAACTCTAGTTTCATGCTAAGAAATGTTGAAATTGTAAGGGCACATCAAACTAAGATTGTGATCACAGCTGTAGATTGCAAATTCTTCTTGGCAATCAACAACTTTCGACTTCATAGATGAAATGCCTGCATATCAATGATTGTCTATAATTATAGCTATAAATACTCACCACATATTGAAAAACAATCTCCTAAGTAGTTTTATCTGGTGTTTTTCCTTGAAATGCTTTTATTTTTCTTTTGTTTTAAAATTTGATTTCCTTTGATGCTAACTGAAGCTTTGCCCTTGTAAATGAAATACGCATCTGTTCTGGCTATAAGAAGTTGAAAAATATTCTAATCTTGTTCCCTTTTGTCTTATTTTTTATTTCAGAATTCCCTACAAAGCAAAATTTAATTGGTCTGTCTTACAAGTGAACAATAGGACCATAATTTCCATTTACCTTTTTCCAGTTGTCTGTGACTTTTCATATCAGCAGTGAAATAGGGAGGCAAATACAAGATTGATATATGAAACTAAGTCACATACGTTTTCTCATGTACATAACATATGGAATTACGTGGAAGAGTAATGTAAGTTGTAACTTTTCATAATGGGAGCTACTTTTTCTTCTTCATCTTCATTAAGATTCATTTATATTTGTTTATGAAGCTTCCTCAGTTTGTTTTGTTCGGTAAATTGCTTGTCCCGCCTGTATAATGTGTTGAGCTCTATTAAACCCCATGACCTTAATGCAGGTATTTGTACAGAGGACTGGCAACAGGAGATCGACCAACCTGCGATCAATGTCTAAAAATTCATGAAAAATTGACGGAGAGAGCAGGATTGGGATGTATCTTGCGTTCACTTGCCGACACAGTGCACACTGTATAATATCTGTTCGAAACCCTGGAAAGAAGTGTGATCCACTCTGTGTGTAATATTGTAATTTGAACTGCTTTGTTTCTGCAAATGATGAATGATCAAACCAATTAATTCTCATTTTGTTCATATTGTGTGTGTATTCAATATTTTATCTCTCAAAGCAGGGGTTCATATCAATAGTGCTGCTAATACTTGCCTTTCTATTTTCTATTTTCTGTGATCTATATACATGATTTGTCTTTGTTTCCAAATCAGTGAATACTTTGTCAAGATGCTAATGATAAATTATTTATGCAGAAATAATTCTAGGATGATTTTTGGTCATGATTATTCTTTTATATAGTTGAAATTTTACCACAAAATAGATAATAAGTTTTTTTTTCTTGAAAACAATATAAACAAGAAATTGTTGTGCATTCCGCGTAAGACTGAGGATATTTTGGTGGCTTTGAAGAGATAGTTGTAGAGCATGCGTAGATGATGATTTGGAAGAGATGTATGAACTGCAATTGTCTTCTTGCATGAGAGCCAAAAATATAGGTGAAACAATGCATTTGTCTGTGCTCTATGCTCCCATGTGTTTTGCTTCTAACAATAATTGCTTGTGTCGGTGTCTAAAACTGGTTTCTTGGGACCTTGCTGTGTATTATGTCCAGAAGGAAGCCTTGATTTACATGTACAAATAACAATATAATGTACAGCGCCTGCTGTGCTTTGCATCATTAACTGTGTGTGCAATGAATTTTGTGTGCACCCTTTTTTTTTTTTTTTTCTTTTATGTGTGTGTGTGTCTATATATGAATCCAAACATTATTTTGTGAATGATTTTTGGTGTATCATTATGACATGATCTTGCCAATGTAAAATAATATATTTAATGGAAACAAAAGAATTTAAAACCTTAAATCAGTAATAGTCTCCAAACACAATTCCTGAAAATCAACTGGGGTCATGAGTAAACCATCATCAATCAAATTGAACCTTTCCAGGCCAATAATGATTCCAAGGTTGATACATATGAACTCGGCAAATACCACAGGCCGCTATTTAAATATAAAAAACAAAAACGGGATTTGAATGCGCTCTCAAACATGAGAATACTTTATTGTTCATGAGATCTTTCTGGAGAGATTTTTCATTCCACAACCAACACATTTAAGTATTACAGTGTTTGTTGTAGGTTCTGGCTGAATGATAAATTTGACGCCAAGAAAATCTCTTATATGTCTCAGTGTCTCTATACCATATGGAGTGAGCTTCCCCACGCGAACCTTGGACACATCTGGTGGGCATAGAGCACAAAGAAGGAATAGCAACCCCTGTAGAAAAATGAGCTTCAGAAGTTTGGGTAGAATACTAGAATCACAGTATTTGCGATAATAATTTCTATATAATGGCCCAAGGCTATTCTGCTTACATGTTAGCATCAATCACCAGAACCACTAGTATCACATTTCTGGCTAAAGAATTGTTAAACAACTGTCATAGCCCTAAAAGAAAATTAGTGGACTAATATTTGAAGGCCAGACCCATATAAATGCAATACTAATTTCAGAAAATTTCATGCTAGCTATATGATGGGGAAATTCAAAAAGGTATTTTGCACTGAGTGGTGGATGGAATCAAACCTGGTGTGTTGAATCAACCACACCACCTTGCTCAATCTCTCCAAGCAGCATGGAAGCAGCTTGAACACCAACATCCTCAGGGGGCATCAGTTCTGGTTTCTCCTCTGAATCTTCAAAAGCATCCATGTTGTCGCCCTGTGAGTAACAGACAGCAGAATCTGCAGAGATCAAACACCCTGTAGTGGTCTCAGCAACTAAAGATACACCATAACCAGGAGACCTGCCATAGAAGAGCTGTTATTTGAGATGAAATCTCTAATTGCCATAATTCAAAAAGATGAGAAATCAGACATGCAGACATGCAGACATGCAGACATACTTTCCTCCCAATGGACCGGATCTGTGGTCAGTGAATATATGAACATCTGGAATTAGCTGATTAAAGATTCCACGAGCAGCATAGACCATTCGATTCCCAATTTGAGGAGATACCCTGGTTGAGAACGTTACCCCTCTAATGCTCTTAACCATTCCTTCATCTACCCAAGTGGCTGCCTGAAGGAACAAGTAAGGTATGTCAAATCAGCTAAAAGATACTGACTAAACACTGGGAGGAATACTCACTGTTAAGCTATCATGTACTATAGGAAGTGCCAAAACAACCTCTCCACCTCCTAGAGGAGGAGCTCCCCTGCTCTCAATATTAAACTCCAACCCCTCCAGTGGAACTCCAAAGCGCTTGAGCATATGCAATGTAACCATCCGGAAGACATCAACACTTGGATCCTTGGGATCATTTGTAATCCCTAAAAGATAGACATCACTCACTTTTTAACTTCCAAAATAAAATAACTGGAAACCTACAAATTGTCCATGAGTTATGAGGGAGGAGTTCTTTCCACAGTGAGATTTACAGCATCAACATCAAAGAGAAAGACCAACAAAAAGTAACACCATAATGAGATTCACTGCCATGAGGCATGCAAAGCTAAATGACCCCATAACTCAGCCTAAGAAAAGATAATCATTTGATGCCTTTCTGATTAGGATTGCCTCACAGATCCAAGAGATATTTGATAAAAGCAGAACAAGTCATAACAGAGTATACCTCAATTTAGATGTGTACAAAATTCCATGGAAGCTGAATATAGACAGTGAACTCAAAGGAGCTACTCGAAAGCAGGGCCACACTTCCAATTTATGTTTCTACCATCGTGGTATACTGGTATGCTCTCTTGCAGTGGCAATTAGCTTACTCCAATGACAAACTCAATAACTAGAACAATTCATAGATTAAGTAAATGAAAACTCCATATGCTACCATTTCACCAATTAGCTCAAACTTCATAAAACCAATTCCCGGAAATAACAAGTTATAAAACTCGCAGTAACCTCAAGGAGAGAATTTAAATACCTTTGAGCCTTATTGAGAGTGGCTTCTTCCCAAAAATCCCGAGAACAATCAATGGCTCTAAGAAGTACCCAATTGATCGGCTAAGTCCGCAATCATGAACCAAATGCTTCCCTCCCATCACCACCCCAGGCTTATACCTCAACTTCGTCCCTGAAAGCAAACCAAAGAAGCCCTAAATACTAACAAAAACATCACAACAAAGAAACCAAAAGACCAACATAAATTCACAGCTATAATTGATACCGGTCTCGTTGATCTCAACGGTGCAATCGTCGGATATCTTCTCAAGGAGGCGGAGGAGAGAGACCTCGTGAGGGCGGAAGCCAGGTGAGGTCTCATCGGCGCGGATGTCCTCTATCGAAACCGGCGTTGAAGAGAGCGTCGCTAGGACGAGGCGCTGCCGGAAGTGCACGCTCCCCTTCAGCTTCTTGTACGAGATCTTCGCCATTGTCTCCACCGAGCTCGAGCTCTGGAAAAACCCTAGAAACCCCACCCTCTGTAATCCTGGCCGTCGGATTGCCTTTAATTTTTTTTTAAAAAAATACACCAAATCCTTATCATTTTTTTTTTTCAAAAAAAAAATTAATTAAAAAAAATAAATTATAAAACTTACATGATAAAATAATTTCTTGTATTTGGCCAAATAAAAGCAAAAAATTGATTTGCCATTTGGAGTGGAAAATCATCAAAATATCATCTAATTAGACAATCATTGCATTTATTTCTTATTGATTTATTTTAAATTATTTATTTGTTTTATTTAAATTCTTGTTATGAATAACTAGCGTTATAGATGTATTATATAAAATTTTCAAGCCACTCTTATCGGATCGGATCTTAAGTTAAGTGGATCCAATCCGAAACTTATCGGATCGTCTATATGTTGTTGTACCCGAACTCGTTGTCATCCCTGCGCTGCAAGCCCTTGTTAGGGTTTTTGGAGGTTCCTTTCTGGGGTTTAAGAGGCGAGGAGAGATTTCTTGGAATCTCGAATTCTCGCGGTCTTGATCCTAGGTTTGATTTCGATTTTCAAAAATGGAACTCTTTTTATTGATTTCAATTTTCTTGGATTTGATGTGTGGTTTTGGTGTTTGATTTCAGATTTCAGCGATGGATTTCAATGGTAGCAGTTCCGAAGGATCCAGGCAGGTCCGGGTTCGCTTCTTGACGAAGCTGCCTCCCCCGCTGCGAGCTCCGGCGAGCGCCATTGCCGTCCCTTCCAATCTCACCCGGATGGGCCTGTCCGAGATCGTCAATCTTCTCCTCAAGGATGGTAATTTTTTATATATTCTCTATTTTTAATGTTTTTTTCTTGAATTATGGTGGATTTTGTTGTTGATTGATGTTCCTAAGATGAATTTGTATGAGATTAGGGAAAGATGACTACCAACATCAGCCATTTGATTTTCTTGTTGATGGTGAGCTCATTCGCATGCCGCTTGAGCAGTTCCTTCTTGCCAAGGGCATCTCGGCGGTGAGAAATTATGATTGTTGATTTTTTTCTTTGTCTTTCACTTTTTTTTTTTTTTTTTTGGGGAAAATGGTGATTCTGACTGGAAACTGGTTTTGAGTGGATTGCAGGAGAAAGTTCTTGAAATTGAGTACACCAAGGTTGTTGCACCTCAAAAGCAGCAGGATCCTCTCATGCATGATGACTGGGTCAGTGCGGTTGATGGTTCCAACCCTAGGTTTGTGAATATTCAGCCAGAAAAGAATTATGTTGAATATGCTTGCGATGATAACGCGTGGTTTTCGCTGTTTTGATGGACAGCATACCTGTTGTCATTCTTCAAAAGAAATTTAAAAAAAAAAAAAGAGATAGATCACATTATTTATAACAAGTGATCTATGAAAACAATATGTTATTCATTTGTTTCATTCCCTTGAGTTTATAACTTGCTTCATTTCTCCTCATTCTACTTCATGTTGCTAACTTCTTTTGTCTTTCAGCTTTATATTAACAGGTTGCTATGATGGTTCTGCAAGGTAAACCTTACATAAGTTTTTGTCACATTTTTCTTTTATGTGATCTTGCGGACAAACTCTCTCACATTATTTGTCGTGTTTAGGTTGTGGAAAGGTGGAGAATCTTGTACTCATGTACTTGGTGGACACAATGGTGCAGTCACTTCAGTTAACATAATCAAATATAAAGGTTATTGTTTTAAGGATTAATTTGTTTTCATTAGAAAGTTTTCTATATTATCTGGGTGATTTTATGCTCCTAACAAAATCAAACTCAGCAGTATTTTAGGAAATCTAACATAACTTATTACAGACATGCACATTTAATTGTATTTAGTTCAGTACTGTTCAGTGTTTATTGATTGTGTAGTTTCTGCTCTTGCAGGGATTGATGGGGGAAATGACTTCCATATAGCTACCAGTTCAAAAGATAGAACGATGCGGCTATGGATGGTAAGTTGTCTTTCTCAACTCTGAACTGGGAGGAATTGAGGCAATTTGGCACAGTTATGTAACCTTTATGTAATTGAAGTTAAATGCAGTTGAACCTGCAAATTACCCAGTTGAGGTTCGGGCTTACAAGATATTGAAAGGACATAACTCTTCTGTTCAAAGCATCTCAGCTGCACCTTCTGGAGATATGGTCAGCACTTCTTTATTACCTGACTAATTGATCTCTTTGTCTCAATTTTTCAGAAAAAGAAAACCATAGGATCTTTAACCTTTTGATGTTATACCTTTTTTTTTACCTGCATTAGTTGTGTTCTGGTTCTTGGGATTGCTCTATCAAGCTATGGGACGTGAAAAAGCCTGACAATGGAGATGATAACGTGTTAGTAAAGAAAAGGAAGGTGGGATCCCATGCAGTTTTTGAAGAAGAGCCCCAATTTGAGGTACTTATGATTGTTTTTCCTTTCAATTGCTAGTGCTTGCTGATTGAAACAAAAAGGCTTGCTATGCAATTTTATCAAAAACGTTGATAGATTCTTTTTTGCTAAGAACACCAAACTAATGAACTTTAGTTAGTGAAGTGATAAGCAAGAAGACGTTGTAGTGGAAATATATGGCAAATTGTGAGACTGAACATCTTGAATGGATGTACTATTTTTACTGGAGCTAATATTCTTTTAATTTGAAAGGTTTATGGTGAAACATTTCTTTCTTTAGAAAACAATTTTAGTGATGACCCTGATCATCATAGAGTGGTACCAGGCATTGCAGGAGGTTCATCTTGATTTTATGTATGTTGGATTTTGGATAAGCTTCACCATCATCTTACGTGGTTGGACATGCAGCATATTACTTTTTTTTATTTCACTTATGTTGGTTTTCCAAATTAATCATGGGCTTGTATTAGTGTCATTCTTTCAACCCAAGTTGCATTTGTGAGGTCCATTTGACATGCGTGAGCTCTACTTCTTTTTGTTGTTATAGACTCACATTCTAGCATTTTGTGTTGCATGATATCATGCTTATTTTTTCTATGCTTTATTTGAATCCCTTGGCCAAAGTTACTTTTTTATCATGCAAAGGTATGAACTTGTTAAGAGTATTGCGGGACTGTTGCTGTGAGGAGAATTACAAAAGATTATAGGTAGTTGATTTATTGGTATTTAGCTATTGAATGAATTGGATCATTGCCTGACTTTGGAGATTAGTAATGATTCCCCTTTTTTCAAAACCATATACTTTTTTCTTATCACAATGTTGGCTTGTCAGGCCGAAGCTGCATCAACTCTTGTAGGACATACACAGTGTGTATCTGCGGTTGTCTGGCCTGGAGCATACGCAATATACTCAGCATCTTGGGACCATTCTATTCGACAGTGGGATGTTGAAACAGGCAAGGATCCATGGAACATGGTATGCGGTAGTCATTTTATTGGCAATTTATTATTGTGTTTTACTTTATATATATTGGAGAATGAAGCAATATTTTCTTCTTTTTCATATCTTGGTCAATGTTTTCTGTTTGTTTTTTTGGTAGGATTTATGTTCCAAAGGAAAATCTTATTAATGTAGGGAACTAAGCAGAATGTAGGGAATTAATGAGCATAGAACAAACCAAAGAACATGTAAATAAAAAAGAACAAACTAACTTGGATGATCATGGTTGGGTTTATCTAAGCCTTTCCTGCATGATGTTCGGCCCTGAATTGTTGCAGACTGGTTGAGGATTTGGTGTTGATTTGTGCTGCTAAGTTGTTACTGATTTGATGTTGATTTGCTGAGATGTTGAATTTGATTGCTTCCTTCGAAATGCCTTGCCCCCTGGGTGCAATATCATGAAACCATAAGACAAGTCATCATGGTTCTGTCATGTTGGTTCTGCTCTTATCCCATCACTGAACGATTAAGAACCTCTGTTATTTGTGGTTGGTTTAATTTCCTCATGTTCCTGCTGCCTAAAGAATCATCAGAATGGTTGCACTCGTCATAAAGTCTAACATCTGGCATGATGTGTTTCTTTTGGCATTCAATCCCAGGCGGTACTAAATTAATGCATTTTGTAGGTTTGTGAGAAAGTTTTGAATTGCCTTGATGTGGGAGGTGAGAATTCTGCGCTTGTTGCTGCTGGTGGTTCTGACCCTATTCTAAGAATATGGGATCCTCGTAAACCGGGTAAACAATGCAACACTTTTTTCCCAAAATTAATGTCTACCTTTTTCTTGCTTTAAACCCTGGCTGAAGTTGGAAATCCTTCCTCCACAGGAACTTTGGCCCCCATTTTTCACTTTGCATCTCATTCATCTTGGATAACTTCTTGCAAGTGGCACCCCAGATCATGGTTTCATTTGCTTTCTGCTTCATATGATGGGAAGGTCATGTTATGGGATTTGAGAACAGCGGTTAGTATGATACTTTTGTGTTTGTGATTCTTTGCTCTATTTGGCATAAACATAGCCTTTTGCTGACTGGTTTTTTTGCACAGTGGCCCTTGGCGGTTATTGATTCACATAAAGATAAGGTGAGCTGTTTGCCTTTTCCCTTTCCGGCTGCCACGTCTTAGCTGATGATTTTAGGCCTTTTTACTTGATTCTATTTCTTTTTACTTGAGAATATTTTTATGGTGCAGGTATTATGCACAGACTGGTGGAAAGATGATAGTGTGATTAGTGGAGGAGCTGATTCAAAGCTTTGTATTTCTTCTGGAGTATCAATTCCATAAAATCACAGGTTGGATTACTTGTTGACGTTTCTTCTTAATTTTCTTGGTTACATGTGAGTTGCCCCAACTGTTTAAGAGAACTGATATTCTATTTTTCTCCTGAGAGAGGATATTATTAATTAAACATATCTGTTTTCAGTAATTACTAAAAAAACCTATGGGAAAAAAATAGGGGTCGTCCAGATTAAAAAATGCAGAAAGAAACAGAAACACAAAACTGGAAATATGAATGATAAAATTGTACTCATGAAACTTAGAAGAGAACAAGACCAACCCTTGGTTTCCTTGCTTTCTTTCTGCTTTTATGCTGTCTCCAATGTCACAAATAAACGCACCAATAACCACACCAAACAGAGTAAAGCAAGCTCAGCCATTGGATTTTACTTGGTAAATGGAGAGGAGAGGAGAAGTCGTATCAGTAAACAATCTCTTTTTTTGACTATGCCTCATGCTATATTTCTTTCAAGCATGAGGTGGTTAGTTTTGGTCTTCACCTCAACTTGAATGTCTCAAGACATAGTGTTATTATTGGAAAAATGTTTAAAATCTTTTGTTCTGATTTCTGAATTGCTATTCACTTTTCCAATGAGATGAGACCTTTAGCTTTATGGTTCTCTGTAGCAGGTTCACAAGCATTCTAATCCTAATACATGATGGAGTGGACTTGCAGTTGGATCCTCCCTTGACGACATCAACAAATCCACTGGCTCTTCAAGCTTGTTGGGGGATTTTAGCATGATGGATGTTTTGAAGTAAACCCCACAGAAGAAGCTCAAATTTTGGAAATTTTACATGTTAAAGAGAGTCTCCCTTGCCCTGTTTTTCGGTAACTTGTTTTGAGCTAGGTATGCTTTTGTCTTATTAATATTGTACCCTTATCTTTGCGCATGAGGCCACATTTTGAGGTTTTGTATGGGGGCCATGTTGTTTATCCTAATTGATGCGGGGAAAGTGCCGGTCACCTCAAGAAAGTTTTTCGGCTTTGCGATCATATTATTGTGTCTTGCAGGGTCAGTCAGAAAAAAAATAATAATAGTAATAATAATGACTGGATTTATTTTGAGAGGTGTTCATTTGTTAGCTTAATTGAGAACAAATGCTACATTTGATTTCCACAGGATGCTGTTAAACTTACATGTAAACATGTAATGAATTGCGCGTGGCAATTGCTGTGGGTATGCCAATTATATATGCTCAGTTGGAAGGGAAGGTGAGTGAATGTTGATGGGCAAAGTTAAGAGCTTTGCGCTCTAGCGTCTAAAATTATGGAAGCTTTGTAGGAATTTTTATTATTTTTTATTTTATTATGTGCTTTTTTTAAGCTGCAAATGCATGGATCCAATTGTTGTTGCCATGAGATGATAACGTTCTAGCGTGGGCTATATGGATGCATTTGTCTTAGTCTAGTGCAAGACTCGTATTAGTTTTATAGCTATATTATATTATTATTAGCTTTGTTATAATATCTTGTTTGCAGTAATAGCTAGTTTTTGAATGGGTAGTTTGCGCGTATAGCCCTACAAAAAGTATAAATTGTAGAAATTTTTTATAGAATATAATTAAAAATATTATAGGCGGTTAGATGTAATTGTATAAAACGAGTTTTGCAAAATTTCCAAATACTATGCTGAGCAAAGAAAACTTCAATTTTTTTAATCACGTTTTTCATATACGAACTTATAAAAACTGTAAATTTTTTTTGAAATATTGTAAAATTTTTTAAAAGGGTGTGTTAGTGTATTTTGTATTTTAGATTCGGATGATTTTTAAAGGTTATAGTAAGGAAAAAAAGATCTATTTTTTTTAACTGGATGGTCTCATATATAACCTTACCAAAAGTACAAATTATAATGAATTTTCTCTTTCACAGAATAAAATTTAAAATGTGATGGAGGTCTCAAATGTTGTTATATAAATTGATATTGAAGAAATTTCCAAAGACTATAATAAAGAAAAAAGCTCCAACTTTTGGAATGACATTTTTCATGTGTATACTTATAAAAAGTATAAATTATAAAGATAGTTTTCTTTCAAACAATGAATATAAAAACTTTTTACAAGGTGTTTGTTGTAATTTTGGTGATTGAGATTTGAGTAATTTTCAAAGGCTATAGTAAGGAAAAAGCTCTTTGCTATAAAGATCTTTTTAAAAAGAATAAAATTAAAAATGTTATAGAGGTGCCAAATGTAATTACACATTTTTAATATTACATTACCATTAATATGTTATCATATTAAGGTATGATATTACATTTTATCATATTTAATATTAAATGTTTAGTTATCATATTAACTGAGCTTTATTTATACATTACGATTAACATTTTATCAAATTCTTAAGTAATATTGCACATATTTTTAATGACATTTTTTTTGTTTATAACCCGAGAAAAAGTACAATTACACGAATAATTTTTCTTTCACTAGAAATTTGTCTTTTATAAGGGGTTAACTGTAATTTTGTGATTGAGATTTGTACACTTTTCAAAAGTAGAATAGATAATTTCATTCATAAGCTTAGAAAACGTACAAATTATAAAGACTTCTTTTTTTCATTGAATTAAATTAACCATGTTATAGGGTGCCAAATGTAATTATAAAAATTGGTATTTGAGAAATTTTCAAAGCTTATAGTAAGGGAGCAAGCTCCAGGTTTTTGGATGACATTTTTGGTGTATAACCTTTTAAAACTATAAGTTACAAAAAAAAAAAATTTCATAGAATAAAAATGAAATGTTTTGTAAGGAATTAACTATATTTTTATTATTGAGGTTTTAGTAATTTTCAAAAGCTATAGTAAAGAAAAAAAACTCCAAGTTTTTTAATAGATAGATTTCAGTTATAGCCATACAAAAATTGCAAATTATAAAGAGTATTTTTTCTAAAGTATAAAATTAAAAATGTTATAGGGGGCCCAATGTAATTATATAAATTGATATTTCAGAAAATTTCAAAGGTTATAGTAAAGAAAAACTCCAAACTTTTTGATCAAATTTTTTTGTATACAACCCTATAAAAAGTACAATTACACAAATAATTTTTTCTTATAATAGAAAATAAAAGTTTTTATAAGGGGTTAGGTATAATTTTGTAATTGAAATTTGTGCAATTTTCAAAGGCTATAGTAAGGAAAAAACTTCAACTTTTTAAATAGATAGTTTTCATTCAAAACCCTAGAAAACACTCAAATTATAAATACTTCTATTTTTTATAAAATTAAAACAAAAATGTTATAGGGTGCTAAATGTAATTAGAAAAATTGGTATTTGAGAAAATTTTCAAAGCTTATAGTAAGGAAGAAATCTCCAGGTTATTAGATGACATGTTATATGTATAACCTTATGAAAACTATAATTAAAAAAAAAAAACATTTTTTTCATTTGTAGAATAAAAATATAACGTTTTATAGGGAGTTAACTATAATTTTATGATTGCATTTTGAGCAATTTTCAAAGACTATAGTAAAGAAGAAAAACTCCAAGTTTTTTAATGACTAGATTTAAATTATAGGCATACAAAAATTGCAAATTATAAAGAATATTTTTTCAAAGTATAAAATTAAAAATGTTATAGGGGCGCATTGTAATTATATAAATTGATATTTCAGAAAATTTCAAAGGTTATAGTAAAGAAAAACTCCAACTTTTTAATAACATTTTTTGTATATAAACCCTATAAAAAATACAATTACACAAATAATTTTTTCTTTCAATAGAAAATAAAAATTTCTATAAGGGGTTAACTGTAATTTTGTGATTAAAATTTGTGCAAATTTCAAAGACTATAGTATGGAAAAAAACTCCAATTTTTTGAATAGATAGTTTCCATTTAAAACCCTAGAAAACATACAAATTATAAAAACTTCTCTTTTTCATGGAATTAAAATAAAAATGTTATAGGATGCTAAATGAAATTATATAAATTGGTATTTGAGAAATTTTCAAAGCCTATAGTAAGGAAGAAAGCTCCAGGTAATTAAATGACATGTTTCATGTATAACCTTATGAAAACTATAATTTACAAAAATATTTTTTTTTATAGAATAAAAATAAAACGTTTTATAAGAAATTAACTAGAGTAAGGAAGAAAGCTCCAGGTTTGAGCAATTTTACAAACATACAAAAAGTACAAATAATAAAGATTTTTTTTCAGATAATAAAATAAAAAATTTTATAGAGGGACAAATGTAATTATATGAATTGATATTTCAGAAATTTCAAAGACTATTGTAAGGAAAAAAAAAACTCTTAACTTTTTTAAAACTTTTTTTTGTAAACAACCCTATAAAAGGTACAAATTACATACTCTTGCAAATTTCAAAAGTTATACATGGTTAACTGAAATTTTTTGATTGAGATTCCGACAAATTTCAAAGTTATAATAATAAAGGAAAAACTCCAAGTTTTTGAATAACCCTATAAAAAAGTACAAATTAGAATTAATTTTCATATATAACCCTATAAAAGTATAAATTACAAAGGTGATTTCTCAAAGAGTAACTTTCTTTTGAAATTGAGATTTAAGTAATTTCCAAATGTTACATAGCTGTACACAGGATACAAAAGTTACATATACATTATACAGTACATATTACTACAGCATACAAAAGTCATTATTACCGCTACATTATACTAAAATCATTGCTGTTATATGACTAGTAGTCCTTCGTCAAAAAACATTGCCGTCACTATATATAATTAGTATCTACATTATACTAAAATCACGGCTACTAGTAGCACTATTGTAACATGTTAAGATTACTGCTACTCCCTAACTAGTAGTATTATTGTACAATGCCAAGCTTACACTACTATGATATAATGAGCAGTACTACCATATTAGACAAAGATTACTGTTGCTATATGACTAGTATGCTACTAAACTAAACTAAGATTACAGCTACTACTGCATTAGACTAAAGTTGCTACTGCTGAATAACTAGTTTTATGACTTTCTATTAAGATCATTGCTAATGTAACTAGTAAAAAATTTAGATTACTACCACTATATAATTAGTAATACAATCACAGCCAAAATATACATAACGAGGAAAAATATTAGATTATTACTACTACCATGTAATAACTAATAATAGTTCTACTACATTTTACCAACAGGACTTCTACCATGTATCTAGTAGTACTCCTAGGCTATACAAATATTAATACTTATATAATCCAAAGAAACCAAAAATTAAACGGCAAATAATTAATTACTAGTGCCCTTCTACTACCATCAAGAAGGAAACAACACACTTTCATTCAAGACTAAAGAGTAGAGGAATAGATGAGCTGAACACATCCCAGATGGGTGAAGACTGTATATGTGGAAGTTAGATCAACGGTGAAGTACATTGAAAACATAAAACTACAGGTCCAGCTAAAACAAACAAGAGTTAGAACTTGGAACAGGCGCACTCATGACATGGATTTTTTTTTTCTAAGTATGCTAACATCAGTCCCCTTACATCTCGTTGATCGTTATATCCATTTGAAGAGGACATGAAATTGTTAAGAACAAACTTGCTGTGAAGATTAAACTTCACATTCATAAATGTACAGAACTTATACAATTATACTAACACAAAAGATACGAAACGCATCAAAAGAGACATTTACAAAGGTAGGATGCACCTGTGAGATTCCCTAGGCTAATTGCAACTAAGTTTCTTCTTTGTTCAATCTATATGTTTCTCGACTATGTCCACATATACGTCAGTAGAAAGGCCAGGCTGCCAGAGTGAAGACCATCAAAAGAGAGCAGAAAATGAATTACCTAGTAACTCATAGTGAGAAACAGACAACCCCCTCTAAATGATTTGGAGGCATGGATGTTTCCCTGACTTGCCTTTGGAGAAGTTTCCCAGGAGGGAAATTAGAAGACAATGAGGTCTCTACCCTCTGTGTTTCGGAGCGGCCGTGGAACTTTGCAAAACGATGGATGATGGAGCACCTCTCCAAGTCTTGAAATTCTATCCTAACATCTGATATTGAAGCGCGATTTTCCAATCTGAGCACAAAATAAAACAGAGTGCTACTAACTTTAGTTATGGGCAAAGTCACTAGTGCGCAGATCAATCTTGAAATAAGAAGGCGGATGAAGAAGAGACATTCAATGCATACAAATAAAACATAAGAAACACAGAAATATCATAATTTGTAAAAGGCAACCATTGAATAAAAGGAGATCTTCTTTGAGTACCACCTGAAAATTATTCATACCTGAGGAAATTACTTTCTAGCATCCTTGATTTATCAATGAAATCTTCCATGGCTTTTGAGAGAACTTTAGCGCCTTCTCTGTGGAAAACCCTTTGCCTTCTATTCCATGCAAGATATTACAAAACTTTAGAAGGCCATAAGTCAAGAAGGATACATGTTCTGAATGTGAAACAATTGTTCTGTCATTCCTAGTCATAAAAGCATTTATACTATATAAAAGCTCAAACCAATACGCCACCTCACTAATCTACATATTACACTTATTTTAATTGTAAACGAAAATTGCATAGGATTTTTTGAAAAATAGACATATGCATGTGGCGCATGTAAGTTGTTGCATGGTTGCTTACATGTTTCTGCTGTCCAAGCAATCGGATGTATTGTTTCGCAATAAAGAGATCAGGCTACAAGCATTTCCCAGAGCTAATTTAGCAATATAGTATACCACATCTTCATATGAAATGAGAACATTTGCCTTGATAATTGCTGCTGGAACAGACATAATGATTTGCTGCATTGACTGAGTTGTCAAAATAAGCCTCTTGTGAGCAGGTACTAATGGCCCATCTCTTATCATCATATTTTCAACCTACAGTGAGAAATGAAACTCATAACATCAATATCACATGCAACATAAAACAAGCGACAGAAGAAATAATGAAGCATTGAATGATGAGCAGACCTTCTCCATTAGCCTATTGGTGGTCTTAGCCCAATTCATCTCTTCCATGCTATAAACAAAAATAAGATAAATTATTTAGTAACCAGAAGGTATTAAACATTTCATCAGACATTAAAATTGTAACCGTTGGCATTATCAATTTATGAAGTTAATCAATAAAAGCATCACCTACTACTGGAGAGCCTTTGGGAACCTAGTGTCAATGCCTTCTGCGATGGTAGAAGCTCTGAAGCTTCCCTCTTGCGTTTTTTTGGCTGTGGAATTATAGGAAGTCCCATAGCATCCAAAGGCCAGGAATGAGGAGAGGCCATGGTAGTGGGAATAACAGCTTGTGTAATTTGCCTGAGTCTATCTCCCTGACAGGCATTACCCCTTTGCTTCACCAAATTGTCATCATTCATGTTGTTAGAATTTCTTCTTGAAAACCCATTCCTTGTAACAGTTTTTGGACTCCACTCTGAACTGTTAAGGTCATCACAGACTAAAATCTGCCCATATCTAAAGGTTCCATTTTGGCCATTCAGGGTTGGAGTTATCAGAGCATTGGTTTGATGACTTTTACTTTCTGCTAAAGATGATCTCGAACTGTGAAATTGAGCATTATTTTCGGAACATTGTTGTCCACTAATAGATACATCTTGAGAAGGCACATCCGTACCACCAAATTGTAATGATCCATCAAAACCCTTCACTGTCTCCTGCGTTTGGAATGCAGGACATGCACTCAGAGCAATATCTACCTCCTTAGAAGAAGGTATTTGTTGCAAGGAATTGCATTTGTCATGTTCTTCAAAGATGGCATGTTGCATACCAGTAGAATATGTATCAGATGGAGCACTAGCTCCTTTCTTGCTGCTTGGATAATCAACCATCTTTTGAATCAAAGAATTTGTTTCCCCACTCTGAGACAATACACCCTGAAGCTGAACCAGATTGGAGATCTTCTGAAGCTTCACTCTGGATGGGCATTGTTGATCTGATGGAGTTGCCCACACACCATGCAACATCTTGGGTAAACCTCCAGCCACACTGGGTTTTGAGGCCAATTTTGTATTATCTATTGAGTGTTCTTGGGACAAACTTCCTCTATAAGTACTAAGTATCTGTTGTGGATGACCTTTATTTACTGAATAACATTGCGAGGACAAATTCACAGAGGAATTTCTGCTTGACGTTGAGGCAGATAATGCCTGAGAAGATTGATCAGCCAAAGGTATGTCATAGAGGTCCTCTGCCTGCCTAAAATGTGCATTATAATTGAGACGACCTGCAAGAGAAAGACTCCCGGGGTCTGCTTCCACTCCAAGATAAGACCTATCTTGTTGCAGTTTTTGATTACCAAGATGAGGAAGAGTAGGAGAGGCAATGGCTGTAGAATCATGAACTTGACTTGCAGATTGACCAGCCATGATAGCAAATAGTGTCTGTTGGCCTCTGCTCCCTGCCTGTAAATCAACAGACTCTGAACCAAAACCTGATACGGATTGCAAGGGAAAAAAATGGTTTGAAAATGGTTTCCCTTGAGATGATGGGGTGAGCCCTAGTGTAAAATCTTGTGAGGCAGAGGGCTGGTTGTGCAGCATATTAGAAACAACATAATTTGGGCCAGCAGATGCAGGAGCCCCAAGAGGTGTCTTGTAATCATAAGAACAAAAACGGACAGCACCATTGCCCTCTCTTGATTGATCTACCTTGTGAAGAAGGTCAGGCATATTTTGACTGAAATGGATACAGTTTAGAATTTTGTTAGAAAACAAAATAGTAATCATCTCTGATTATTGCTGTAATATTTGCTGGATCCCCAAGCATAGAGAAACAAAGTCACATATAAAACAAAGAGGGTCATAGAAAGTTAAGCAACATAATATAGTATTATACGGCTAATGAACGACTGGTGGGTGACTACCACTCTCCTTGTTAATGAGTTCTATGTCCATCATAAGTAAAACTAAGCAGCTGACCATTAATGAGTTCCAATAATGTGAGTATGCCGATTAATGATCATTGCTTTGAGAAGTGGAAGACATAGTTAAAAAGACAAATTTTATATTACCTTGTTTGCCCAATCCTTTTCTCTTGGGGAGAAGAAGAAGTTGATCTATCAAGAGCAACAGATGTTGGTGCATGCTGACTGACAGCCCTAGTAGTAGATTGCATCCGCTCAGCTTCTTTTGCTGTTGTTTCTGAATCAGTCATTTGCCCCTACAAAAAGGATGTCCAAAAATCAAAACAACAAAAGGAAACTAAAAGATCTCGGAAAATGTATATGATCATTAACTTTATCACAGATAACTGAAGGATGGACAAATACCTTCCTCATATTGGCAGAATTGCTAAGATTGGGTAAGCCAGGAAAATGCAAATGATCAAAAGATTCTGGAAGGGCAAATGATTGAGAGGAACCCTTTAAATATGGCCTTTGATTTTGGGTGTCACCATGTGTTATTTTGAAATCTGCCATGGGGTGATGCTGAACATTGTGAAGTGTAAGGCTCTTCCCAAAATACTGGCTGCTACTCAACAAAATACCAGATGGTCTCCCCAAAAATAAGGAGATATCATTTCCACCACATTTCTGTCCATTGTCATATGATACCATAGTATCTTCGGCATGGGTGTTCAATAATATATCTGAAGATTGCTCGTCCAAGTTTGGTTGATGCTGGTGGTATTCAGTTGAATTTCTATTGGAAGAATCAATAGCAGCATGCCTTCCACAATTGAAATATCTCACATCACTCGCTTCGTCCATTTTGCAGTTCAACTCTGAGCTATTTGAAATGATTGCAGGCACAAATTGATTGGCATGGGGAACCTCCATGGACATCTCCAAACTGCCTCCAGCAGATTTAACTAACTCTGATTCACCAAATGAATTCGAGATCCAGCCATGTGGCCGCTGCAGTCTCTCACTGAGTTGGTCAATAACATGGTGGAATTGGGTCTTCTCTGTTTGAACCCAAATATCTGAGGTATTCTGTGCATTCAACTCCGTATTAGCAGATTTCACATAATTTCCTGACAGTTCACACATCTGACCAGCCCATGCACCACTTAAAACTGAAGTATCCTGGATATGAGATTGATTACTACTACCAAAATATAGCTTTTGATGGCAACTTTGATACATCTGATTGCTGTTCATTTGTTCTCCTTGCTGCCAAAAGAAATGGTGTGAATTGTCAGGTAGCATCCCTGCATCAAGTTCATAAGAATTTTCCATTAAAGATTGCTCAGCAGTAGGAGCAGGAAAAGAATTTGGGCTTTCATCAGCATCACTACAGAATGGGAAAGGTCTTGAAGTCAATGAAGATGAACCCTGCAGGCTATTATTTTCCCAATTACTCTGTTGTCTGGCATTTTCATTCAATATGGCAGAGTGGCTCCCAGATGAAAATTCTGTATTTTGGAAAGTCAAGTCACTCCAGTCTTCTTGGACCACCATGTCACTACTAGAGGCTCCAAGAGCATTTTGCACAAGAGCACTCCAACTCCCACTCTGAATAGATTGGCATGCACTGGAATACTCATTACTGTCCAAATGATTTCCATATGGATAACCTTCTGCGCCTACATTACATCTTTTAGGAGGGGAATCCTGACAAACATCTTCATCTCGGTTTGACAAAAGCCTGTGTTTTTTTTTGTATAAATTAGCATCATCAGAAGAAGGTTTTACCTGAGAAACCAATTTCTCTTGCAAGCAACCAGGCCAGTCAGCTTGCTCTCTACCTTGAAGATCTTCACTAGTAAGTTGAATACTTGCTGATCCAGAGCCACTGTTCAGGCTTTGTACCGGGGAATCACTGAAAAAGTTCTTTTCTATAAATCCCTCACAAGAAACCAAACTATCATGCTCCAAACAGCTTTGGTGTCCATGTTGCTCACTTTGAGAAAAATCTGAGGGAATGAACTCAAATGATGTATTTTCAGTTGGATTCCTCTCCACATAGGTCATTGCGTCAACGTAACCATATGACGACCCTTGGAACTGCAAGCGGCTGTCAAGAGAACCTCTTCCAGTGGAAACAGGATTGCCACATAAAGATGAATCAAGAAATTGTGGAAGAGAATTTACAGATTGAATTGCCTGATACGTAAGAACGCCCGGAAGCCCTTGCATGGCTGGCATTCCACTGTGTTGTGCCCAGTTCATGATCCCAGGAATGATCATTTGAGAGTTAGGAGGTAACTTCGTGTAGTGCCCCATCGTCTCATTTGACCATAGACAAGTAGACGCCTTGTTAGTGACCATTCTAAATGGCAGTTGATTGGCTAATTTCTGCATTGGAAGGCTAAGTGAATTCTGCTGCTTTGTGTCTTGATGTATTTGCTGAAGCTGTTTCTGTCGGTGAATCTCCTTTAGCTGTTTGTGCAGCAAAAGCTGTTGCCATAACTGAAAATCTTTCTGTCCAAGCTGCCGTGTGGACTGTGATTGTGACATTCTTGTGGCTGAGTTTAGGCTCCTCACACTGTTGCAAACAACCAAGTGCATCAAGATAGTGTTGGGTAAAGATTCAGAATCCCATCATTGCATTTTCAAGCACTAACGTATACTTAAATATTTTAGTTCAATTTAATGCTTGAGATAATGATAGCCCGAGGTGTTATCTAGCTCAAGGAGATTGTGAACCTTGTCAAGAACCTGACTCTCAAGCATTAAGAAAACCGGCAATGAAAAGTGCTCTAGAATGAAGGTAATGAAGGCTGATAAATAGGTCCATTGTAGGCTACAAAAGATTTTCGATCATATATAAAAAGGAAAAAAAATGCTCAGCAATCCAATCAAGCATGATAACAATAATCCCACAACATCTAATACAGATATCCAGAACTAGTCCAACAGATTTTTAAGACTTGTTAGCAAATGAATGAAATATTGATTCATATCCATTATTAATATTGGATATGATGTTAGATTAGGAAAAACACTTCATTCCCAATTTGCTAGCTAGTAGGTATGGAGCAGGGTAACTGACAAACAGATGCAATGAATGGAAACTTCTTTTAAGTATGCATACAAATTGCTCTTAAAAATTTCACAGAAGTGCAATTATAGAAATGCAAAGAACCATAAAAAGACAACTGACTGAAGCAGGACTATTAAAGAAACAATGACTTAACAAAAAGGTGTGAATATCTATCTGGCCATAATTTACAATCAATGTTGGTGATTTATCACAAATACATAAAATTTGCAACTGAATAAAACATATAAAGAGCAGAAAGCACATTCATGGAAAAGGTGAACTTAAAACGCATGAATAAGACATTGAAATTTAGTTCTAGCCTACAAGTACACCTATACAGAAGAGTTGTGGGTAAAACTGAGACTATCTTTATAAGATTACGCTCTCCAAAACAGGGAAACCAACACATTTCATTACTACAATTTGAAATATGCTGCTGAGGATCAAGCTACAAAATCATACCACTACTTTCAGTTTGTATCAATCCCTTCACTAATACAATCTAGCTTCCAATCAAAGATTTAGCCACTGAGATATCACATCACCGGACTGAGACATCCAATCACCGGAGAAGCAAAATCAGAAACTATTCATCCAAACAATGAACAGCCATAAAAAAACACTCAAAGCCACTCCAAGCAACAAGTACCTCCATAAAATGCAGAAGAAAAGAAGAAATCAGATTCTCTCGTCTCCCCCCTCCACCCAATTCTCATCACAAACACTACCAAATCATCAGGAAATCAAACAAAACGACGGATAAAAGTAAAATTCTATCAATTAAACCAGGAAAAAAAACAAGGGAGAATCAGGAGCTCCAAAGCTAAGAAAACTCACAGTGTTCAAGCTCCCCAGCAGTGGAGATCGGAATCGATGATGGAGCTTGAGTTGAGCTTGGGATTTCAAACTATCCGCCGAGAAATGAGAATCGAGTTTCTCGGGTTTCGCTGGTTTCACCGGAGAGATAGACAGAGATCGAAACCAGCGTGTCTGTGAGGTGCTCAACATACGAAGCGGAGAAGAAGGCACGCCTCGAAGCGGATTCGGATCCTCTCTTAGGATCCGAACCTCACGTCACCGTTGGATCCCAGTTGCTTGATCTAGACCGTTGGTCATTTGGTGACGGATAACGTAACGGCGTTATTTTGATCATTGTCCTGGATTAACGGGGTTTTGTCGGCGACCGTGTTTAGAAATTTTTTTTATTTATTTATATATATATAAATATATATATAAAGGATTGTTTTATACAAAATACATTTAAATAATAACCATTTAATTATGATTTAATGATTCTAAGTTAAAACTTTAATGAATATTAATATGTATATGTATATGGATAATTTAGTGTCCTATATATATAAATATATATATGATTTTTTAATTAGAAAGAATTGAACTCCAATGATTGAGATTAATGAAAACTTTTTTTTAACTATAAATAAATGTCTCCCAATAACTCTTCTTACAAAAAAAATAATATAATATAAAAAAAAACTATTTCTATCTTTTATTTCTTTTCAAAAGACTCACAACCACTCGGACATTTCATAAATAATTATGAGAAAAACTTTATAAACTAAATATATCATTTTTTTTTTTACACATTTTTAAAAATTAAAAATTATTTATAAAAACAAAAAATTACCCAAAACTTATAGTAATAAATCTTTTCTCTCATTAAAAAAAATAAACATGTAAATAAAAAAAAATTTTCATTTAAATAGCCAAAAATAGAGTTAAATTCTAAGCATATTTGTACCTTCATTATGCTAGAGATAAAGTTTGAATTTATTTCCTCAATAGAACATATATAAAACACTAAAAAAAAATTAGTTGTATTATTTTTCTCATAAATACATATGTTAAAGATCATAAGTACAACAGACGTTGACGAGGGAGTCGGAGAGAAAGATAGGGACAAAGACAAAGACAATCTTAAAAACAGGTCTGAGTTCCATGTTTCATTATGTGTGTAAAAAAGAAGCACAGAAAGAATGGAATATTGATTTATTACACAAGACCAAGATTGTCCCTTTCTCTTTTGGAATGTTCTGTGGGCCAGACGTACCAGATCTAAGAATGTCATGGTACATGATAAAAAATAAACAAATAAAGCCAAGTTCAATAGTAATTAGATATGGAAAGAGACAAAAAAAGAAAGAGAAGCAAGAAAAGGGTTCCAGAGAAATGGGAATGAATTGAATAATAATGGTGTAATAGTACTTGGTTGAAGTGGAACATCATCCATTAATTAAGGATATACATGGCTTTTTTCAAGTGGTTGCTTTTGAGTTGGGATTTACTTGTTACTTTTTGGGAGGACTGATGTGATTGTGATTGGTTAATAATTTGTTTTTGTCTTCTTATTGAGAACTTTAATGGTTTAAAACCAATGGAAAGAAACAAATGTTTATAGATGGTTAGTTTATTTTTTATTTGTTTTAAATAGTGTTTTGGTTTTTTTAACAAAATGAATGATGTATTTCAATTTATTTGCACACTCATAATATGTAAGTTAAGGTTGAAATGTGTTTCTTTAGTAAAACAAAATGATATTTTATAAAAAAAATTGATATTAATAGACTAAGAGATTATTAACATGGTATTAAATAGTTTAGAAGAAATGGAATTAATATTTGATGTATTAAGTAATTGAAAGAAAGCATGCACGATGTAAACTATACAAGGAATAGTTCTTTCTAGTGAAACAGTGAATAATTCTTTATGATGTTTGATTAACTCTTATATTGTATTTTTTTTATATTATTTTGATGAACTTTGATTTAGAAGTAAAAAGGAGATGATATATATATATATATATATATATATAAAGGATGGCAAGTACTACTTTTGAAGGGGTAGCAAGTAAATTCCTCATTGTTTTCATGAATGATATTTGATACAGTCATATTTTTAGTTTGGAAAAAATTTCTTTTTAAATATAAAAGATAAAAGCTACTACTAAAAGAAATTTTAAAAACAACCAACTCTAGAACTAGAATGCCCACCTCTTTCTTAAACAAGAAGTTGAAAGATTGTTGTTTTTATAATTAAAATTGTGGCATTAGAGAAAACCATAGAACAAACAAACCGATTAAATGAGTTCAAAGACTTGCGATGGAAAAATCCTTCCAAGAATGTCCTTGGACTCGTCATCCTCTCCGAGTGCAAAGTTATTATACCTTAATAATGTTTCCTTCAACCAGGTTATACCTCTAAATAAGTTAAAGAGCAAAATAACTCTGTTTATTTGCAATCCTCTTACTAACACTCATAAATTTAGAACTAATTAATAAATTAAAACTCTGTAATAATTCATGATAAATTTTACTTTATTTTCTTAAAAAATAAATTTATAAAATTTTCCCTATACACTATACCTCAAAGTGATGTTTACCATTTACTTTTGTTGTGACATGTTTGTAATTTATTTGAAGCATTGGTGGTCCAAAGGAAACAATAGTTAAACATATATGTTTTACATATTCAAAAAAAAAAAAAAAAACAATGGCCACAAGCACACACCACCCTCAAGAGAACTGCAACAAATTAATCAGCAGCATATAAAATCAACTTAACAATCACAACCGAAGATGTTCTTTGACAAAGGCACAAATAAAAGGATACAAAAGAGTGAAAAAGCGGAAAGAAATGCTAATTTTTGATAATCAAAACACTATCCATTCTCATGAAAGACGATGGAGACGACATTATTTCTGTCACAAACAAACAAGTTTAACAAGATCAATACTAAAATAGACACAGACTGGAACAAAAAAGGGGGAAAACACAAAAGAGAATCAGAAAATCCCTTACCTCAGGGTCAACGGCAGCTTTGTTCTCTTCACCCTTAAACCCATCCTCACCTTTCAAATATAATGTATTGTCAACCACTAGAACAAAACATCGATATGAACCACAAAATTGAACTAGCTCCAATTCTAGCTTTACATTTCTATCACTCAAGATTACATGCAAAACAAAATGCTATGGTAAGAAGAATGTTGTGAGCAATAATAATATTCACTGAAATGATTGTTTGATTTGCCCATAATAATTATTAAAAAAAAAAAAGGACTGTTACTCTTGATATTTATGACTAAATAAACTTTAAAAGGGTTATTTTGGGTGGTTTTGCATTTAATATGATACTGAAAGACAATCTCCATACAAACTCTAATAGTTTCAAGTACATTACCTCCTTCCTCCGGTAAATCAGATGTCCAAAGAGTGAGGTTGTCCCTCAGCAACTGCATTATCAAAGTGCTATCCTTGTATGACTCCTCACTCAGTGTGTCAAGTTCTGCAATTGCCTCATCAAAGGCTTGTTTTGCAAGATGGCATGCCCTAAACATCCCTCAAACAATTATTGAGTTAGGAATCTGAGATATAAATAGGCTAACCTTCAACAAAAGCACTTTTAAATTTAAAAAATACCTTTCAGGGGAATTCATGATCTCATAGTAGAACACTGAGAAATTGAGAGCAAGGCCAAGGCGAATTGGATGAGTAGATGGCAAATCACTGTTTGCTGTATTAGAAGCAGCCTGCAACAAAGGGCTTCAGGGATTTAACACACACACACACACACACAAAAAGGGGGCACATTTAAAGACATGCCTGGTAAGCCTTCAATGATTGATCAGCAGCATCTTTCCTTTCTTGATCAGACTTGAATTCTGCGAGATAACGGAAATAATCACCTTTCCTGCATTCCAGTCAAACCAAGAGTTCAGTTACTTGCCATAATTCGAAAAGCAATTAAATAAGAAGAATAATTGATTGAATAACGGATCTAGTACAGTATCAAACCAAGTTTCTTCTCATGACCTAACAAATGACAGAAAACCCCAAAACAAAAACAAAAAACAAAACAAAACAACACTTCAAATAAGAACACAATAGATTCTCATTCTCATCTTGTTCACAGAAATAAGAGATTGAAATGGCTTACATCTTGTAATAGAAGACGCTAGATTCTGGAGAGCTTGAAGATGGAATCAAATGCTCATCAATGATGGTTAGAATATCATTGCAGATTTTAGTGAGTTCTTCCTCTACCTTCTGGCAATAACCTTTAATTAACTTAACGTTACGTTCATTCCCTTTTGATTCTTCTTTCTGCTCAATAGATGACATAATGCGCCATGATGCGCGACGAGCTCCAATAACATTTTTATAGCCCACCGAGAGGAGGTTCCTCTCCTCAACAGTTAGTTCTGAATCAAGCTTTGCAACTTTCTTCATACTTTCTACCATTTCTGCGCCATTAGTTACATCCTCAATAAGTTAATCTAGGCAAAGCCGTATCTTTGCAATTTCAAACCGATAACAATAAACACACAATCATATGACAATGTTTGAGACATATGACAATGTTAGAGATTTTTATAAGGTTAAACTGTAGGTCACCTTCCAAAACATGTATGCTAAGTGTTAACCACCAAAGATGGACATTAGTATCCTCAATAAGTTTAATCTAAGCAAAGCCGCATCTTTGCAATTTCAAACAGATAACAACAAGCATACAATCATAATGGCAGAGATTTTTATAAAATTAAAAGTAGGCCACCTTCCAAAACAGTAAAGCCAAGTGTTAACATTTGATGCAAGATGTCCATTACTTGTGAAAAATGAAATTATGATATCATATCATTGAAAACAACTATAATAGGATAATTCCATATTAAGAAACCAAATCAGATCACAAGAAACTTACTTTAAAAATCATCATACGAATAAGACTTGACCACAGACACAAATATATAATTAAACTTAACAAAATTATACAAATTCAAGATCTCACAATGGTGACAAGAATCCTGAAGATGATGGACTGTGCAAGCACTCAATAATCGGCTACATGCCATTAAAGGCCCAGCAATACACCAAATACCCCAAAAAGGTTAAAAAACTATCCAATCAGAGAAGAATCAATCGAGCAATTCCCAGAATGAGATTAATCCCATATCCCATAGTAAAATTGAGCAAAACTTCACCCATATGAGATTAAAACAAGAATTAAAAACAACACAAACTAACCCTAATCTAAGAAGCTATCAACAGTGCAGGCATTTTGAAAGCTGCCGCTTCTAAAAAAACAAAAATCAAAATAAATGCATTACAATCCAAAACAGAACAATGAAGCACCAAACAATATAAGAAGGATCCGTCAATCAACAACCAAAAGGGATCGGATTGAAGCACCACATCCATCACAAAATCAAGGAAAAATAAATCAGAAAAGAAAAAAAGAAAAGCAAATGAAGCAAAAGAATCGAATGGAATGCAGACCATCATAGCGCTCGGCCTGCTCGGCGAGCTTGGCCATGTAGACATGGGCCTCCCTCTCCTTCTCGGTCGCCATTGAAGCCCGAAATTGAAACCCTAGCGGGAGTTTTGGGGGAGAAAAAAAGGAGATATAAATGAGAAAAAGATCCGCAAAACACGGCGAGAAGAGGAGCATAAATAGACGAACGCTTCGCTGGGAAAACGACTTTGATCTGGCCGTCCATTCCACGAATACCGATCCAGCAAGCAATCCTGGCCGCCCCTTGTGATCTCTCCCGTTGACCGTGAGTTTCTCTGCTTTGTGATTCGGTTCCCTGAATCTTAGATACAGTTCATAATTCATATATTTGTTTTTAAATATCTAAGATTATTTAATTAGGAAATTATCTATAAGTCCCCACATACTTTCAAGATGACCCCTCCGTTTTTTTGAAATATCACAAATGTGAATTTCTTTGAAAAATTAATTTTATTAGTTTTTATTGGTCAAACAGATGTCATTGATTATATAATTCATAGTAGTCATTCATGTTACCTCATATACGTGTGATATTTCTTGAAAAACTTGTAAATTATTTTCTCTATTAGTTCAATATCATCACAGAGGCTTTTGTAATATTTAGAAATTTTGATTTTATTTATTTTCATGTTCATTAACTTAAGATAAAATGGAGGAATACTTCTCTCTTCTTCTTTTTTTGCAGGAGACAACAGACAACAGACAACAGAAAGAAATAAATTGCTAATAAATTAATCAAACAAATGGCAATGAAAAAGCCATCATAAACATTGGCATTTGCATCTATTCTGTAATAATTCAAATCTAATTTCAGCTTCATAAAAGCATTGCCATTTGAATCCATTCTAAAATGATAAAAATATGATAAACAAACGAATCGGGTTGAGCCATTCGACGGCGATAATCACCAAAAAATCATACATAAAATAATACGATCACGAACATCAGCATTGCATCAATTCTGAAATCAATAGTTAATCATCAGTACATTCTACTCCAGTGCAATTGCAAATTCAGATCATAGCATTAATGTTAAAGCAGCAATGAATTCTTCCTCTTAGCCGATGGATCAGGGCCGGCGTTAATGCCGCAAAATATGAGGTCTCATGATTATGAATGGATTGAATTAAAGAGTAGGAAAAATTACGGCAAAACTGTAGAAATCTGGAAAGAAATGCAGATATACTTTGTTATTAGCAGTGATTACAAAGAAGCATCAGAAAAGTTTCATCATCATCATCATGTAGTGCAAGAAGTGGGTGCATTAGAGATCAAACAGAATTGAACTTTTAAAAATTATCTGATTAATTACTTTCTTAATTTGTTTGGTAAGTCGGAAATCCAAAGTTCGAGACTATCTGGTAAGGGACAAGTAAAAACAAAAGCATAAATATAAGCATGAGATTGAGCTAATAAGTCTTGAGGTTTTTTTAGTGTAAAACCCCTACAACAAAACCAGAAGTGATGTTGATCGTTCAAGAATCGAAGTCGATTTGTTTTGTAAAAAGACGATATCAATGAACTTCCCAAGATTCTAAAGATTAATCACACCCTAATGTAAAATATAAAATTTTAGCATAGAAAGTTCTGTACTTAATAGCGGACTACAGAAAAAAATAAATAACTGTTAATGAATTGTGTTTTATCCACTTTTTTAAAAAATAAATAAATAAATAAATAAATAAAATAACGAATGCAAATTAGGAGAGATCTACTGGTGCAACAACAAAAGAGGAGCTTGTCCTAGAGGGTGAATATTCTTCAAAAGAGCTCAGCAGTACTAAGGTGCAAAGATTGGTCTATCACCTAATTCCACTCTTTGCCAGCTTTAACTTCTGCTAGATAGTGAAAATGGTCACCTTTTCCTGTATTAATTTAATTAGAACAGTAAGACATGCAAGGATAGGTACATGTTTGTATTAAAAAAATACAAAATGAAATTTATCTTCTGTAAAAATTATATCATAAATTTAGTCACGGTGGTAGAAGTAGGGGTGTAAATGATATATCTCTACTTGTAAACTACTCGGGCTCGATTCGGTGGAAACTCTAACTCGGCTCGGTCATGATCGAGACGAGCTCGAGCGAGCCAAGTTCGAGTATCTAAATACTTGACTCGAGTGCACGCGAGATATATTTATATATGTGAAAATCAAGAGAAAAAATTTTCGAGCTCGAGCAGCTCGAATTGTGTATTGAGTTGAGCTCGAGCTATAAAATGAATACGCGGTCGAGTTCGAGCCGAATATCGAGTTCTCGAGCTCGACTGAAAATTCGGTACTCAATACTCGGCTCGAACTCGATCGATTATACCCTTAGCGCTGACTTCAAAAAATAAGAAAAAAACATATATATATATATATATATATATATATATATATATATATGTCGAGGAGTAAACAATAGATTTTTATAAATATCATAGTGTCCGTAGTTTATAAAAACGAGAGGTCAAACAATAGATTTTTACAAAACCTCTACCAAAAATATATATATTATATGTTATATAAACCACTTCATAAATAACTAAGGGCCAAAGAATAGGTTTTGAAAAAAAAAATATTTCTTTTTACTGTGTAAACTAATATTTTTTAGAAATATTATTTTTTAAGACTATAAATATTAGTTTGTAGAAAAGAAGCATAGATAAACCCACTTTGAAAAACGACATAAAAAACCAAATATTTCATTGAATTTCACAAGAAGGAACAAAGCTCTTTTTAATTGACTATCAAAATAATTAATTATACAAATGGAATTTTCTTCTTCTCTCCCACAGCCAAAATCAATCTAATAAGTATTATGTATGTAGAGGTTTAAAACACCATGGAAATGATTCTAAAAATTAACAAGAAATTTGGCATTTTTAAAAATCTTCTTGTAAGTTTGAATTTAAAAAAAAAAATTTTAAATACGCAAACACATTATAAATTTACTAAAAAAAATAAAAAAAAAAAAACCAAAAGACTCGTAGCTTACCTTAATCACATTGTGAAAAATAAAGATAAGATATTCAGATATCTTGATTCAATGCTTGTTCGAAACAATGATGTTAATGAATCTCAGGTTGTAGGTGTGGGCTCGCATGCAGCCCAAACCTCTCATTCGTGGTTGAGGCCACACGAGTTAAACGATCAATTTTTGGCTGGTGTGTGCGCCTCTGACGTATATGGCGCTTAGCGCTTTGGTGAAAAAAATATATAAATATAAAAATAAAACTTAAAAAAACAACAACATATATAAAAAATAAAATATCTGATTGAATTTCTAGAACAACAATTAGAAGGAACAAAACTCTTAATCAACAACCTAGATCACGTCAAAACATTGTAAGATGAGCTAGCATTCATTAACAAGTCTCAAAACTCAACAAACAAAACAATGAATAAACTCCACACTTAGAATGAAAGCCGGCCATCTTACCCCACAAACAAACATAACTCAAAAGAATCTAATTTCCATAAACTACTACTCCATGTCCCCCCTTGGGACCAAAAACAACCTTAACTCAATTCATTGCTCAATTGGTTCTATGTACATGATTCTCTTGTCCAAGAAACAAACCAACATAAACAAGGAAATGTTAATTATTCATTAAGGTATCTAAATCTCTCTCTCTCTCTCTCTCAGTGTCTATGTATATATATATATATATATATATATATATAGCTATATGTGTGTTTATATGTATGATAATTAATATTAATACATTAATTAAGCAGTAATTAATATTAGCAATGTCTTCTCCTCATGTAATTCTCCTCCCTTACCCTGCTCAAGGCCATGTTATCCCATTCCTTGAGCTTGCATACTGCTTGGCAGACTCCGGCTTCGAAGTCACCTTCATCAACACAGAGCACATCCACGGCCGTGTGACAGAGGCGATAGCCGCCGTTGAGCATGACACCGGCATAATTAACTTAGTTTCGATCCCCGATGGTTTAGAATCGATCGAAGAGCGCAGTGATCTTGTCAAGCTCAGTGTTCGATTATCCGAGGTTGTTCCACGGAGTTTGGAAGAACTGATAAATAAAATTAACAGATCAGGTGATGGTAGTAAGATTACAAGCTTGATTGCTGATGAAAATTTGTCGTGGATAATGCCGGTAGCTAAGACGATGGGCCTCCATGCCGTCGCATTTTGGCCGGCGGCGGCTGCTACTCTTTCACTCTTGCTTTCTGCTCCTAAATTGGCTGAAGATGGAGTTATTGATGGCAAAACTGGTGATCCATTAATAGATTTCTTTTTAATTGTCCTTTTCTAGTTAATTATATTAGTTAATGTATATTAGGGTTTATGACAAAAGCTTAGTATTTTATTACGTATAACATGCATGCATGCAGCCTAGAGATGGAGTTAAAATTAGTTCACTAGGTAGCTCATGTGATCATCTAATTAGGGTTTAGAGAAATCATACATATGTTTAACTTTCATGCATGCATGGACTGAATTCATATATTATGGCTACATAATTTTATTTATGCAGCTGTTCTACATTACAATAGGCTATATATTGCAACGGTTGTGCAGTGATTCTATACTATTGCATATGATTTTGTATTTAAGTGTTACATTTGATTCAAACCGTTGCATACGGAGACAATATGCAGTGGCATAGGTATACGCATAGCATGCTTCATATATATATGTTAGGGTTTAGACCAAATGCATGTGCTAAAAGAGGGCTTCTTAATCAATAATGCACATATATATATTACGCATGTTTTTTTCATTGTAAATATATTACTGTAAAATTTTAATATTTTGTATCTATAAATTAAAAAAAGAAAATCTAGAGACTATATATACCCTAAACTCTAAACATACATATCAATTGGCGCATGTTAACATACATGCATGTATATATAATACTTAACTAATTAAACAGATACCAGAAATTTAAGGGGAAAAAAAAAATTTATTACTGCAGGGTTAGCAAGGATTGAAGAGAAGGTGCAATTAAGTCCAGGGATGCCATCAATCCTGCCAAGAGAGTTTGCATGGAATGGATTGTTCTGTGATCTAAATTCACAGGAAGCAATCTTCAACAAAATAACGGACATAAACAAAGGTCTAGATTTTGCAGACATGATCATCTGCAATTCTTTCCATGAAATAGAAGCACCAACCTTCAACTTCATGCCCAAAGTAGTACTTCCCATAGGGCCATTACTCTCCGGCCGAAGAACCGGAAAGGCGGTCGGCAACTTTTGGCCGGAGGACTCATCATGCATATCTTGGTTAGACAAACAAAGCCCAAACTCAACCATCTATGTCGCCTTTGGGAGTTTCACCGTCTTCGATAAACTGCAGTTCGAAGAGCTCGCTCTCGGGCTCGAACTCACCGGCCGGCCATTCTTATGGGTTGTGAGGCCAGACTTGACAGACCAAACATGCAATGCATATCCAGAAGGGTTTAGGGAGAGAGTAAGGAGTAGAGGAATGATTGTAGGGTGGTCTCCACAGCAAAGAGTGTTAGCACATCCTTCAATTGCATGCTTTGTGTCACACTGTGGATGGAACTCAACAATAGAAGGTGTCACAAATGGAGTGCCATTTTTATGTTGGCCTTACTTCACTGACCAGTTCATGAACAGGACTTACATTTGTGATGTTTGGAAGAATGGATTGGAAGTGAGTTGTGAGGAGGATGGAGTGTGTGTGAGTAGGGAGGAGATTTGTGGAAAGATTGAGAAACTTTTGGGTGATGAGGAGATCAAGGCTAGGGCATTGGCCTTGAAGGATTTGGCATTCAAGGCTGTTAGTCATGGAGGGTCTTCTTGTAAGAACTTCAATGCATTGATTGAGACCATCAAACAGTGAAGGAGATCACTCACTATATACTATATATATATATATATATATATATATATATATATGTTATAAACTTATAATTATGCATGCCATGAATCATGATCATATGTGTAACTTGATGAACTTATGATTTTATTTAACACTTTGTTGGTTAAATATTTATTCCCTTAATTCCAAAGCAACTATATATGACTATTGTTAATTATATATCTCTTCTATTGTTAACCTTTTCAATTTATGATTTTAGCCTTTGTTATTTTTTTTTTTTAAATTATCACTATATATATATAAATCTTGTTTAAGATTATGTCTCTTCACTTATTTTAGACCAAATTGATCAATAAAGACCCAAATTAAATAGGATCATTAATATATTAGTTATGATAATTTTTTTTTGAAAAAATTTTGATAACCCACATAAATAATTAAGGTTTTCTTCCAAATTTGAAGTAATTGAATAAAAATAATAACAAATCATAAATAGTAAAAATGTTGATATTGAAACAATACATACATGGAAACGGCTATAAATTTTTATGGCAGGTGGCAATTAGGAGATGTCAATCAAAAGAAGAAAAGAAAGAAATAAATATCTACTCTAATTACATGGCACTCTCCAATGCATTAATTAATGAATACATATATATATGCCGGTACAAATCACTCAATAAATCACTTTTTAGTTACCATTAATGACTACTAATTAATTATCACCAATTATATATAACCAAGTGATAGCAGTCAAGTTATTGCCTAGCTATAAATACTAGCGAAAACCAATTAACTTCACCATATAACAATCTAAAGATAAATAAAATGGAGAGATTTCAGTCAGTCATTTCTCTGGTTTATCTTGCAGCCATTGTTACCACCTTCTTTGAAGCATCATTATTAATGGTGGAAGCTGAAGGTGAATGGTTGGAAGCTCATGCAACTGGTTACAGTGATGATGCTGGCACTGGGACTGGTACATCTATATCTTTTAGTTTTTCTTCTTTTCCTTTTTTTATATTCCCATACACTTTATCTTCATCTTATTTCTCATTTTTCATATATATATATATATGACTATTAGCATGCATTTATGGAACCATTCTATTTGTTTATATTTAATAGATACCAGGAGGACTGCTTTCTATTTGACATTTTTTTATTAAACATAAATTATATATATATATATATATATGCATGAAAGATGCAACTAATGATATATATATATATATATATATATATAATTAACTTGATCTAAAACTAGGAGTGTTTAATTAGCATATATAAATTAATAAACTTGATCCATTGGCTGCATGATGAACGTATGCATGCATGCATGCATGCATGCAGGGGGAGCTTGTGGATATGACAATGTATTCAAGCATGGGTATGGTCTAACAACCACAGCACTAAGCACAGCTCTCTTCTCCAATGGCTACAGCTGTGGCTCCTGCTTCCAGCTCCGTTGCTTCAACGATCCTCAATGGTGCAGCACCAAAACCATCACCGTCACCGCCACCAACTTCTGCCCACCGTCCGCCGATCCCAATGCCAAGGATGGCTGGTGCAATCCCCCTCGCAAACACTTTGATCTTTCTCTGCCGATGTTTCGGTCTTTGGTTAATACTATAGCTGCCGGTATGATACCGGTTCAGTATAGAAGAGTGCCATGCAGTAGAGAAGGTGGCATTAAGTTTGAAATCAATGGGAATGATTACTTTCTTTTGGTTCTTGTTTATAATGTTGGAGGGGATGGAGATGTGAAGGCGGTGTCGGTGAAAGGATCGAAAAGTGGGTGGATGAGAATGGGGAGGAATTGGGGAGCTAATTGGAATGCAAATGCTGATTTTAGAGGGCAGAGCTTGTCTTTCTGGGTGACTACTAGTGATGGGAAGGCTGTGTTGTCTCTGGATGTGGCTCCTCAGAATTGGGAGTTTGGCAGGAGTTATGAAGGGAAACAGATCATTTGATTTTTTTATCATTCTTTAATTTTCATTTTCATTGTTGTTGTTGTTGTTGTTTTTTGGCAGTGTTTCATGCATGTTATCTTATTTCAGTTGTCAATGGATGTGAAGATATTGATGCATTTGCGTTACTGTTAATGATTTAGTTTTTTAAAGGATTTGATTTTATTGAAAATATATATTGTTAAAGATAGTTTTAGATTATTTTATGTCTTAATAGTAAAGAGGCACATGAATATATATAATGGGGATATATGTATAGTACTATTCATTGTTAAATCACATCTACTTAAATGAAATATATAATGGAGCTATAAATATCTCTTGATATTTGAATTAAAATTGTAATTTATTGATATGCATGATCATGATTGTGATTATTACAACTAATTTGTTTCCATCTCCACAAAATGTGATATATATATATATATATCTTTTTGAAAATCAAATGCTTTTGAAACGGCCAGGCCATTTGAAATTAACAAGTGTATAAAATACGTACATAAGATTAAAAAAAAAAAGGAAGCATAAGGCAATAATACAATTCCAAAACAAGTCATGATTAATGCCAAATAGAATTGAGGATGGAGTCATAATTAAATGCCAAATCATTAACATTTCCATTAATGCATTATCTCCCAATTAAATGCATGCTAATAAATCTGCATTCAATGCCTATATATATACATATATATATTGTTATTTAATTACTTCTAATTGTTATATACATAGTTTAATTGCTTATGACTATAAATAAGATTTGTAAGTGTTGAACCTCTTATACAAAGTGATCATTTTATATATAGAGAAAAAGAAAGAGATGAGAAAAAAAGAGATCCAAATGGCCAAAACTTTGACATTTTTCTTGGCTTTGCTTGCAATGGCATCAATGGCAGTGGGAGGGAACAGTGGTTGGGAGAATGCCTTTGCTACTTTCTATGGTGACATCCATGGAGGAGAAACCATGCGTAAGTCTATATATATATATATATATATATAATTGAGAATATAGTTTTGGATTTTATTAATTTGGACATATTGGTGTTGTAATTGGTATCAATATAAGTTATTCCATTCTTTTGTTGATGTTATAAGCAAAGACCACAACTTGAGGGAGTGTGTTTGGATTGAGAGGAAATAAAAGAAAATAAGATTTTATTTTTTAATTTATTTTCAGAAATGAAGGGAGTAACATTATCAGTAGGATTTCTTTCATGATTTGCAAAATCATATGTGTGTGTATATATATATATGGTAGGTTTATAAAGATTCTATAAAGAGAAGGATTGGATATATGGAAGGGAAAGAAACCAAAGATATTGATCATAATTAATATCATTTTCCTTATATTTTTTAAGTACTAAAATTTTTTTTAACTTTATTTTACAGGAATTAATTTAGACTAGTACTTTATACTAGATTGAAACTCTAATGTTGTTTTACAACACACATAAATCTCAATCACTTCTAATTAAGTTTTCCTGTCTTTATGGTTTCTGCATCATCTATATATAGATTATTTTCACTGCCAACTTAATTTGCATAATTGCAGAAACTTGTATATATGCACACATAGACACGTACATAGATGCATACATGTAGAATGTTTGGCACCTTCTCTACATGTTGTCTTTTTAGTGTTTATATATATACATATATACATGTATCATTTTCACCGCCAACTTTGCATAAACTTAATTATATATATTCATAAAAGCATACGTCATGCATGGTTGCATATATATATACATGTAACGTGCCAACTTTGCATGGACTGACATATAACCATGCATGCATGCATGTTATATATACCAATAATGTTACAGAAGGAGCATGTGGATATGGAGATCTATTCAAGCAAGGATACGGCCTAGACACTGCGGCACTAAGCACCGCATTATTCAACGACGGTCTCACGTGCGGCGCATGCTACGAACTCAAATGCACCAACAATGCAGAGTGGTGCATCAATGAGGAAAGCACAACCATAACAGCCACCAACTTCTGCCCACCCAACTGGTCCAAACCAAGTGACATGGGGGGCTGGTGCAACCCTCCAAGGAAACACTTTGACATGGCCATGGCTGCATTCTTAAAGATTGTCAAAGGTATCAAGGTGGGGATTGTCCCAGTGCAGTATAGGAGAGTGGAGTGTGTGAAGAAGGGAGGGATTAAGTTTGAGATTAAGGGTAACCCTTATTGGAATCTTGTTTTGGTTTATAATGTTGGTGGGGCTGGGGATGTGAAGGGGGTTTGGGTGAAGAAGATGGGGGATGTGAAGAGGAGTGGGTGGATTCAGATGTCTAGAAACTGGGGGCAGAATTGGCAGACTGGTGTGGGGCTGAGAGGGTGGAGCTTGTCTTTTAGGGTTACTGGTAGTGATGGTAGGACTGTGGATGCTTTGAGTGTTGTTCCTGCTAATTGGAATTTTGGTCAGAGTTTTGAGAGTATGGTTCAGTTCTAGGGGCCTTTTTTTACTTCCTTTTATTTAAATTTTTTTTTTTTTTTTTTTTTGGAGATTGGATTTAGTAATATATTTATATATAAGATTTGAGGTGACTTAAATTATTGGACTTTTGAGTGTAGTTTCTCGCTTTAATTAATAGTTATCCCTTTTATTTCAAATATACTCCATAAATATTCCAAATTGTTTACACAGGATTACAGCATAAAGCAAAAAATCAGAAGTGGCTACTATGTCTGAAAAGTTCAAGGCTTTGGTGGAGAACCAAGTACATTGCAACAACATCAAAGTTATGAAAACAGATAATGGCACTGAGTATACCAAGTAAACCTCAGAATGTATTCCAAGAGTCCTGTTTAGATGCTGGAATTGCACATTCTGATTATGTTAAAGCTTCAAAATTTGAAGAATGGTGAGAGTTGGAATGCAGGAGCTGACGATGATGGTAAAAAATAAAACTAAGTTTGATACATAGATCAGAACCAGAAGTAAACCAGTCACATAACCGATAAGACACAAGTTTTAGCTGCTCAAAACTGGCAACTGAGTACCCGGTTTATCTTTTGAAAATAATAATAATAATAATAATAATATATTATATAATAATAATAATAATAATAATAATACTTGAAAAGAAAAAGAAGAATGAATTTCATTAATTTGAAGAAGCAAAATCTGGAAATAAAACCTGCGGCAACCCCTGCCTATGTTGAGAGCACAAACTACAAAAAACACTAAGAGCACTACCCTTTCTTAAAAGAGTACAAACTACAAAGAGAGACATCTAAAACAGGTGAAGAAATGATTTTGAATCTCCTCCCTATCCTTTCAAATAGGCCTAATGGAAATCTTTTGTAATGTACAGTTAGTAATGCTATCGGTCATACTTACAACCGTTGCCGGGTAATCCTCTTTTGACCACTGAAGCTGAGCCTGCGAGCCCCTCCAGTCCAGTCTTCATCGTTGTCATCATCATCATCCCCATCCTCAAACCTTTCTTGGGCACCCCTCCCACCTCGGGAGCTTCTTGGGGTCGGGCGCTTCCTCTTGATGTTTGCCGAATATGTAGTATAGTCCATAGTGTCCTCCTTCAGTGCTGTCTTGAATTCCTGCATAATTTTAGACATACATTTTCAATTACCAAAGCAGAATAAGGAATGGACTTTGGGGAGTAAAGGAAAGGATAATCAGAAAATTGGCGTCAATTTCAGTCTGTTACCTGATACTTCTGAACCATCTCTTGGGAAGAGGTCGGCAAACTAATTGAAATGTCACTCATGTTAAAGGGAACGTTTTGCCTGGAGATTGTCTCCCCAACCTTCGGATGTTCCTTTAAAGAGAAGGCCTGATTCACAAAATCAAGCAAGAATCCTATTCATTAGTTATGGGCTCATGCTGTGAAGTTTGTATAGAAGTCACCAAAACCATCCCCACAAAAACACACCTGACAACGAGCATCATTCAGACTGTACACAATCTTCAAATGCCTTTTCAGCTTTAGTAGGAGTTGCAAAGCAATTGCATCATGAAAATCAGCCTAGATGATCAAGAGGAGTTCAAATCAGCAGTGACTATTACTGGCAATAAGAAGAAGACTGATAGATTATATCATACAAAATGATAAGATAAATTACTAACAGTCAGTGTGACAAAGAAAAGAACAAACAAGCCTCTGCTTCATTTCATTTTTATCTTTTTTAAATCACTTGAACGGAACAGCTTTATAGAAAGCCAAAATATTGGGAAATGGGGAAAAGCTTCATTCATAGATTTTCAAAATTCTGCGTAATGTCAAGCCCATAAAGATGCCATAAAAGATCTACCTATATGTGGTCTGAGGCTATTTATTTCACAAAAGAAACAACCTACCTGAGACTTCTGCAAATCTTCCTTGGAAATACCACAAGAATTATCTGATGTTGTCATTGTAGAATCAGATAGGGTCTGATCAGACACTTGTTGAACTGAAAAGACATTGCCCATATGATTTTCATCGGAGGCCTTCACTGAATCCTGCGGCTGGGAGAAGCTGCTCCACATTTTTATACTGGACTCGATTGCCCCAGCTCTAAGTTGTACCACTCGATTTATGTCATAAATTAAGTAAAGGGGTTCATCAGGGCACGAATATGGGAGGGAGGCCAGAATTTCTGTGCAGTATCTACAGAGAGAATGAGGTGTCAAACATAACTAAATATGGAAAATCAAAGGGTACAGACTTCAAAAGAATATTCATTACTTACACAAGAAAGGGAAGTGATGAATAACTCCAACTGGCAGACTCAAATTTCCGCACTATTGAATGCATGAATTTGTTCCTTGAAACACGATTGGCTCGAATAAGCCTGTATATTCGAGATATGCCATGCCTGACAAAAGCTAGCCTGCTGCTATCGGATTTTCCTTTCACCTGTCCTGAGACAAAATTATAATCTCCTGCCATTGATTGAATAAATTTAAAAGACATCTGGAGACCATCTCCTAAACGGCTCTCAAAGAAGGCAGGATACCTACAAAAAAAATTTCCATTAGTTGACATTCATGCCCTAATTTTTAAACACAAGCTCCACCAAACGAGAGCTAATTTGTATTTGCCATACTTTTCATTCATGTTTATGAGCAGATGATGAGCCAACTTTGAGTTGCTCTCCAAGGGATCAGTTTCAAGTGCAACAAGGCATGGAACACAAGTAATAGGATGGACCAGGCCTTGCCTCAAAACAATTTCCACAATCTGCAGTAGACAACCAAGAATTAAAGAAGCGTGATTAATTAATTAAAGCATAAACCCAAATTATTGGTTTTGTACCTTAAGAGCAAACTGGCGAACTTGATCGTTCACATCCAAGCAACACTCCAATATGTTATTCCAATACAGCTGAATGATACCCCCACATATATTGGTGTCTCCGGCGCCTGCAGCCACAGGCACTTTATTGCTAATGTCTTCAGGATATTCACTTGCAGTCTTGCTCACACCATCTTTACTGAGTTGGCTTTCCGCATCAACAAGGTATTCATACAGATTTTGCAGTGCTTGCATCTGGCATGTAGGACAATTCACGTGGCCGTGAAAACATTGGTAAAGAAATAAATGAAAATAATACCTTCACCCGAGCATCAGCATCAGCAGAAAGTGAAGCCTCTAATATTTTCCCAATATCTTTTTCCAACATGCAATCAGGCCTAGCAATCAAGATGTGTCCTAATGCCTGCAGAGACAGGGATAAACTTGAGAATATATAATCTTAAGAACAAGGAACCAAAGTTTAAATAGAAAATATAAGAATCACCTGCAAAGCTCGAACTTTCAAGCCAAAATCCTCCACGAGTAAATATCCTTTAAGCAAGGAGAGACTCTTCACTACATGAAGAGGTTCCCGAATCCTTGCAATAATTAGTTCATTGCCATACCTAATGAGTAAGCCAAGGCAGAAAAGAGAACGCCCCAACAGCTGAAATTTGCATAAATCACATGACATGAGAACGGTGACTTGTATATAGAACTGTGGACTTAGAAATAATAGCATCAAGAGTTTTCAAGAGCTTATACCAACACCTGTTGCACAACATATTACGTGCTACTATGCTGATGAAGAAACATAGCAAACATTTTTTTTAAGCATGATCTAAAATCAGAAAGAAAAAATTGTCTACATCCAAAAAAGGTTATACCTGTCGATTATCTGAACTAGGTCCATGCAAATGTTTGAAAAATATCTGAATCAGGTAATCAACCAAACTTGCACCTTTCCCAGCAATTTTACTAAGTGAACAAAGACACCTGAAAGAAAAAGAAATAGTTTTGATTGAAGATAAAATTTATCTAGAAAAACATATTAGATCATTTATACAAAGTTAAAATGAGTAATTCAATGTCATAATTTCAAAATGTGTAGAGATCAACGAAGACAAGGATTCAATGAAGATCACCCAGACTCCCCAAAAACGTAAAGAGATGAAGGATGAAGGTTGAACTGATTCTGTTAACTGAGAAATAGGAAAAATGAGTCAACATTAACTAACAAATGACCATCCAAACTACAAGAATGTGGAAATTCTTTCACAACGCAAACTGCATTGCAGAGTTCTTGCCTCTTGGCATTGTCTAATAAGGCAGATGAACACAGATTGCAAAATTAAAAATACCCATTAATCCCAAGTACTTGCAATGGATGGTTATACGATTGACCAATCACCAGTTGTTAACACCTTAATAAAACTTGAATACATGAGCTCAAGCTAACAAAATATATTGTTCACAAAATATTAAAGAGCATTCTAACAATAAAGTTTTTTCAGAGGGCCAGTATAATTAAAAAGAAATGGCAATAGTTTAAAGACAATTTAAACGAAAGACCACAGCGATGGAAATAACTCATTAAAACAGGAGAATTAACAGATAAATTCAAGAGTTGTTAATTATAAAGTAATTTCACTTTTTTTTATTTTAGAACTTACTTGATACAGGAATGGACAACAGTCAGAAAAGAATGTCGTACAATCATGTGCTTTAGGTCTTGCTCGAGTTCCTCAATAACATTCTGAGGTGGCTTCCGGAGCAATGGAAGGACAGAATCAATTACAAAGATTATACTTTCAAGCAATTGAGCAATTGCTTTATTGTCAACCTACACAAGGATGAAGGATAAACCATGTGATGATCACACAGAAATCACTAAAAAACAGCAAACACAATGGTATGAGTTATGTGGCATCCATTAGATCATTAGGGAATGCAAACAAAAGCATCTAAGAAGTAGAATTGCATATATAGATATTTCACCACTATTGTATAAGAGAACCTCTGATGTAAAATTACATGTCACTAAGAAGTTGTTTCTCCATTTTCTTCTCCACCAATTTTTCCACTAGTCTTCTAGGCAGGGAAGGTAGAAAGAATACCTTGGCCTTTTACGACTTTCGAAGTTGAATATTGACTCAGGAAGGAATTAAATCAAAGCCCAAATAATAATAATAATAATAATAATAAAAAAGAGGATCACAGATATCCCACAGCTTTCTACCATTTGGAGAAGGTATAAATTCCTGGACAGCGCCCATAAAATATGCCAAAATGAGATGACAAAAGCCATCTAATGCAGAAATCCATATCTTACTACAGTTTTTCCAGATCTTATTTTTGTAAGAGATGAGACCAGATAACAATTCTGGTAGTCCATAATTCCATCATCTTTAGCTTCAGTTTTTCAATAGTATGGTAAAATCTTTAGATTGTCTTGTGAACCACCAGTATCTTGATCTAGACACAAATAGGAACAGTCAAAAAACTCAAATCAGGGACTACAACAGTGAGGACTTTTGGCAGGCTAAGACGAAGGAAAATGTACCCAGGCAACACCAACACCATATTACAGCACTATAAGCAGCTTCACACTAATATATATATATATGATTATTGAATACATATACATATTGACTTCTACCAAATATGAAAATTGCGGACAATCATAAATTTAAATATGTATAGGAGTAGTCATTTGTCCTGTAGATATATGAAGAACATTATAAAGAACATCACGCTGATTGCTTATAATTCAGGAACCAGATAAGAAGTTTAAACATGGAGTAAGTATCAAGAACCTGATTCTTAAGGTAAGGCTGCAACGTGACAACAAATTGGGATGGATCGGTTGCTGGGGCACAAAGCATTGGATCCACAACACAAAAAGCATGCAAAGCCAGTACATAAGGGAGTGCACGGACCTCATCATCCTCATTACTTCCCTCCTCTACCTAAAGTTTTACAAGATAATGGAAATCAGTTCACCTGAAACATAATTGAACAAGAAATTAACAGAGTTCACTTTAAAATCTCAACCTGAAGAATTCTTTCTAATAGACGTTTGCATATCAATTCACAGCGCTTCCGGACAGTTGCCAGTGATACAGCATTGATCCCAGTAGCTTTGGCAGATTGCGGAAGAAAATCAAGTGCCAAGTTCCGCTTTATAATGGTAACAAGAAGGTGATGATTGGGCATCTTTCTCAACATATCTACAATCTGCTCAGTTTTCTTGGCGACTTCCATAGGGATACAGCTACCATCAGCAACAAACTGGGTCTGATTTCCAGAAGGTTCTTCAAACCAGAACTCGTAAAATGTTTTGCAAACCAGGTCCTGCCACAATTTGTTCAAACATACCACAACAGTGAAATAAACAAATTTCAATTAATTGCTCTAATTGAACTCTTCTGCTCATAACTAAATAGATGTCTTGCAAAGATTGGTTTCTTAACAAGCGGATTCACCTGTACGCTGGATTCTTCATCACTAACACGAGAAATGATCTCAATAAAAGCATTTGACGCTTCAGGAAAGGCAGGATTAGAAATACATAGGTCTCTGATAATTTTAATGGCACGCTTTCGGACACTGACACCAGTATCTTTTATCCGCTCAGCAACCTTTTCAAAGTACTGCAAAAAAAGAAACACCTCAATCTTGGTTAGACAAGTAAATCCGAAGAAGTCAATAAATTGCAAGAACATTATTCAAACTCACTTTCAAACCAACATCTGGATGAGAGGCAATATGCCTGCCAACAAGTTCCAGAGCAGCTTCACGGACAGAGATAGCAGAGTCACAAAATCTTCCTTCAACAGCACATTGGACACGTTTATCACACAAAACCTCTGGATCAGCTTCGACTATAGAACTTACCTAATTTCAAAAAAAAAAATGTGACAAATTAGGAACACCAAGAATCTGATAAATAGCATTGCTTGCACTATTAACAATCAGAAGTCCAACAAGATGCTCACTGCACGTAGAGCTTTAGCCCGTAGTATAGGAGAGTTTTCCCGCAAACTTGCCTGGGAGAAGACATTTTAACTAACATCAGACACAGTTCTCATATAAATGAATAAAGGATGATGGATCAAAGATATTTACCAGGAGAAGAGAAAGGATCTTATCAAACCCTCTCGAGAAGGAATTGTTTTGCCCCAAAGCTAAACATATTTTTTTTGCCCAATCCCTTGACAATAATAAATCAGCCCCAGAATCCCGCAAGATTGCTTTGGATTTCAGTTTAGCAAGATAATAAATAATCCTTTCTTGCGATGGATGGCCATCCTTGTACCACAAACAAAGATAGAACCTATACATGATAAATAGTTCATAAGTTTAAACATTTTCAAATTATATAAACTAGATGTCAATTGTAATGAAATCAACAAACCAGCGAGTGAATAAATTTGCATCGTCTTGTGTAATAGTTTCCTGTAAGTAGTTCAAAAGAATTTGTTGAATGACTTCTAAATGGGTGATAGAATCTGAAACCCCTGAAGCTTTGCTAGCTGCACCAGTGACCTTTTTGTCAGAATCTTTGCTTTGCGATCTGCAATATGATTGTAAAACAAGAAGCTGCTTTTCACAAAGACATATATGGCACGACCAATCGCGAAGCAAAATTTCCTGCCCAGCAACTCCCATACAATCTGCATGGAAACATCTCTGGCAACTCTGACAAACAAGATTTGCACCTCTTCCATTAAGGCAAACAGAACACGCATCTTTCATGTCACTAGGAACCTTGGCATTCTCATCATTTAATTCTCGTAAAACCCAAAGTTCATCCCTCTTGCAAGTGACAGCATCAAGTTTTAGCCTTGCTGCAATTGTTCCCAAAAGGTCAATGGCTAATGTCCGAGCTGAGACGTCCTTCGACTTCAACCCAGCATTCTGAAGTAGCAGGACACACAGAACCTGCACAAATCACACTATTAAAAAAAGGTAATAAGCCCATAATTTTCAGTTGTTAGCAGACTACCTCAAGAATAGACGCAGATGCAGGATACTCAGGTAAGTTCAATGTTGTTAGAAGGTCCATCACAAGATTTTCCAAAATCACTTTTGCCTCAGATATATCTTGCGCTTTGGCATTCGTAAATCGCTGAAGTACACTTGTCCAGAAAAGGCAACACGCTTCAGTTGCACCTTCATGGCATTTGATTGGGTAACTTGCCTCAACTGAGCCATCTAAAATAGTATTCCAACTTGGCGTCGATTTCAGTGTTTCAGGAAAGTTAGCACTAGACTGAACCAGCTGGATCAACAAGGCAGTGACCATCTGGATTTGCTTTTGCTCCTCATCAGGAAGATGATAAGATCTGAGAGCACGCTTTGAAACTTGCAACTTCCATAGAAGCTGAAGTGCTTCATCTATCAAGAAGTTTCTGTGTTGTGTGTATGACGCAAATACCTGGTTACAAACACTGTATTCTTAAACACAACATATATAGATAAATAAATACATAAACAGACACACACGTATATTGAAACTAATGTAAGGGCAGAACATGGATTAAAAAAGAAAATTACCCCACATATCAAATTAATAGACTTCAACTGCAACAGCTGTACATTATCTACCAAAAACGTTGAAAAACTTGTTTTAACTAATTGCAAGATGCAACTATCTGTTAGCCGCTCCACTGACAGGAGCTCCTTGAGAAACCCAAGAATTGAACATAGTTTCTGAATCACAGAAGAAACAGTTGCCGAAACCCTGCCATACGTAAGAAACCATACAAGTTAAAGAGATCTGATGATACCAAAGCAGAATTAAATCACTGAAAATCCAATCATACAAAGTCATAAACAATCAAGTAATAGTGATATGCACACTTGTTCCCTGTGGACTTCCGAATATTAGCAGTCCTTGTATTCCTCCTTTTCTTGGTCACTGATCCATTATCAAGATCATCTTCATCCTCCTCGCCTACAGAAATAGAAAAAGACAATCAATAATGACAAACTAAGAAATTGACTGAACATTCTTTCTTTGAAAGTCTCCTAAAATGTGTGCTGTCTATGCTCATAAATGGAAATCACAGTATCTGCATGAAATCACACAATTGCTAATGAGTTTACAGCATAACATCAATGAAGGTCCTTAAAATTCTCGTGTAGCTCATTTAGTTCAATACAAGGCCACACATGTTGAGAAAAACAAATTAATTAACAACTTGCTGACACTGAAGAATTATGACCTGTTTCTAGACATCTACTAAAAAAAGTTTATTCTTCTAAAAACTAAAGGATACAGTGCAAAAATGAAATGAACCAAACCATTATCAGGTAATATGACTCTTCAAAATGGTGCCCTTACCATCGATCAAACCATTTTCACATGGTTTGTGAAGGGCTCGAAATGCTGGATTACACGCAGCCATGCTTTCCATTATCTGATTCCTTGTAAGATCAAGTATTCTCTCAATCACCTAATAGGTAGACAAGGAGAAAAAACAGCATTCTTAGTTTTAAATCTATTATATTACTTTACATCAGGATGCTAAGAAAAACATATCATCAACCCATACTTCTTCTTTATAGAGCTGCTTTGGCATATCTTGATGCGTCATAATAGCTAAAGCAGCATGAGTAGACTCCAATGCACAGAAAACCGCATCTGGATCAGGCTGGGAGACCACGCATTCATCAGACAAAGGAAGCATTTCTGTTAAAAAATGTTGAACAAAGCATACATACATAAATTTTCAGCTATTGACATTTCACCCTAAATAAAAGAACAACATGAGAACACATAAAAATTAAGCCGTTGACCTTTTTCTCACAGAAAGTTATGCACATTCTAAGCAGAATACAAAATTAGATTTGACTAGAAGCCACAAACAGAAGGCAGAAATAATGGGTTCCAATTTTGGCAAAAAGACATAAGTCAGACCAAGCCCACAAAGTCCTAGAGCGCCTGGTGTTAAACAGTAATTTCCTTCATATGGAACACAAACACATGCTGAACTAAGCACAATATATTGATGCATAGGCACACATGCCCCTTATAAGAATTTTTTTTAAGATGCTTTCATGCTCCAATAGCTACCTCCATTCCTAGGAACTCAATCAGCACATGAAAACCTCTAAAGTTAATTTATTAAATCCACATCTTAATAATTTCATGGACAACAAAAAGAGTCGAGTTCAAAACCCCCATCATAAAATGATTTCACAGAACATAAAAACAATGCAATTACTCCAAATTAATATACACAAAATCCTAAAAAATAAAACAAGTTTCAGACAAAAATGTAACTGGCAGTGAGCAAGACTTTGGAGCCCTTGACAAAGGACTGCATTAACTATGTTAAATGGTGAACAAGAAATTACCAATTGAATACATAACGGATGCAAAAGATTAACAATTAGAATAAATTACACATAACATGAATAGTAGTAGAAAAAGTGATAACAACACTACTTTTCCTATAATTTATTAATAAACAAGGCTAGCTAGTATATGTAGGTCTGCCTTCATCACTGGATATTAATACAAACAAAAAATTAAAAAATTAGAACTTTTCAGCATAAAAGAATGCAACGCTTTAAAAAAAAATCCAGCCAATTACTAAGTATTGAAACTTACACATTCATTTCCGTCGAAGGACCAACCTTGGCAGCATCGAATTTGATGATCCAGAACATTTATGAGTCTTATTAAGGTATCAAGAGGAATGAGCTGCAAAACCTTCTTTGCGCGAATCGACGTTATTTCATTCACAAGTCGCTTCACATCAACGAAAGAAAGCACTGACACCTCTGCTCCATTTACATCATCAGTGACTTCTGCTCGCCCACAGAAATCCTCAACCATCTCACAAAAGCTGGAAATGAGCCCTACCAATATAGAAGTGCAAGCTTACTTTTTTAACAAAAATAAACTGAGAAATACACACAACAGAGACCACAGAGGGATATACTCTTACCTTGATGATCAGGGAGATCATATCCTGCTGACTGACATGTAGAATCGACATCTTTCTTCTTATGTTTTGGTTTTCTTGCAGCAGAACTAGTTGGGTCCTGCAAACCCAATAACAAAAGACTTAGGAGAAGAAAATCTAACCAAACAGCAGGTGCAATGAAAGTAGACTTACATGAACAACATTCTTCTCAAGATGCTCCAAGAGAAGGCTTTTATGTTGTCTTTGTTGTTGACCAATAATGGGGGCACTTTGCTCGAAGAACTTTATTTCATCTGCTGGATCATGAAATCTATCCTCACGAACAAAACCTGAGACACTTGGTGAACACAATAGTACATTAGTTGCAAATTCAAACGTGGATGCTACTGGAGAACAAGGGAAACAGTATATAAGAAATAAGGATAAGATGACGATATACCGCAATCACTTGCAATTCAACTATTCAAGCAAGGAATTTTAATAATACATTGTTCTTGCTGAAGTGAAAAAAGTGAAGTTTCAAAACCACCAGGACATATAACATTAAATAGCTCATCGATATGAAATGAGAGAAATAGATATACCTTCATCCACCTAACAGTTGATTAAACTAAGATGGAGAAAACATAAATCCAGAATGAACAAATCAATAGACTGACTGATTTTAAGCTGTAAATGATTGAAAATGTTATTTCACCAAGCCTCACTCCTTGATAGTGCAATTGCGAAAGGCATCGGTAGCAACAAAACCAAGAAAGATTAACTTTCAGAAACAAGCCATGATAAGTCATGGTCCCTACCCATGCAAGAGACTTTGACCAACTTCACTGCTATTTCTGCCATCTTATGATTGATAATTAGTGTTCATCCAAGTCCAAGCAACCAATTCTAGAATAGGAAGTCTTCGTCATGTTAAGACTCAAACACCAAGCAACCACTCAAAATCCTCAGAAGCCAGTCATCAATTTACAGATCTTATTTCTCTGCTGCAGAAATAAAACTATAGCTGTTCGATCATAAATAATTGATCAGTCTTAATATGGGCAACTCTTGGAGAATGCTTCGTTTCCAAAAACAATTACAGCAATTCTCATTCCAAGTTTATGTATGACCAAATTGTAAACAAGGTTCGCCTCATCTCAACCTAGGATAATCACTCCAATGTTTTGTAACAAAAGATATAAACATCATGAAGATCCACTTGCATTACAACACAAAGCCACCTACTTTTAGAAGTATGAGCTACTAACTCATGAAAACAAATTTAAAATACATGTTCCTAAAGGACCACCTTTAGAATAGGTGTTGTTATCAAAAGTCATGTACGTATGTATATCACAAGGTTTCCTTGACAAGGAAACTAACATTCTAGAATTACTATTTAAAGGAGATTCAATATTCAGTTCTAGCTTCTCAATGGGCATCAACAAAACTAAAAGAAATATAAAGTGCTCAATAATTTCCAACAAATTTTATCGCTGAGCATAAATTCTTCCTATAAGAGCATACATGAAACTGGAAACAAAAAAAGTTAGGATGCTTTAGACTTATACTAGTTTTGACTACAGGGTCCATTCCACACACAAATTCAAGGATGCATCAGTCAATTTGAGAGTACATATGAACAAAATAGAAGATTTCTTTCGTAAAGTAGTTAATCACTTCCACAATAATGTCAAGTCAACATGCAGAAGCGGTCGAATAGTTATACTCCTTTAGTCTACCACAAGCCCACTAGGATGCTAAAACAAGCTCAAAGTTGATGTACGACAAATATAACCCTGGTGTCAGGAGGAGCAGTAAAATCTAAACTTTACATTCTAATATATATAAGTATAAGTGATACAATGATTGTAAAACGACAAAAAAATACGGTCTACCTTAGTGTACAACTCTTCATATCACATTCTAACATCCTGATTAAGGACACTAGAGGCACGGTAAACTACCGACAAAATATATTCGCTTAGCTTGATGTATAACTTTAATTCACATTCTAAACTCAAAATAAAACGCTAATAAAATTACATACAGTAAGACAACAACAAAATTAAGGGCTTAACTTTGCTGATAACTCTAATTCACATCCTAAACTAGGAAAATTATAACTACTGAAGTTAGTGGAAGGCGACAAGATGTTTTCTACCTGGACCTTGACACTGAAAAGCATCAGGATTGCACTTGAGAACTTCATGATACAACCTGGAATAGTACCCCGAGCTCTCAGGAACACCTCTTGCATCTTCTTTCAGATTTCTACACCAAAACAACAATAGCATTACACTACTAGAATCATATGAACCTAAACTCAATAACAAACTTAGCAGAAAACTCACAGATAAGATACATCACAGTCCCTGAGAAGCCCTGCGATCACGCTTACATGATCCAGGACATCAGGGCGGTCAACAGCTGGAGGCCCATGGCGAGCAGGCTCGTCGGAAAGCTGGAGCACGCGATCTTCATCCCCACAGCAAAGAGGGAGAGACGGAAGGGGGAGCGAGGGCAAGATCTCAGAGTCACTGGCGTTGGAGATCCGGCAGTGCTTCTCGTACCCGAGTCCCTGTCGGAATTCCATCGGATCACGAGATCATCTCCGGCGAATCCGAGCTTCAAATAGCGGAACAAACTAGGGTTTGGGGCAGAGCCGAAACCCTAAATTTTGGAGAAGATACAGCAAGGGAGTGATGGAATCAAGGTATGGATTAGGAATTTCGTCCGGACGGCGACAGAGACGGAGCGCGAGGAGGAGGAGAAGGCGGAGGAGTCGCTGCGCTGGTTCTCGATTCGAAGGCGAAATTCGAAAGCCAGTGGCTTCCCGTGCAAGTGTGCGACTCGAGCTACCATTTCATTGGATTGAGGGGACCTAATGATTTTACTTTTATGCCCTTATACAGTATAGTATATACTCACGTATATGTTTGCGTACTGTATATAATGATGCGTGTATTTCTCCGCTGAATCTGAACCGTTGATTTATTATTACAAGACCAAATCTTGCTATCTGACCAATAAATATTTTTAGCAATGATTTTTTAATATTCTTATATGCTTACATATTTTTATTGGTAAAATTTTAAATTAAAAATTGTTATGAATATACATATTTATCTTTTACAAGGTCTTTGGGGTAATTTTTTGGGTGGGTTATCGAACTTTGGTCATTTTTTACTTTAGTTACCGAACTTCAATTTGTATCTTTTCAGTCACCATAGATTAATTTGGTTACTCCGGGAGGTCACTGGTGGGTTTTCCGGTGTTATTTGTCCATGTGGCCGCCGAAAACTTCACGTCACTGCCTATTTTAAAGGTGATAATACAACCACGTATGATACTTGCCACGTCAACTGACAACACAGCCACGTGGAGGTCTGAGGTGGCAAGGGGTAGGCCAAAGGCGCGTCTGAGTTGGAGGGATGATCAGCTGACGTGGCAAGTATCCTACATGGCTGTATTGTCACCTTTGAAATAGGCAGTGACGTGGAGTTTCTGGCGACCACGTGGACAAATAACACTAGAAAACCCACCAGTAATCTCCCGGAGTAACCAAATCAATCTATGTTGACTGAAAATATACAAATTGAAGTTCGGTAACCAAAGTGAAAAACGACCAAAGTTCGGTAACCCACCCAAAAAAATACCCGTCTTTGTTATGTTTTTTATACAGATGATTTTACTTTTATACCCTCTCTATGGTGTGTGTGTATATACTATCGTATGTTTGTATGTTGTATAATTATGCGTGTATCTCTTGTTGAATTTCGACCGTTGATTTATTATCTCAATACCCAGGTTTGCCAATTTGCCCTTAAATTTCGAGGGATGGGAGTGGGCCGACCAAGGCCCTACCCGACCTTCTTCTCGAAATATATTATTGAAATATATATAAGAATTTAAGCCCATATATTTAAAAAGCCCATTTGAATTAGGATGTTTTTTTTATATTCTACGTTTTTATTATTAATAATAAATATTTATTTTGATGTTAGTATAATATTTGTGTTGTCATTTTAATAAGTTAATGACAATATAATCCATAGGTGCTAAGTTAAACTTTTTACTCATTATGTGATGATGCGAAATACACTATAAGAGTTTAGTACTTGTACATATAAATATTTTGTCAATTATTTTGATTGTTGATTATGATTTTATGAGTGAAACTTTGACATGAGGTATCATAATCACGATATACTTGTGACGTCTAGTTTGTTATAGTATGTTACCAGAGCAGTTAGACCTAATTTACCCTTTAGTATAGTCAACATCACAATGTTGCTACGTCGTGCAAGTAGTAGTTGTAAATGATTATTAAAAAAGAATTCGTTTTCTTAGAAATAAACAAGTTAGTATTCTATGCGATTATATGTAAGTGAGATTTGAAAACATTTTCTAAAGCAATCAAACTAATCGTGTGGGAGACGAGAGGTAATTTGGTAATCTTACTTTAATGTAGTTATTTGTATATGATTGAATTTAGTGAGTTTGACATTATCAATAACCCTTACTTGTTTGGGATATAAGAACGAAGTGTTTATATATATAGTAATCATAATTAAAAAGTATAATTGTAAATTGGGTAGAGTTTTTTTTAAGTTTGAATTTTAATCAAAGTTTGGTTGGATCAAATAATTTATTGAAATTATAAAAACTTGAAGACAAAAGTGGTTTTGGACTTTTAATTGCTTTAGAGCTCATATAGCTATTAAGACTTCATAATTAAATAATGTTTTATCATGTTTTATGAAGTTCTTATAAATATGACTTATCTCTATCCTTAAGGATGAATTAAAAAAAAAAAATTCTATTCTCCAGTGAGATTAGATTTCCAATCTCTTTTCTTGTCTGTTTTTTTAGAGAAAAATAAGATTGTTTCTGTATTCTGGTATGCGATCTAAAGGCATGTGACTATTATTTTAGCACATAAAAAAATCTATAATATCAGAAGATCTTCTACAAATCTGAATTAATATTAAAATTAAATAATCAGAGTGTTGAAAGAAATTACAGGGGCTCACTTCCACATGCTTTTGAATATTTTGTATAATTTGTGATATTTTCTAATTGGTCCCTTTATTTGTCATAATATGTCCTTTTAGTCTCTTTACTTTAATTTGGCATCGATTAGTCCCTCCATTATAAAACCACGTTAGTAAGACTTGATTTGCCTCAAATTGACAGTAGAGGGACTAATCGGGGCCAAATTAAAGTAAAAAGACTAAAAGGGCAGATTGTGACAAATAAATGGACCAATTAGGGTATTCTACCTATATCTAGCACTCCATTTTTCATGTTTTTTTTTTAATTTAGAAATGACTTTATAAAAATGCATCTTTTTGCATTATATTTTTCCAAAGTTTCTTGATAATTTATAGGGAAAATTACTGTTCACCCCTCGGGAATTTCAAAACTGGCCAAAAACCCCCTCCTATTTTTGCACACCCCGGACAGCCCCTCCGTTATAGTTTGGTTCCCTTCTACCCCCCGTCCGTCACATGAAATGGGTCCGTGTTACGAAAATCCATTTTTGCCCCTGCAAATGGTGGGAAAAAAACCCGCCCGATCACATCATGTCATGTCTGGCTTTTATGCATACATATGTGAGTTTTTTCCCCCTTTATGGTTTCTTGTTCGCTTAGAGAGCTTAGAAGGCGAATTACATAATTTTGTTCTTGTTCTCCTTTTCCTTCTGCTAAGTCGATATTATGGACAGTTTTTGTGCCATTGCTAGATACAACGGGGAGGGACGAGTGCTGACGTTCACCGCGTCAACTGAATGGGCGTCAGTGTTAGGTGAGATTTGTGAGCGCTGGGGTCTCGATGTTTGTCGCGCGAGGGTGAAGTTCATCACACCCGATGGACATAATACGGTTTGCCCAATAGAGAACGAGGTGGACTTCCAGCGCATGTGTCATGTGTTCTCCATCCTCAAAGGCGGTGTAGTCGATATGGTTGTCGAGACGGATGACGTGCCACGGCAGCCTTCTGAAAACGAGTTATTGTCGTGGTAATGCGTTGCTCTAAAACAATTATGCAGTTGTATGTCAGTTAGTATTTAACACTACCATTATCTGTATTAAAGAATGAATTATCCGTTTAAATTGGGCGTCTCCAATTAATTTATCATGTTTCTGTGTAAACTATCATACACCGTTTGCATTATTACATCTCTGTTTAACTATGCCTGTTAACGTGTAAATATTAACTTAGGCGTTTAAATAAGTGGACTTTATGCTTAAATTCTGATCGTTTGCGTTTGAACTGAAGTGCTGGCAGGAATTCGGAATCTGGGAGCGCTTCTGTCCCACCACATGGCGACCCGGATGGTGTCGCATGCCTGCCATCGTCGTCAGATCGACATGAAGTGTTGTCGTTGGACGTCGGACAACGTTTTGATGGCGTTGAACATTTCCGAGATACACTTCGCAATTTTGCTATCAGTCGGAATTTTGATTTCAAATTCGTGAAGAACGAAAAATACCGGGTCACTGTGGAATGCGCGGCCGGTGGATGTCAATGGCGCGTTCACGCATCAAAGGAATATAATAGAAATACCTTCAGAATCAAGACAACGGACCCGACGCACACCTGCGGTGGTGGAATTGGGTCGGGGTCACACCCGAAAGCGTCCAAAAAATGGGTCGGCCGCACGAGTGATTCAGAAGCCGAAGAACCGGCCCTTGTACAAGGCCATCGACATTCGAAGGACATGTTGCGGGAGCATGGTGTCCACATTCCATACAAGCAGGCTTGGCTGGGAAAAGAGCATGCCCGGGTGATCCTCGACGCGGCGACATCTCCAGCCTACGATCCGTTGCTTTGGTACGTCCATAAGGTGGCCGAGACAAACCCCCCAGCAAAGATCGCGTTTGTGGAAAGAGACGGTGAGCGTTTTAAACGTGCGTTCTTCTCTTTCAGCGCGTGCATTTTGGGGTTCAAGCGGGCATGCGGCGCGCTGCTGTTTGTGGATGGTACTTACCTCCTCGGAAAGTATCGGGGTACTCTCTTGGGTGCCACAGGGAAGGATGGGAACAATGGCTTCTTCCACGTCGCCTTCGCTATTGTCGACAACGAGACCGACGCCAATTGGACGTGGTTCATTTCCAAGTTAGGTGATGCTTTATACGACGAAGGAGACTACCAAGAGACAATTACATTCGTTTCGGATAGGTCAAAGGGCCTTGTGAACGCCGTTGCGAGAGTTTTCCCTTCATCCCTCGCACGCGTACTGCCTTCGGCACTTGGAGGCCAATTTTATGAAAGCCAATGGCAGACTTGGGAAGGCATTGAGGGAGGAGTGCCTGGTCCATATGCTTTCGTATCGCGTGGGCAACGACGGCTAAAGAATTCAATGACACCGTCAATGAACCGCGGGCCGTATCGCCCGAAGCGTTTCGGTGGTTGATTCACAAATCCGACATGTCACACTCGGTCGAATTATCTGTTCAAAGGTGACCGATGGGGCGAGATGTATTCGAATGTAGCCGAGTCGTTCAATGCGTGGATCAAAGAAGCTTGACACCTACCGGTGACGAAAATGGTCGACGCTATAAGGTACTCGAAGGTTAAATACATGTAACGCTTAAGCTTACCCGTTACACTTTAATGTTCGTTATCGGTGTTTAACATGCACCGTCCGCAGTTTGATATCGTCGTCGGTGTTTAACATTCACATTAACCCTTTAGTCCGGTAGAATCCTGTGTAAGATAACAAATGTAAATATCATTGTCTCGGTTTAAATACCGTCGTATATGTTTTTCTTCTTCGATCTTTAGTTTATTACTGTTCGTTTACTCCGATGTAGTGGTGTTTAAATATTCATATATTCGCGTAAATTTCTTTAAGATTTCCGATATTCGTTGTGCAGGTACAAGCTGATGCGCATGTTATGCACTCGCCGTGAGCAAGCGAACAAATGGGATACTTTCTTATGCCCGGACATACGTTCAAAGGTTGAGACGCTTGTGCAGGATAGCCGAAGTCTTCACGTTGCTCGCTGTCTCGCTGATCGTTACGAAGTGATTGACCAGTGCAGTAACTCTGTAGACCTTGCCAGTAGAACTTGCTCATGTCGCATATGGCAAGTTTATGGCATCCCGTGCAAACACGCTTGCGCTGCGATATTGGTGACGGACAGCAATGTTCATCGTTTTATTAGCGATCACTTCACCGTCGACACTTACAAGTTGGCGTATAAGGAAGCTATATTTCCCATACCCGACAATGAGAGGCCCACGGACAACAATCGAGATCTGCTTTTGCGGCCGCCTGTGACGAGAAGGCAACCTGGTCGTCCTAGACGAAGGAGGATCGAGTCGCAAGCGTTTGATGTCCGCGAGTTACATTGCAGCCGCTGCCACGCGTCCGGTCACAATTCGTAAAAGGATAATCTTTAAAGAGCACACATTTATTTGGTTATGACGTCCTGATATTTAAACATAGAATAAACGAATTTCGTTGTACGCACTGAAGTTTTAATCGAATAAACCTAATGTTAAATGGTGACACATTTAAAGAGTCACACACAAATTGAAGCGTACGCAGTGGATGTTAAACGGGAAATATCGGTAATAAACGGTAACCAATAATGCTAAACAGGCACATCGCTTGTTGTCATTCTTTTGTATTTGAACTTCCGGAAGGAATGTAAGATAGTGACGCATAAACAGAGACGTCATATTTAAACAGATACGGCGGCGAGTTTTACACATCTTCGGCGGAATGTTTAACGGAGACGTTGTATGGTAACACAAATTGAAGCGTACGCAGTGGATGTTAAACGGGAAATATCGGTAATAAACGGTGACCAATAACGCTAAACAGGCACATCGCTTGTTGTCATTCTTTTGTATTTGAACTTCCGGAAGGAATGTAAGATAGTGACGCATAAACAGAGACGTCATATTTAAACAGATACGGCGGCGAGTTTTACACATCATCGGCGGAATGTTTAACGGAGACGTTGTATGGTACCACAAATTGAAGCGTACGCAGTGGATGTTAAACGGGAAATATCGGTAATAAACGGTGACCAATAACGCTAAACAGGCACATCGCTTGTTGTCATTCTTTTGTATTTGAACTTCCGGAAGGAATGTAAGATAGTGACGCATAAACAGAGACGTCATATTTAAACAGATACGGCGGCGAGTTTTACACATCTTCGGCGGAATGTTTAACGGAGACGTTGTATGGTAACACAAATTGAAGCGTACGCAGTGGATGTTAAACGGGAAATATCGGTAATAAACGGTGACCAATAACGCTAAACAGGCACATCGCTTGTTGTCATTCTTTTGTATTTGAACTTCCGGAAGGAATGTAAGATAGTGACGCATAAACAGAGACGTCATATTTAAACAGATACGGCGGTGAGTTTTACACATCTTCTGCGGAATGTTTAACGGAGACGTTGTATGGTAACACAAATTGAAGCGTACGCAGTGAATGTTAAACGGGAATGTAAGATAGTCCGAATTAATGACGACAAGACGTCATTAGAGTGAAATCCCAGTACGAATGCTAATTCATTACCATCTCTTCCCCAATTACATTTGAATTCAAAATCCACACGTAAGCATCAATGCACGGAGTACGTTAGGCGAACTTGCGACCCCTAAACTTCTATTTAAACAATAAACGGAAATCAAAGGCACATCCACATATTACACACGAGAGAAAGAAGTATGTACAAGTCCCTCCTCAACGAGCTCGCCAGGAGAACCCGCCGGCCGTCGCCGGAGTACTCAACCGTTAGGGAGGGCCCCGACCACATCCCCGCCTTCTTGGGCACGGTGTCGGTTGATGGGACCACTTACTACAGCCCTTACCCCGCGAAAACATCGAAGGACGCCCAGAACACTGCGGCCGAGGTGGCGTACAATGACCTCCATATTCCATACCCCGGAAGGATGAATACGCATCCCCATTGCTACCGCCGATCGACTATGTGGAGGTAAGTCATACCGTAAGACTTCGCGTCCATGTTACGGGAAATTTATTTATTTTCTAAATTGTTAAAAGCCTTCATTGCGGGGCCTCGCACCGCAACGCCTTCGGATGCGGTGCCTTCACTCCACCGCGAGCACTCCAACGGCGAAGAGTTGGAGTGCTTTCTCGGAGGACATGCTCGTCGAGCTTGCGGAGAAGGAAGTCGTCCTTTCCGAAAAACTCGACCGACTAAGAACCCGCACGGCCCAAGTGAAGAAGCTCATCCAGGGGACCGAAGGCGATATGATAATGTTTTTTTCAGTTTTTAGATGTATAAATTAGTATGCCTACGCCGGTTGTAATAGAACTCCGGTTCAACTAAAAATTTTGTGAAGGAAAGAAATTTGTTCCCCTGTTACGTTTTGATCTTTAAACCGATACGTGTATATTTCAACATCGGCACTAAATTATAAACGTCGACGCCCGTAAAAGGGTGGGCCACAATATTTGAAAAGCGCGAGTGTTTGTAAATAGCGAGAATAGTTTTCACACGGAGTCCTCGATGTGTGAAGAAGACAATTCAAACATAAACATCGAATGTTAAGTGAAGACGCACGCTAATAAGCGGTGTCATGCAATGTTAAACGGGGAGAACCCTCGTTCTCGTTCGTCGATAGTTAACCGCGAGATATCGATAGTTAAACGGTAAAGTGTAAGGGTAAGTGATGACGGTTATATTTAAACAATGATGGCGAGTTTCATAGATTAAATACCTCATTGATGTTTACAAAATAGGTTCAAAACCGGAAAATTTGCATTGAAAAATGCTGAAACGTCGCATGCATAAATGGAGTTGAATTTAGGCTAGTTACGGTATAACGTAGTCGGATAAACTATGCAATGTGAATTTATTATTAATTACTCCAATTTAATGTTGAAATGCGAGTCGAAGAAAGCGTGAACGTAACCGATGCCATTTACTATATTCCATTTATTTCACCGAAAACCAATGCCTTTTTTTTTACAAATAGTTATGATTGTATGTAAGCATCAAGCCGAAACAAGATACGACGACGAGATATTATCCACATCCCACAACAATGTTTAAATCACGTCTAGCGAGACTTTTGCCGAGATGACACGCCGGCCCTCGCCGGAGTACACCACTCTCCGTGAAGGCCCCGACACCAACCCCGTCTTCCTGGCCACGGTGACGGTCGACGGGACCCCTTTCTCCGGTTCTTCATCTGCGGAAAGCGCCGAGGAGGCGCAGAACATTGCTTTGCCGAGGTGGCGTTCAAGCATTTGTGCCCTTCGGGCAGCGTGGAGATTACCAAGGCCCCGGTTGCCGACGATGACGTATCTCGACGCAGTACTGCATACCGTAAGACTTGTCGGTTGAGTGTAAAAACAAAAAAAGAGCCACCTTCCATACGTAAACCTTCAACTCTTCATTGCGGGGCCTTCACGAGCCGTCGGGGATTACACCAGTGGTGAAGAGTTGGATTGGGTTTTCGAACACCGGTCCGTGCACTAAACGCAAAACTTGAAGGAATAAAAGATCGAAAGGCACGTGTGGAAAAGCTGCTCCAAGATTTGAATGACAAGAAAAGGGGGGAGTGAGATTATGTTCGAGTTGATGTCGTTTGTAAATTGCGCCATCTAAATGGAGTTCTCTATATTTAAACGGAGTCGTCTGAATCCAAACGTAGTCATTAATATTTAAACAGATTAATCTATATTTAAACATACAAACCTAAACGGTCATTTTTATTACTCACGGCATGACTCATTAGCCAATATTAATTACTTTCACCATTAATTATGAAAACTAAAATCAGTCGCACATCTATTTCAAATTCATGTAATTTCCGTTGCGAGAAGCGTAAGTTGCGGATATTTGTGAAGCAATTATTGTCACATCGAATCGAATAGCAAACGGAGACTCGTATAATTACACGGGAACTCTAAAGAGTGAACAACACGAACTATAATTGAACAGAGCCAACGAAGTTTAAACGGAGAGCAAATCATTTTGGCAGGCCTTTATATTTGAAAGTTAACACCGACTGCTAACCAGATACTATTACCTTTAGCGCACAACTAATATGTTTATGTTAGGATGATGAATTACATGATAATGAATTACGCAAACTTATTTTATTGTCGATGACTGATATGTGACAATAGCGACATGAAATTTTTTTTATCGCAACGTTAAACGTTAACAATAGCGACAAGTTAAACGACGGATTCGAAAGTTAAACGTTATTCTTAATGTGAATGGTAAGTCTTAAAGTTAAACAGATACGTAAACGGGGGATATACATTCTGAGTAATGCATGCATTCGACGAAGTGTTGTGAGATAGCATTGGGAAAGTGTGCATTGGTTAACCCGCCCGTGGACGTTACTGTTATCTGTTACGATTAAATTCGCTGTTTTGGAATTCAAACGTCGAATAGTTATTGGCATCAGACTCGAGAAATAGTGCAAACGTCCGTTGAATACATTTGTATTTAAAGAAGAATCGGAAACAAGAAACACACCCAGATATTACTCGCAGATCTAGCAGTATGTATGTGCCAATTCTCAACGTGTACTCCACAACCAGGGAAGGCGCCCCGGGCGCCTCCGCTTTCGTGGCAACGGTCACGGTGGATGGGACCACGTTTTCCAGCCGCAGAACCGAGAGAACAGAAGAGGCAGCCCAGAACGTTGCTGCCCTGGTGGCGTTCTACGAGCTATGTCCCGCGCATCTTAGGACGAGCGGTGCGTCCCCCGCTGATGTCTATGCGTCTTTAGAAATATTTATCTAAATCGTTCATATCTTCTTTGCAGAGGCGATGACCTATCCCCGGGAGCGGTTCCTCGAAGATTTGGTCGGGGATTTGACGGAAAAAGCAGCATCTCTCTCCGCAGAACTCGAGCGAGTGGTATCCCATAAGAGGGATGTGGAGAGGCTGCTCCGGTACGCGAAAATGTATAAAATGGAATGACGGTTTTTGACCTGCTTAGTGTAGTTTTCATCCATCAAATAAGAACTTTTTGCTTAGTGTGATATTTTAACTTCGTTCTTACTCTCTCAGAAATGTTAACCGTTGCGGACGCATGTTAAACAGCCACGCATGAATTTTAAATGGAGAACAATGTTCCTTAAGCAAATTCTAACCATTCGTGCGCATGACAAGCACGGTTTAAATAGAGACGGACGCGAGTAAACCCTATCATGAAACGTTTAAATGGTAATATTCAACGGGAACGGTGATATTAAACCAAGAACGGCGAATGATAAACACACATTGCCTTCTTGGCCCGATAATTCTAAATTTTAAACGGTTACAACAACACGTAATTGGTGACACACTGAAAAAAAATAAAAATTCCGTACTTGAGGACCCATAGCGCGGTTGATGAAGACAATTAAAAATTTACATATAATAGGGACTCTCACCTTTAAAAACAAACAGCGCAAGTAGAATAGGGTCTCACCCGTCGAAGAATAGCCGCCATATTAAACAGGGACTGTAATATTAAACATGTAACGACAAAAGCTAAACAGAGAATACCTTGTTTAACTGCTAGCTCTGCATTTTAAACGAAGAAAACAACACGTAATGGGTGACATACATTGAGAAAAGAATTCCGTGCTTACGGACCCATAGCGCAGTTGATGGAGACATTTAAAAAGTTATGTATAATAGGGTCGCTCACCTTTAAATGCAGACAACGGAAGTAGATTACGGTCTCTTTCATTTAATGACAGCCTCCATGTTTTAAACAGGGACATAGGGAGTTAAATGCTTACCACTAATATCTAAACAAGGAGTATGTGATCAACCCGGTCCCCCTGGTGTTAAACGGTAACGGTGTATATTGCACGGAGATCCGTATTGTTAAAGTGTAACACAATGTTTTAATAGTGACAGCGTCATTTTTTTACAGAAGTACTTAATTTTATAAAGCAGCGACGACCCTCAATCGGTACCATGGAATTTTAAGCAAAAAATGATTGAATATGAAAGAATAACGAACATTATTAGATGTACATTGAAATTTCTGCCATGTCGTTGGCAAAGAATGAATTGAATCAATTGAAATGAATTTCGACAAAACTGTTTTACTTCCCCACAACTGGACCCTCCTCGCGTTGCTTGATGCCGGATGCTCGTCCTTCCTTAAGTATGTGGGCAGCGTATTTCAATCGCAGATAGGGGACGTCCGTGTGCGCTATCCGCAGCTTTTCGCCGCGGAGCAATTGCTTGATAAACCGCATCACGTAGACGGCGCAGTCGACAGTGCCTTTCTTTTGACGCGGTGTGTCATCATCGTGAACAAGCGGGTACTGTGCCGTCGCCGTCGTGCCGTACTCCATTTCGAGACAGGTGTCAAATAGTTCCCGCTGTCGCATTATACAAACCGATGTTAGAATAGAAAGCATCTATGTCACTCTGATAATCGAAATCTATATCGCAGAGAGCTTACCATTGCTACCGCGTCTCTGTTGTACTCTTCACTTGGGCATGAGGTGTAATGCCTGTACTCTTTCTTGTTATTGTCGAGCACCACGACATGGAAGTGGCCATTCAAGATTATGGGAAGGATGATGATGTCAACGTCATTGACGACCTTGGTGGCATCTCCGATCATAGCCAAAGTCGTCTCATGTGCGTCTTCCACCTTCGACATAAACAACGCCAGTGGTCGAGTGATGGAGGCGCGCTTCTTATGAGGATATGGCTTTCTGTTAAGTGTGTCTTGTACGATGCACACGAAGGCGTCCAACACATCATCTGTCACCATCTCTTTCCCGTCGATCAGAACGAATAGGTTGGCCCGGGTGGTGCTGACATAATCATTCCTCCAGACGACGGAACTGCGGTTAAACGGCAACACATGCGATTGATTAATAACACATAGACGTTAAGTGGAAACAACACATACGTAAATGATAATGTATAGGGGTAAACAGTAATATCGTTAGTTAAACGATACATTACTAGGTTATATGGTAACGACTGTAATTAAACGGAAACGCAACAACGTAAATGGGATGATCTCTATATAAACATTAACATCTACACTATCATACTTACTCGTCCATGGGGAAGTTGAGGAAAATCTTGATCAGCTCCTTCTCGAATACGTCGAGGCGCGATTGACCAGCGTATTTTTTTTTCGCCGGAACGAAGTCTTTCCGCACTTCTTCATACTGCTGGTTGGCGAAGGTGACCGATTTCTTTTTTTTCTCGGCGACGTTCCCTTCGCCCCCGGCAACAGCTTTATTGAGATCATCCGTAGATGCTTCTTGCTGTTGCGGGATCGTGCCCACACTGGATGTGGCAATGTGGGTAGGCCGTTCCTCCATGGGAAGGAGCTCCTCCACAATAGAGGCAACGGTCTTCTCAACCGCGGCCAAGGCAGTCTCATCAAGGGGAAGCACACCCTCGGGTGGTTCTTCATCTTCAAAATTAGTGGCCACCACCCTGGATGCGCCGTTGTCGGCCGCGGCTGCCGGCTCCACCGCGACGGGGATTTCGGAGTCTTCCGCAGACGCGGCATTGCCAACGGGGTCTACAATCTCCGCCACCGGGGCGGTGAAGTCATCAACTGCAACGGTCTCAACAACCGCATCAGCTGCCGGTGGTGCTGCCATTGTTTCATCCTCGGTCGGTGGTGGACACACAGGCTGTATAGTTTTTGTCGCCTTTTGTGCAAGCCTCTTCATACGTGGCCTCGTCATACGTGGCCGTCTTGGAATGGCCTTCACGACGAAGTCGTCGTCCTCAATTTCCAACGGCTCATCCATCCCGGGCAGGTCACGTATTTGTCCCGACGGTGCAGCCCTTTCAAACGAATCAAACCTTGCCTCCAATGCCTCAACCCGAGTGACAATCTAGGGGAAAGCGTTCATCATCACCTGGCATGCCCGCATAAAGGATGTAGTCACGTCGTCGGCTGATGACGTCGGTTGGGCTACCGCGGTCGGGGGGACTCTGGGGATCCGGGTGACTCTCGTTGTCGCGGCCGGTGCGGGTGTTGCCAATTGGCGGGGTAGGTGAGGGCCTATCCGACGCCGAGGGTTGCGTGTTGGGCTGGAAGGGGGGAACCACGTCGGCGCGAACGGACGGAAGGGGCTGGCATCTCCGCTTGCAGTCGTGTAAGTGGTTCCCGCGCAACAGCATCCATCCGCCAATTAGCCCCAACAAAAGTCTCCTCCACAGCATTCGCCGGGACCAGCTCAGGAAACTAACATATATAAAGAAAACAATCTCAGACAAATCATTCAATTTGATCCAAAACAAACGTATTTAAACATTTGACATATATACGTAAACGATATGGCACACATTTAAACGGAGTATAACAAGGTTAAGCGAAGACACCAAGCGTTAAACACAAACTACATTTCCTACACGGATAAGCCTATCGTTAAACATTAAATCGCTCTTTGTAAACACATTAACACCGATTTATTACCTCTTTTCCTTCGAGAGCCGACCAACCGGTTTCTATCGTCGTGTGCTTCCGGTAAGTACTTTCGTAGTAGCACAACACCCTTGGGGTCTTGCCGAAACGGGCTTTCTTGCCGGTTCCGGTCACCTCGTAAAACCGGATGGTCGGCGCGATCGAGCAACCCTTAATGTACCCCGTGTTTACCTTCCCCCCTCGCATCCGGCTTGCACTCGAGCGGCGGCTTGTGGAACGTCCTCCATAAGCCATTTGTGCGTCGCTCGCGCCCATGCGTACCGCCCCATGCCGGGTAGATCGTCGACATAATCAACGATCCAAGTGGGCACCGAGCATGAGGTATTCGGGAAGAGGATTGTCCCCATGAGGTACGCCATCAAGAGTTTCACAAAATCCTCCTCTCCCCCACCTCGTCCAACAAGACGCTCAAGAGTGCGCCTAATGGCGTCCCCCTCGTGTCTGTCGAAGCTTTTCGAAAAATATCTCCCTTCGAAAGCCGACGGTGTCTTCTTCTTCTTAAACGGGACCGCGTCTCCGTCGCAGCGCAGACCCATAACGAGAGCCACATCCTCGGGCCTAAAGCCGAGCAGGCTCGCCCGATCCCGAATTTATTGGTGCGGCCATCGTACCTCTGCGAAGCGAATCGAGAAGGGCCCTCTCTTGGAATACGCCTTCCACCTCGGTGAATGCCGCAAACGGTGTCCTTTGGATGATCTCCCAATGTCGAGAGGTCATGTGGACTTTCAATTCGGCCAAGGTCTCCACCACCGGTGTCAAGTAGCATCTCCCGTTGACTAGGTTTACCGCCATAATCACAACTTTGCAAAAATGACAACACTTGTTAAACGAGATACATCAAACGCTACACGTAAACAAATGTTTTACACGAAAAGCTCAACACTTAAACAGAGAGATGCACCGTTAAACGGAGACAAACTCTTTTAAACACGAACTCATTTCATCACACGGAAATCTCTTTTACAAACTGCAACCATATCAAATGGAAGGGGAAACGCACATTGTAAGCATTACACAAACAACAACAACCGATATCTCTTTCAATGATCGTGTGCACAACCGAAAACCCTAAACCCTAAAACCCTAACCCTAAACCAAAACCCAAAACCCAAAACCCTAAACCCTAGAAACCCCAGCCGAGAAATTCCCCCGCACACTAGAACCACGCAAAACAAAACCGACGAATATCTCTGTGTAACAGAGTACTTCATATAAAAGCCTTGCTTTAGACACAGCTTCTGCCATACCTTGAGCTGCAAACTGATGGAAGTGCAGGATACTTGCGCACGGTGGACTGAAGTTACAGAGGATGTCGAAGCAGAGAGAGCTTCGGAGAGGGAAAAGCTGAAGAAAGTTAAGCAAAGAAGAAAAACGAACACTGCTCTCTGCCTCTCTTGGGATTCCCATTACGAAAAACCCTCCACTTCCTCTCTAACCGGCTTAATGATTGCACCACGATTTCCCATGCAAGGTAGGGGCAATTCCGTCCGTGAATTTGAAAAGTAACTCCGTTAACCACCGTTTCATTCTTTGGGGGTTTGAAAATCATTGTCTTTAAAAGGAAGGAGTTTTTATGGATTTGAAAATTAACGGGGTGTTTTTGGCCATTTTCCAAATTTTGGGGGTGTTTTTCGCCATTATCACTGATTTATATGGATAACTCTCAATCTTATATTTTTTATTTTTAATACTTTTTAGAGTAAATGATTTTTTGAATATCATTTATATGTGGACATTATAGAACATCTAGTATTAATTATGTATATTATTTTTTTAAAATTTGGTTGCAATGTTATGTCCTCTCAACTCCACTCTTGACAATAAAATTAGTACTAAAATTAGGCACTCACCAACAAAACTCAACCACCATTGAAAATTTTATGTATTATTCAAAGGACTGAATTTATTTTATATGAAAAATTAATATAATTTAATTGTTTTGCTTTTATATATTTTTCAAGTTACCATCAAAGGAAAAATATTCTAAGAATATATTTTTACATTAATTTATAATTTTTTATAAATGATTCAGTAGTAGCCTTAAATTTTAAATAAAAATTTAATTAGAAGGTAATTATTTGCTACTAATTAGTAATTGAGCATTAAATTTTAAAATGGATTTGGTTCCCAGAAAAACTCAAAAATTCAAATTCATTTTATCTTATCAAATAAATTTACTTTTTAAATCTTTTTAGCTTTTTTATTATTGAAAATTTCGAGCGCGGAGAAAGATTGAAAGCAAAACCCTAGGAAGAAAAGAAAGGTATCAGAATCCCTCTTGCCTCCCAAATTCATTGGTGCTTTGATTTGATTTTTGCAGTGTTTTTCACGTTTCCAACGAACTCATCATTCAATTTTGCATGATTTTCGTGGCATTGTACCCACCCAATCCCCCACGCTGTTTGTGTCTTCGCATCCCTGATTTGTTTCGTTTTGTTTGGCAATTTTGGGTTTCAATCCTTCTCTTTTCTTGTGAAACACTCAAAGTTTTCTCTTTTAAAGATCTCTCATTGGTTTCTTTACTGGAATGTTAAGTTTTCTTTTTTTGTTTTTTGGATCAAATGGAGTTAAAAGAAAAAAATTTAAGAATACGTTAAAATGCATCTTAGGTTTTCAGATCTTTTATTTTTCTCTAATAAAAATTGGATTTTGAGGTGAAGTCTTGTGTGAAATTAGGACTGTTGGATTGTGATAGTTTATTCTCTTTGATTTTTGTTTGCTTTTCATACTTGAAAGATCATGCTTTTTATCGCTATTTGCTTCCTTTTACTCCTTGTTAATTATTCTAGAGAAGAAAAACTGCGATCTTTGACATCTTTGTGTTATATTAGCTTTCTTTGAGGCTACTGTACATGCAGGTTGGTTTGTCTCTTGTTTTTAAATAATGTGGAGTTCGAGCTTTGTTTAATACTCATGGTCAGTTTCAGTTGGGTAGCAACATGTCTTCCTCTTAATTACCTTTAATTGCAATTTGATTCTTATTGCTTATTTAATGTAACGCTAGAAAATCTTATTGTTTGGAAGCATGTGAATTTTATAACGCCATCTGCATGTTGTGGGAAAACCAAACCATGAATATCAATTTTAAATTGACAGAATGTGGAATGAAAGTATTTGTCAGGTTGCAGTGTTGCAGTTACCTATTCTATTGGTTTGTAAACTTCTTGTTTATTTACAATCAAACATTTTTTTTTTTAAGTTTGTGAGGAATCTGGTATAAAAGTACTATGTAAAACAGGGTTTGGTGGCCCGTGATGTTCTTGAAAGTAGAAAGCTTGTTGAATAGTATGTCTGAGTTATTGATTGACTTTTTTTCATTGTTAGTTTGCAAGAAGGTGGAGGGTTAGATCTCAGTTGCTTTGGATATATAAGGAGTTGCAGCTCTCGCCTTCTTTGCCGAGCAAGTTTCCTGTTTCTCTCATCCTTTTCTCGTCAGTCTGCTGTAGCTCAGGAGGTAATTTTCTTGTTTGATTTTAATCCTGAATATCTGTCTTTGTAACCCAGTATATTGCTGTTATTTATATGGTATTAATTCAGTTGTCCAGAATCCTAAATTATTTCATTTAAATCATTCTTAAGACATAAGGTGGCAACCTGTTTTTTATGGTTTGGCTTATATTGTTTTTAGTGAATGTATTATGTTCCTTTTTTGTGAACTAATTTTTTAATATCTAAGGTCGTGTTCCATGTATTGTGAATGATTTTTATATTGAATGGTTAAGTTTGGAAGGTGCTACTCAAACTTGATCAAGTGTTCTGATGTTTGCGTTTTCTCTGTATCTTTATGTACCAATTCATTTCAGATCTGCAGGTTTTCTATCGACCTTATCTATCAGAATCATATTGTCCTAATCGATCATCTTTTTTGATAGTGTCTTTTAATGTGTTGGTCTACTGTTCTTCTCGTATGCATTCATCTGAGAATGTTCTGTGAAATTCAGTGGATACACTCATTGCCGCTGTGCAGATTGATATTATAAAATTTTCAGTTACTAACATATTGCAGGTTAAGGTACAAACATGGTGAAGATATGCTGCATTGGAGCTGGTTATGTTGGGGGCCCAACTATGGCTGTTATTGCTCTGAAATGCCCGGCAATAGAAGTGGTTGTCGTTGACATTTCAGTTAACCGTATCAACACGTGGAACAGCGACCAACTTCCCATATACGAGCCAGGCCTTGATGAGGTAGTCAAAGAATGCCGGGGAAGAAACCTCTTCTTCAGCACTGATGTGGAGAAGCATGTTTATGAGGCTGATATCATTTTTGTCTCTGTGAATACACCAACTAAAACCCGTGGGCTTGGAGCTGGCAAAGCTGCTGATCTTACTTACTGGGAGAGCGCTGCTCGGATGATAGCTGATGTCTCTAAGTCTGACAAGATTGTGGTCGAGAAGTCCACTGTTCCTGTCAAGACAGCTGAGGCCATCGAGAAGATCCTAACCCACAATGGTAAAGGAATTAACTTCTCAATCCTCTCAAACCCGGAATTTCTCGCTGAGGGTACGGCTATTCAGGACTTGCTAAAGCCTGATAGAGTGCTTATCGGTGGACGGGAGACTCCAGAGGGCCAGAGGGCAGTCCAGGCACTGAAGGAAGTATATGCTCAATGGGTGCCTGAGGATCAGATTATCACTTCAAATTTATGGTCAGCGGAGCTTTCAAGCTCGCCGCTAATGCCTTCTTGGCCCAGAGGATCTCATCAGTGAATGCCATTTCTGCTCTTTGTGAGGCCACCGGAGCTGATGTTTCTGAGGTGGCATACTCTGTCGGGAAGGATTCTAGAATTGGGCCAAAATTTTTGAATGCCAGTGTTGGGTTCGGAGGATCCTGTTTCCAAAAGGACATTTTGAATCTGGTGTATATCTGCGAGTGCAATGGTCTTGCTGAGGTTGCCAACTACTGGAAGCAAGTCATCAAGCTCAATGACTACCAGAAGAATCGGTTTGTGAATCGTGTCGTCGCCTCCATGTTCAACACTGTTTCTGGGAAGAAGATTGCTGTGCTTGGATTCGCTTTCAAGAAGGACACTGGTGACACAAGAGAGACGCCTGCGATTGACATCTGCAAAGGTCTACTAGGTGACAATGCGGCAATCAGCATTTATGATCCTCAGGTTACAGAAGACCAGATTCAGCGAGACCTGGCGATGAACAAGTTCGATTGGGATCACCCGATACATCTGCAGTCACTGAGCCCGACAGCAGTGAATAAGGTAAGCATCACATTGGACGCGTACGAGGCTGCAAAGGGAGCTCACGGAGTCTGCATTATGACCGAATGGGACGAGTTCAAGCAATTGGATTATCAGAGAATCTACGACAACATGCAGAAGCCAGCATTTATCTTTGATGGACGCAACGTAATTCGTCCGGAGAAACTCAGGGAGATTGGGTTCATAGTGTACTCCATCGGGAGGCCTCTCGATGCTTGGCTTAAAGACTTGCCTGCTGTGGCGTAACATGAGGACTCGACAGTTATAGTGCAGTTTCGATGTAGCAGAATTGATGATTCTTTGTTTCCCAGCTTTAACTATAGTCGAATAATGTGTGAGATGTTCTTGTCTACCTAAGATCCATAGCTTATGAACTTCTTGCTCTTGCTTACTAGAGTTGAGTGTTAAACCTTTGTTTGCTATGAATGGCAAGATATATCCATTTGAATCACTATATGGGTTTCCAAAGTGCAGAAATCGTTTTCGGTCTAATCTACATTTTAAAAGTGTTTTTCGACATGAAAACGCATTAAAATCTTATGCTTTCTGTCTTGAAAGTCTCTTGTTGTTTGTCTTGCGGTAAAAGCAAAGGAAAGCTCACACCACTTGGTGTAGGAGAAGAACACCGCAGTTTTAATTCATGAATTTGGTTGTCTAATTGTGATTGCAGGTGATCTGAAAAGATTTTTCTTTAGGATTTACAATTCACATCAAAATTTAAATGTTTTGAATAAAAAACAGTGAATATTAGGAGATGGTTTTTTTTTTTTTTTGCAGATAAAACTTGCCTGTTCAAACCAATGAATTGGATTTCAAACTTCAAAGAACATTAAGATTGATAAAATCAGTTAGATATCTCTTCACTCTCTATGCATTTAAAGCAGAAAAAATTCAGTTTGTTTCTTATCTTTTTTACAAATTACAAAGCTTTTATTTTGAATATATATGAGTTGATTGGCTCCTCAAAGGAAACATAAAATCTCTTTGAAACCAAACTTTTCAAAGGATAACAAAAAATCACGAAAAGATCCCTTTAATTAATGTGACATTATTTTAAAAACAGAAAGGAAAAAAAGCATTTGCCAAAATTTCAAAAATACCCAAACAAATAAATAAATAAATAAATAAAAAGAAGGGAAGAAGATTGAGGATCGGTATGATCCAAACAATTGAATAACGGTGAGTGATTCTTTCCGTGTTTCAACGGGTGGGGGCCCACTCCAGCTCAACATAAATCGGTCACGTGTCCTTCCGTTTCGCCTGTTTGCTGTTCCATCCCATGCAGCCAATCAAGGCACAAGCTAAGCACGAGAGACAAAAGAAGGAAGTTAGGGGCAGTTAGTTTCATGGCGGGGCTCCACTGTGCCTCGAGATTAACAATACTTCCACGTGGTTGAATTCCATCCGTCCGATCAGCTGGCGTAGGATTCTCAAAAGGGCACACGTGCTGCTGATCTTTGCTTGCTGGTGTTCTTGTTCATCTTAGAGAGAGAAGAGAGAGAGAGAGAGGGGATAGAGAGAGAAAGAGGGTTTCAATCTCCTTCTCTTTCTCTTCATTGCTTTGCTTTGCTTTCCATGCATGGATTTCTCATTCCAAACTAGAAACAGAGAGAGATACAGAACAAAACAAGCACTAATCTCTCCTTTTCACTCTGAAAGTTGCAATCTTTGCTTCTCTAAAGCCTTGTGATGTTGCCTCCCAAGCCTCCAAACCCAAAAAGGAGCCATCTTTGAAGCAAGAATCTCAAGATGAATGCATGGAAAGCAAAGATCTGATTGGATTTGAGCATATCTTCTGAGGTTTTTCAACTTTGAGTCCTTCTTTTTTAGGTTTTCTTGTTTCCTTGTTTTTCTGATCTGAGAGTGGGTGTGCTTGCTTTGCTTTGCTCTGTTCTTGGTCTAATGGAGGGAGATGGGGAGAGGGGCCATAGATGTAGGGTTTGTTGGAAGAGTTTCTCTACTGGGAGATCTCTAGGAGGGCATATGAGGTCTCATGTTGTGATGAATTCAATGGAGGTTGCTGTTGAGAAGGAAGAGGAGAAGAAGATTAGAAGCTCTGTTGGGTTTGTCAATGGCTATGGATTGAGAGAGAATCCCAGAAAGACTAAGAGGTTCACTATCTCTTTGAAAAAGAGATTTGAGAAGGAGTGTGGAGAGCGTCTCAATTCTCTGTCTGGGGATATGAGATATGTAGATGCTGCTGCTGCTGCTGCTGATGATGATGATGATGATGATCATGGACAAGAAGATGAACAAGAAGAAGAAGAGGAAGAAGAGGAAGAGGGTTCTTGGAGTGTTTTATCTGATAATGAAGCTACTGGATCGGTTATTCCTGCAAAGAAGAAGAGATCAAGAAGGATGTCAATGGTAATGGAGGCACAAGCTTCTTCATCTTCGGCATTGGAGCAAGAAGAGCAGGAGGATGTAGCTTTGGCATTGGTGATGCTTTCTAGAGACACTGGGCATTGGAATGTTTCTGAGTCTTCTGATAAGAATTCAGTTGTTGATGAAGAACAACAACAGTTGCTGGTTTCTGATAATGATTTTGGATTCAGGAAGCAAAAGATGATCATTTCTGATGATAATGATAGTTCTGAACAATGTGATTCAAGGAAGAGGAGCAAGTATGAGTGTTTGACTTGCAAGAAGAGTTTTCAGTCTTATCAAGCTCTCGGTGGGCACAGGGCGGCGCATAAACGATATCCTGGAGGTTGCCTTGGATTGAAGATTGGTGAGAATGGGATTGAGAACACAAACAGTGATGCTTCTATGGACGTTTTGGATACTAAGAAGGGTAAGATCCATGAATGCTTGGCTTGTGGTAAGCGTTTCTCTTCAGGACAGGCTTTGGGGGGCATAAGAGGTCTCATTTGGCTTTGAACAGCGTTGATGCCGGGGGCAGTGATCAGAATGCTGTGATTCCTGGCTTGATTGCGAGCGGCATCGATGGCCGAGGTGATCAGAGTGCTGGGATTCCTGACTTGATTGATCTTAATCTTCCAGCTCCTGTTGATGATGAATCAAAGTTCAAGAATTGGTGGAACTGTGATGCTGCAGCTGGCATGATCTCTAATTGATTGATCTTTTGGAGTTCATGAGTAGAATTCGCAAAACTCTAGGTTCTTAGTTTTTCCTTCTTTCTTCATTGGAATAAGTTCTATGATGAGAATTCAGCATGTTTGAACTGATTTCGTTCTAGTTTTTTGGTTGATTTGGATGCTCTGATTAGTTTTCAGTAATTCTGCAGTATGAGTAGAAGCAGTGTCTGTACTTTGAGCTGATTGAAGTCTCAAGAAGATGCAAACTCATACTGATTTTGTTCCTGTTTTTCTTGCTCCTTTTTAGTTCTCTGATTTAACTCCCTGCATTTCTGCAGTTAAATTCTGCAGAGTATCTTTCATTTCTGGGCTGATTGAAGTATGATTTTTTTTTTTAATTTTCAAGTTTTGTGTTTGAATTTCACTGTATGATATTAATAATTCTTAATTTTATGGGCATTGAAACACTAAATCTTGGCTTTAAATATTTCCAAAAGATAGAGAAAGAACATTCATAAAACCACAAATGGAAAGCATTGGAAAAAGAGAAATTCCAGCAGATATGATTTGATTTCTCTCTCTCTTTCTCTCTTGGCAAATTATGCCTTTCCTTTTCTACTATTTTTCTCTTTTTTCCTCCATTCAATCTTGATTTCTTATGATCAAACATTTACAAACAAATCCAGAGATTACAAATAAAACTCTTGTTTTGATATGCACAATAGTGTGGTGGTGTAGGTGAACAAGAGCAAAACCAAAAGCATGCCAACTAACAATCCTTTGCCAACAAACACTGAGAAAGTTTGGATTGAAATGATTGGGCTGTGAATCCACTACAAGGCATGGCTAAACCAACATATATTTATTTATATATAAATATATTGAAGCCTTGTGGTCTCAGATTGGTTGTTCACTTGTCCACCAAAACATATGACAACCCATCTCCCTTATCTATGCTTCTGTCTTTTCTCTTCCTCTCCCTCTAAAGCATATTACCTTTAATTTTTATTTAATCAAGTGGATAAACCAAGATTAACAAGTAATTAAAAAAACCACTCAGGTCTGTGAATAGTTGCTCTGTGTGTGTGTGTGAGAGAGAGAGAGAGAGAAGGTGGTGGGAAAACAGGCAGGACAAACATGTGGGTTTTGATTTGAGTATCTGCAACTTCACTGTCTATCATTGCATGAATAATTCTTGTTGGTCAGTGTTGGGACAGAGTACTAGTTCAACAACTGAACTGCCATGTAATTCACCTGCAGCTCAGAGTTCATAAACAGCACAACAAAAATTTCCAGGTTATTTTTACATCATGTATTTATTAGTATCTCTGTTTTCGTATTTAGTCTCAAATCGATAATCTCATTCTATATATATATATATATATATATACATGTATGCATGTATGTATGTATATATACATTGTAAATGAGAAATTGTAATGAAAAAGATCATCAATGTGATACGCGCTACCCCAACTAGTAGTCCTATTCACAATGGGTCAAGAGACAATTTGTATCGCAGATAATAATAATAATAATAATAATAATTTTTGTTTTATGTAATTTGTAAGCTGGTTGAAATGGAGTGACATGAAGGTGGTCCTGGGCACAATGCGGAGATAGGATGTTGCCTTCAAGATCAACGTTGTTCTCTTATAATTAATGTCTCAAAATTTGGAAAAATATATGAAATAATATTATATAATAAAATTAAAAAAATGAATTTAGAGAAACTTGTCTTGGATTAAATTTGCATAGTTTATTTAAAATTTATAAAAATAATAATAAATAACTAAAAATGCTCGACTAAGAGAATTCCACGTGGGCATAAGATCGCCGTTGGTTCTGATCCCGAGGAAAAAAAATGATCGGTGGATACATGAGCTACGTATTTATACTACCAGAGAACTTCGTCTCTCCGTCTCCAAGTGGACGTAGAAGAGTCTTACTCCCATGTGATTGACGGCGACCCAAGCACCGTGGCGGAGCCGGCAGCGGAAGCGGTGCTGGCCCCGAACCACCAGCCGGTGGCTTTCCTATGCTCCTCATCGACTCCACCCCGGCTCCCCTTCCCTTCCCCCACCTTCACGGCTGCGCCTTAACCCTAATCCTGAACGTATTCCCTCAGTCATGGTTGATCCCTATCTGGGGACGTACCTGGAAGGATGCACCATGCCGGAGGGGCCGCCAATGGCGAATTATCCTCTCGCTGAAGTGGGAGGCGTTCTCAATTTGCAAGCCGTCGGAAATGGAACAGTGGAGTCTCCTCTCTGCTTAGGCCTTGTTCTGTGATTCCTGAAAGCTTTTTCCTTTGCGTTTTTTGTGGTTTTTAGGTATCTGGTTTTCTCTTTTTGGATGTTCAGATTTGGTGTCAACAAATGCTGATGTTTCTCTGTTGGTAATGAATTTCAAATGCTGGATTTCTTCTTGGTGGGAATTTAGATGAAATTAATGGAATGCATCATCAGTATTAGATGAATTTCAGGTGACAATGATCAAGTGAATGTGCATTGTTTTTGTTCTTAGAATGCTGAAATACTAGTGATTAGTTATGAAAAGATAAACGCGTGTTTTTCCAATTTCCAACTATAAATTTTTCAGTCCTGGAACAATTGAAAGCATAAACTGGAACAGTGATTGTATAGGTTTTATTCCTTATATGTGTTCAGAATGTTTATTTTATCTTGTGAATCAATTTTATGAAAGAAATTGGGGAAAGTGATTACAGATCTTTCATGCTTAGTTTGGTGTTTGGAACATGACCATGTAGCCATTAACTCTAAAATGAGAAACTTCTGATATATGTCATGCCATATTGATCTTGATGTGTTGGTCACATGTAATTCAAATTGGTATGATTCTTTTCTTAGACTTTAAGCCTCGTTCTATATTTGTGTCTCTTTGTCACTATAAGCCGCACTTCTTTATTCCTTCTTAAGTTATCATATCATGTATAGTTTTTCTCCGAAAAAAAGAAGAAGAAAAGAATCATGCATAGCATTGGTGATAGCATTAGTGTAATTGAGGGTGCAATTGACTGCAAATGATATGCATACCTGGTTTACAAGATGCAGGTTTTATGTAGGTTCATTTTATCACACTAATTTAATAAAATAAGCCTAACTGAGTTGGTTTTACAAGTGTGATAGCTGAAGCATGTTGAGATTTCTCATCTCAATCTCTTATTTACAGTCATTATTGATGTTAATACTTATTATTTGATTCCCATACTATGCGGTTGATCAGCATCCATATGCCTCACTATTTTATTTCCATGTTCTACAAGGCAAGAAGATATTACAGTTTAAGCTTATTTTCTTGTGTTTCCTAGCAAGTTTCAATGCATGTGGAGGATACTAGTTGGTACAATTTATATATTGTTTTTTTTTTTTTTAAAGAATTTAGGATGTGATTGTCTACAATGAACAATTATCACATTTGCCTACATTATCTCTTCATATCAATTATTCTATCTGTGGAAATAAAGAAATACTATATAAAGTTTATCCTTCTTGATTGTGAACTAGTCCCTTAGATTATCAAGCTGTACTAGTTTGGTTTTACCATCTCATTTCTCATTCTCAACTAGATTAGGCAGAATGGTCAAATAGCTATGACAGATTTAGAAATGACGAAACGGAAGCTTATTCAGGGAGGTGCACTTGCTGTGGGCAGGAAGAGTCTGCTCAATATGCAATGTTATATGCAACAATTAAGAGTGTTTGCTTCTCACCTTGCAGGTGAAAAGCATAAAGTAAGGTATACACCCTTGTCTTCTACCTAGCCTTAACAATTTATTGTCCCCACACAAAAATCAATCAATAAATAATGTCAATCTTTTTATGTCTTGTTACTCGCTTACCAAAAAACAATCATTTTTAATGGAGTTAATCTCTAGTTTTTTAATGCTCAATCTTAGATTTCATCACCCGCCTTTTTTGTTACCTTTATTTATGCCTTCTGTTCTAGTTTTGAAGCATTCTCTATAAATTAAACTTTGATCCCAATTTATGAATTTTGCCTTTGTTGGTTCTTGATTCTGGTCCTTGTTTCAGGGTCTTTATCTTACTATTGATGATTTTCAAGATTATCAGTTAGCCATGAAAGCCTTCTTGAGTGTCATATTTTGTCCTTTGTTGCTGGTGGCTATTGTGTATCTTGGGAATAAAGTTTACCCACAGCCTTGTTCCTTCCTATAAATTTTGTAGTATGTGAGAATTTGGGTTTTCTGTCATTGTCATAGAAAAATCATGTTACATTACTGGAGTGGATCTTGAGGGTACTGCTCTTCAACAAAGTGTACATAACAATGCAATAGTCTGCTTGCGAGCATATTCATTAAAGGTGATGACCCATTTTCATAAAATCAAAGTAGTGAAGTACAAATACGCACATAATATTTGTTCATACAAATTGATAATATCCTTTGCTCACATTGCCAAGTCTCATAATGTGTCCTCACATTGAGATGGTTTTTCATATAAAATTGGAAATATTTTTCCAGCATTCATGAATAGCTGCTTTCTTCATTGTGGAATGACTTTATTTTTCAGATATTATAGTTTTAGATTGTGGCCCTTACTTTACTTTTTGGTTCTTGTATTGCCATTTGATTGTTTGCAATATTCATCAGCATATGTATTAATGTATTTTCAAACTTGACATTTAGTTTGTGGGTTCTAGTATGGTCTTTCAATGCATTTTTTTCCAGTGCTCCTCAATCACATGAAACTCACAAATCAGGTTCAGAAAACATAATTGAAAGCTTCTCTATCCACTTTGTTAACTTCATTATTCTGTTAGTTTATTCAATTAAGTTAAAGGTTTAATTTACAAGCTACTCTATAAAAAATGGATCATTGATCACTGTGTGTGTGTGTGTGTGTCTGTGTAAGATTACATTCACTCAGTGAGTCATGGTTTGTTTATAAGTATTTCTCATACTTGTGAATCATACTTATGTTTGAAATTTTCGTATCATGTTCAGTTTCTGAAGACCTTTTCAGCATTTGTGCATTGTCGTCCATGTAATAATCATTATCTTTAGTGTCTTTATTGGTTGCTCTACAAATTGATGCCCTTCTCTTCTTGTATCTTGAGAACATTGTTAGGCTATTGCTGGATTTGGAACCTGACTCTGATCCTGTATGGCATTATCTCAATTTTCTGGTAAAGCAATGAAGATCTTTGAATATTGCTGGTAGAATATGATACTAGCCCATAGAACAAGTTGCTGATCTAGTATCATTTTTTATACGGAATTGTTTGCTCATCTATGTTTTGTATGTGAGCATGGATTCTATTCTTGAATGCTGTTTTTTCCTCACAAAATCACCAATCCAAGGTTTACTTGAAAAATGTACCCTGGTTTCTGAAGAAAGGATGGGAGTATTGCATCCTGACTTTCAGTAGAAATTGGAGTTTGATGCAATACGGAGGCAACTCCAACAAGAATCAAATGAGCCTGTAAATGCTTTGTTGTCTCTATTCTTTTGATGAGATGGTTATAGATCACTTATTAATCTCTTAATATGCTACTTTGTGCTGTTTTGTTTCAGTTAGATTTCCAATTGCCCACTGAGGAATCTCATCGAGAAGAACCACAACCATGAAATTTGATTTGGGTAGAAATGGACTCTTTAAGAGGAAGATATACTTGCTGAATTGCTGTAATTACCCACCATTTGTCGGTTTATCTGCCTCTGATTTCAGTGGGAAGTCTGCAAAGGTGAATATTCACCTTTTCCTCACAACTATATCTTGCAATGAGCACCAAATCGTATTCGATGATATAGATGGCTCGCTTAATCTTAACAGTTTCGGGCAGCATAGTTTTGATGAATATACAGTAAGATACAAGAATGTTGTTATCATCTTATTATTAAAGCAGGCGATATTTTAATATACTTATGTCTTTTGCAGGCCACACCGGGGGAAATGCATCTTGACAATGAGACATTTGGTAAATCCACCACAAACAAGGGTGAGGAATTAGTAGTGACACAGAGTCCTCTTTTCTTTTTTCTCCTTTCTAGCGTATGAAGACAAGGTACATAACCAATATGGCCCTTTTAATTCATGTTTTTTTTGCCTTTCCATGTGAGTCTCCTATTTGAAGAATGGGTTTCTTGCTGGTATAGTTACAATAATTCAGTCAGGTTGATATGGCAATGGATTTATTCTAGTGAGGTTTTTTTTTCCCTTCTTTCACCCAAAACTATGCCTTCATTTTGAATTCACCAAGATATATATATATATATATATATATATATACATACTGGATGTTTGGGACAACTGAAGTGATATCCAAAGATTAAAAAAGTGGATTACTCTATCAACTTTGGAAAGAAGTAAATCTCTTATACTCCATTTCTTACTCACCCCTTGTATTTCAAGAAATAGAGTTTCTGTTTTTCTTTCTCGATTCCACTAATAAAGCATTGGGCGTTGTTTGGATTTAGGATTGGGAGGGAAATGATACCTTAGTAGTGGTATACCCATGTTTGGATACACCGTTAAATAATAATTAATTATGAGATTTATTAATTTTAAATTATAATTAATATGAGTTAATTAATTTAAATATTGAATTATAATAAATAAAATAAATAGTCATTAAAGTGCGGCTTTTTGATTAAAATATTGTATTTTTTTTAATTAATTACTAAAATACGAATCTCCGTAATTAATTAAGGAAATACGCATTTTTTATTTTTTTAATAATTTTTTTTAAAAGTCAAGGGACCCACCAGTTTTTTAATATTTCATATTTATTTTTTTAATAAATCAGGGGTCCCATTAATTTTTTAATATTTAATATTTATTTTTTTAATAAATCAGGGTCCCATTAGTTTTTTAAAATTAAAATTTTATTTTTTTTAAAACTGTGGGTCCCGAGGGTTTTTAAATTAAAAGAAAATTTACATTTAACACCTTATCATTCCCATTAATTTTTCTTATAATTTATTTAGTGGGGGTTGTTGGTTTGGGATGAATTATTGGTGACATATGGCACAAACCCTTTTCATAAGAGCCATTGGATGAAATTAATCTTAAACATCCATTTGTTAGGTGGAGGCCTATATAAACCCTCCAAATCTTTTTTGTAAAACCACATAAGCATTTCTATAAGAAAACAATTATCAATATAGAGAGTTATATGGCGATGGATCCAACTCGGTATTTCGGAAGATGCAAGTCATATGGCGATGGATGCAGTTAGATCCGAATATATTGATAATTTTTTTTTATAGAAATGTTTTTGTGGTTTTACAAAAAGATTTGGAGGGTTTATATAGGCCTCCATCTAACAAATAGATGTTTAAAATTAATTTCATCCAATGGCTCTTATAAAAAAGTAGGTGCCATATGTCACCAATAATTCATCCCAAACCAACAACCCCACTAAACAAATTATAAGAAAATTAATGGGAATGATAAGGTGTTAAATGTAAATTTTCTTTTAATTTAAAAACCCTCAGACACCGGTTTAAAAAAAATAAAATTTTAATTTTAAAAAACTAATGGGACCCTGATTTATTAAAAAAAAATATTACATATTAAAAACAGGTGGGACCCTTAACTTTTAAAAAAATTATTAAAAAATTAAAAAATGCGCATTTCCGTAAATAATTACGGAAATGCTTATTTTAGTAATTAATTAAAACAAATACAATATTTTAGTCAAAAAGCCTTAAAGTGCACTATGTAATTTAGATATTTAATTATAGTAATTGAAGACAATAATAATTAATATGAATTATTTTAAATTAAATATTAAATTATAATAATATTAAATAACTTATAAATAAAATTTATTTATTATCAAATATAATTCACTATTTTATAACCTTTTTATATAGTGGAAATTGCCAAAAAAAACCCATAAGTTTGCGATATGGCCAAAAACACCTGTTAATTTCTCAATACCGAAAAACCCCTTCCTTTTAAAGTTAATGTTTGCCAACCCCCCAAAGTTTGCAACGGGCGTTAACGGAGTTATGTTGGAATTTTATGGACGAAATTACCCTTTCTTGCATGGGAAGTCGTTACACTTTGGAACTTTTGACGGGTAGGGGCGGTTTCCTTTAGGGTGATCCCAAGAGACGTCAGTATACGCTTTTTCTTCTCGAACGCGCCTCTTCGGCTTTTCCATTTACGAAGTTGTCTCTGCGTGGACATCATCCGCAACTTCAGGTTCTCAAAACTCTTGAATCACTCGTGGCAAGCATTCGGCACTTTCATCGGTTTGCGGTTCAAGGTATTGAAGAAGTTGTGTTTTAAGTAAGGGTTTTATTTGAACCAATATGTTTCACGAGATATTCGTCTGTTTTGTTTTGTGGTTCTGTTTTTAGCGGAAGACACTGAAGTATGCGGGGAATTTCTGTATTGGGTTTTTCTAGTCTCGGAGCAGATTTTCCGGCTAGGGTTTTGGCTTGTCTTACATTTTTTATTGTGTCCATGATCATCGAAAGAGTTTTAGGTTGTTTTTATTTGTGTAATGTGGACAACGTGCGTTTCCCCTTTCATTTCATACGGTTGCGGTTTGTAAAATGAGTTTCCGTGTAAGAAATGGGTTCTTGTTTAAAACCTTAGGCCTCTGTTTAACGATTCATATCTACGTGTAATAATTGAGCTTTCCGCTTAACATCATATATCTCTGTTTAACAATTGATGTCTCCGCTTAACAAATGTTGTCATTGTTGCGGTTTGTGATTATGGCGGTAAACCTAGTCAACGGCAGATGCTACGACACCGGTGGTGGGGACATTGGCCGAATTGAAAGTCCACATGACATCTCGGCATTGGGAGATCATCCAAAGGACACCGTTCGCAAGCATTCACCGAGGTGGAAGGCGTATTCCGAGAGAGGGCCGTTACGGACTCGCTTGCGCAGAGGTACGATGGCCGCACCAATAAATTCGGGATCGGGGGAGCTTGCGAGCTCGGGCCGAGGATGTGGCTCGATTCAGGGTCTGCGTTGCGACGGAGACGCGGTCCGGTTTAAGAAGAAGAAAACACGGTCGGCATTCGAGGGAAGGTATTTATCAAAAAGCTATGAGAGACAGAGAGTCCATCAAGGCCACTCTCCAGGCTTGTGGGACGAGAGGGGAAGAGGAAGATTTCGCGAAGCTCTTGATGGTGTACCTCATGGGGACAGTCCTCTTCCCGACTACCTCATCCCTTGGTGCCCAATTGGATGCGTCGATTATGTCGACGATCTACCGAGGCATGGGGCGTTACGCATGGGCGCGGGCGAAGCACAAATGGCTTATGGAGGGCGTCCCACAAGCTGCAACTCGAGTGCAAGCCGGATGCGCGGGGGGAAGGTAAACACGGGGTACATTAAGGGTTGCTCCATCGCGTTTTGTGCATACGGTTTCTACGAGGTGGCCGGAGCCGGAAAGCAAGTCCGTTTCGGCGAGACCCCAAGGGTGCGTGCTACGGTGAAAGTACTTACCAGGAAGCATGCGACGATAGAAACCAGGTTGGGCGGCTCTCGAAGGAAAAGAGGTACTAAATAATGAACAATGTGTGTAGAATGAGTAGTTAATGTTTAATTATAGTCATTACCATTTAACAATTGTGTAGTTGTGTTTAACTTTAGGTTTTGCGTTTAATATTATTAGTCTCCGTTTAACTATGTGCTATACCGTTTACGTGAACATGTCAAATGTTTAAATACGCCTGTTTTTTGATTCAATTGAATGGTTTGGTTGAGATTGTTTTGTTTACGTATGTTAGTTTCGGAGCTTGTCCCTGCGAATGCCGAGGAGGAGATATTTCTTCGGGCCGGCCGGCGGGGAGGATGCTATTGCGCCGGAACCGGTTGCAAGGCAAGAGGAGAGGGCGGCCTCTTGGTGCGTGGTCGGCGACGCCGTTCCCCCACTTCCCGGCCCAACACGCAATCATCGGCGTCGGGTAAGCCCTCCACTACCCCGCCCGCGGCAACACCCCACGCTCCGGCCGCGACAACGTCGGTTCCCCGTCGCCACAGGCCCCCCGTCGCGGCGGTCCCCTCCACGGTAGTAGGCGACGAAATCACTTCGGCGTTTTTGCGGGCGTGTCGGGTGATGATGAACGCTTTCCCCCGGCTTGTCGCTCGGGTTGAGGCATTAGAGGCACGGTTTCAATCGTTTGCACCGTACGCCAAATAAAGGAAGGGTCAGAGGCGGAGGGCGTCGGAGTTAGGTGACCGAGGACTTTATCGGGATGGCCATTCCAAGACGGCAGCGTTTGAAGGAGGCTTGCGAAAAGGCGAAAGCAATAAAGCCTCTCTGTTACCACTGCCGGCGATGAAATAATGGCGGCACCATCGGCGCCCGTTTTGTTGTTGTGTCCGTCGCCAATGTTGGCGTGGCCGCCAAGGTGGAGACCGGGAGGTGGAGATCGTCGATGCCGTTGCGACCGCCGCGCTTGAGGATGCCTCGAAATCCCCGTCCGGTGGGCGGCGGCCGACGGTGGCGCATTGAGGGTGGTGGCCACAATCCCCACGAAGAAGATGAACCAGTCGAGGATGTGTCTCCCCTTGATGATGTTGCCTTGGCCGCGGTTGAGAAGGCCGTTACCTCTGTTGTGAAGGAAATCCTGCACACGGAGGAACAGGCGGCCGGCAGTGCCGCATCCAATGTAGGCGCGATCCCTAGCGACAAAAAGCATCTATGGATGAACCCAAAGGTGTTGACGAGGGGCAAGGAACGTCACGAAAACAAAACGAAAGCTATGATCCTTGCCAACCGGCAATATGAAGAAGTTCGGAAGGACTTCGTTCGAAGAAGAAAAAATACGGCGGTCGATCGCGCCTCGGCATATTCGAGAAGGAGTTGATCAAGATCTTCCTCAACTTCCCCATGGACACGTAAGTGTGTTATTTTGTATGTTTTTATTTACATACGGATGTTCCCATTTACTTTTTGGCTTTTGCGTTTAACTATATATATTACCGTTTAAGATTATACGGTTACCGCGTAAGATTTAGTGTTCCGTTTTAATTACACTGTTGCCGTTCAACCGGGGGCCGTCGTATGGAGGAATGACTATGTCGGCACCACACGGGCCCAACCTCTTCGTACTACTCGACGGGAAGGAGATGGTGACGGATGATGTGATGGACGCCTTTGTGTGCATAAAACAAAAGTCACGACCAAAGTACCGTATCCCTACAAGAAGCGCGCCTCCATCACAAGACCACTTGGCATTGTTTATGTCAAAGCGGGAAGCGCACACGAGACGACTTTAGCTATGATCGGAGATGCCACCAAAGTCGTTCATAACGTTGACATTGCCATCCTTCCCATAATCATGAATGACCACTTTCATGTCGTGGTGCTCGACAATAACAACCAAAAGTACGGGCATTACACCTCATGCCAAAGTGAAGAGTACGACAAAGACGCGGTTGCAATGGTAAGTTCTTTGGGAAGCTGAATGTATCGATCCATAGAGTTTCATAGATGGTTGTTATTCTAACCTCAACTTGTACACCTTGACGGCGGGAACTATTTGACACTTGTCTCGAAATGGAGTATGGAGAGACGGTGACCAAACACTACCCGCTTGTTCACGACAATGAAACACCGCGACAAAAAAAGGAAGTGTCGATTGCTCCGTGTATGTCATGGAGTTTATAGAGCAATTACTCGGGCGAGAAACTACACATAACGCGTAAAGACTTATCTTATACGAGATTGAAGTACCTTTGCCCTCATACTTAAGGAAGGGCGTGCGGCGGCATCCAACAAAAAGGGATGCACCCACCTTCGGTGAAGTAGAATTGTTTATCTTTATCACGGCCATTCTTTAACAAATGTAAAGCGGTTTTGTCTTTGTTGTTTAAATTCAATTTATTATTTGCCATCGACATGGAAGACATGTCAATGTAAATTTAGTATTTGTCACTAGTCTTTCCAAATGCAATTCATTCTTTCAAAATATTGTCTTACGGTTTCCTTTCTCATTTTCGTTTGAATTATAAGGTTTCCCGTTTACCCGGGAGTTACCGTTTAAGGCCGGCCGTATCTGTTTAACTCTTACTCGTACCCGTTTAACAATCGCCTTTTCCGCCAACATACGTTGACCGCATCCAAGTCCGCTGATCTCGATTTAACTTCGTTGTCTTTGCTTAACTATCAGCTTGAACACAAACCGGACTTTGTCCATCTAGCGAAGTTGAAGGACCAAGCTTCAACAAAACCACATAACGCCTAACAAGGGTTAAAGGCGAAATACGTGCGGATGTTTGCTAGTTTTGTTTTGTATTCAACTCGGCGTTCTCGTGCGAGGTACCGGACCTTTGCAATGTAAATATACCATCTTGTTCATCGTCTTAGGGCTTTGTACTTCGCATTCTTGGCTTGGTAAATGACCAAACTTATTTGTCTCATTTAAGAATTATTCTTACTCGATTTCATTACACCTTTCCGAATGGCATTATGCCAACACTTCGGTTCAAACGAAACCGTACACTTTTAATGGAGATGACTACTTCTTACGCGTAATAAAATAAGTCTTATGCTAATTAAATAGTAATAAAAAGAAATTAGATAGTAATTAACATGTAATAAAATAAGTCTTATGCTAATTAAATAGTAATTAACATACCGAACTAGATAATGAAGCTCTCCATGTTTATAAACGGGGGTCACTTGCAATACCTATGAAACCTTTATCGGATAAACGACTATGTTTCCATTTTCACATTCCATGAATAAGGTGAAATATGAATGAATCCCAAAATGAAGTGGTCTATGTTCAAATAATCGTTTAAGTTTCGGTTATCATATGAAAAATAAAGTACTATCTTTTTTAAATATTCCAGGCATCGTTTGAAAAATATGAATCCCGTTTGATTTACGGTTTCTCTATGTAATTATGTATGTTACCAGTTAAGCTCAACACTTACTAGTTTAACATCGAAGCATCCGTTTAACTCTATACGTCCCTCTTTAAATAGTAAAAGTTTACACCCAGGACAAATGTCTTTCCCTTCATAAATTATTCCTTCATGATGGTGTTAGTCGGCGATGGTTTCATTGCGGGATCTTCGATTGTGCCGGACGCGTGGCAGCGGCTGCAATGCAACTCGCGGACCTCAAATGTTTGGGACTCGATCCTCCTTCGTCTAGGACGCCCAGGCTGCCTTCTGCGTCACAGGCGGACGCAAACGCGAGATCGCGATTTTCGTCAAGTGGGCCGCTCATTGTCGGGTATGGGGAATAATGGCTTCCTTATACGCTAGCTTGTAAGTGTCGACGGTGGAAGTAGCCCGCTTATAAGCGATGGGCGTTGGTGTCCGTCTTGCATTATGCGGGCGCAAGCGTGTTTGCACGGGATACCAAAAAAACTTGCCATCTGCGACATGAGCAAGCTCGGGTTGCGAGATTTACGGTGCTAGTCTTTGAAGTGATAACCCGTACGTAGTCATCGACACATCGACCAACGTGAAGACTTCGGTGTCAGCAGCGCCTCAACCTTCAAATGTATATCCGAGCATAAAGTAGGTCTCCCATTTGTTCGCTTGCTCACGGCGAGTGATAACATACGCATCGGCTTGAACTTTGCACAACGAAGATCATAAAGTTTGAATAAATTGAAGTGAATATATTGATACTTAAGAGCAATCCAAAGCGTTAAACGGTATTGTCAAAAATTAAACGTTACTCCAGAAAGTTAGACGAGGCCAATTATATTAAAACACTTATGTAGTATTTTAAATATGGACAATATGTGTTAAATGATAAAGCAAAATGTTAAGCGGTATAAACGAAAAACCTTATTGCATCGACCATTTTTTTTTTTTGGACGTCGCTAGGCAAATGACGAGCTTCTTTTGAACTCCAAGCATTGAACGACTCCGCGCCGTTTGAATACATCTCCCCCGGCGTTCGCCTTTGAGCTTGGGCTCCAAAGTCGACCAACGTGCCTTCTTGAAAATATCCAGAGCTTATGAATCAACCCAACGTGAAGCCGGGTGATGCGGCTGCCACGGTTCATTGGCAGTGTCGTGGGATTCTTTAGCGTCGTGCCCCACGCAATGCGAAGAGTATATGGACCCGGCCTCTCCCTCGATGCCTTCCCAGAGTCGACATTGGCTTTCATAAAGATTGGCCTCCAAGTGTCGGCGGTACGCATGTGGGGATGAAGGGAAGACCTTGCAATCGCGTTGACAAGACCCTTTGGCACTGTCAAACACGAATGTAATTATCTCCTCGTAATCGCCCTCGTCGTATAAAGCATCGCCTAACTTGGAAAGGAACCACGTCCGGTTAGGCGTCGGTCTCATTGTCGGCAAATAGCGAGCGCAGAAAGAAGCCATTGTTCCCATCTTTTTGTGGCGCCCACCCAGGTACCCGTACTTTCCCGAGGAGGTGGGTATCATCGAGAAATAGCGGCGGCTTTGCATGCGCTGCAGATCCCAAAATGCACGCCTTTCAACGAAGAACGCACGCTTAAACCAATCACGGCGTCCCTATCCACACACGCGGTGCGATCTTTCGGGGGTTCGTCTCTTACCACCCTTTATCGACGTACCAAAGCGACAAGTCGTAGGTTTGGAACATCGGCGCCGTCGAGGGGTCGCTGGGCATGTTCTTTTCCCTGCCAAGCCTACTTGTATGGAATGTGGACACCGTGCTCCCGCAACATGTCCTTACGAATGTCGATGGCCTTGTCTGGTCGGTCCTTGAGCCTACGAGATCGCTCGTCGCCTACCCATTTTTGGAAGCTTTCGGGTGT